>VZTZ01022386.1:323459-415633 GCA_013400955.1 Drymodes brunneopygia | reverse complement strand
ATATATATATATATATATGTATATTTATATATACTGTATATATATATCCCATAAAAAGATTCAGTATCTCCCTCCACCTCAACGCGCGGCGAGTGTCGTCTGTGCCCTCGGCAGGAACTGTCCAGACAACCGCTTTTGGGCCGGTTTTGGGGGGATTTCGGCACAGGACTCCTCCTCCTCCTCCTCGCCGGGCTCACAAACCTCCTTGGCTGGTTGCCTCCTCGGCAAACAAACTTCTCTCCGCTTGCTCCCCCTCTCCAGGATTGTTTTTTTTCCTCTTTTTTTTTTCTTTTTTCTCCTCCTTTTTTTTTTTTTTTTCTTTTTTTTTTTTTTTGCATTTCTGTTTTTTAGGAACTAAGAGTTCTAGGCTCGTATCAGAAAATACAATTAATAAAATTAACCATGACTCAGAATCCCTTATCATTCACGATGTCCGCGGATGGTACGATGAAAGCGTGGCTCGACGCCGGTCTCCTTCCTCCCTTTCCCTTCGTGGTGGTGTGGTAACTGTTGAAGATCTATATATCTATACATATATATATGTATACGTGGAGATATATATATATATGTATATATTCTGAAACACAAATGGCGGCACAGTCCATGAGAAGACAGGGAAATCTTGGAAAAGGAGAAAACTGGTGTGTCCGGATGGAGGGTCCCACAGGAGGGAGCAGGCGGGCGGGGGTGGTGAAGGGGACAGGGCAGGGGGCAAGTGCCACACTCTGATGGCCCTGTCCATCCTGCACGCTGGCCCATGGCAGAGAATGGCGAAAACAGGGGGAAAAAGTGGCAGGGGACAAAAAAAATAGGGTGGAAAGAAAAAAACTCAGTCGCATTGCATCTTCAGCAGGAAGCCTTGGATTATTAATTTTTTCCCTTTTCTCTCCATTCCAAATTCCTATTGTGGGTTTTTTTTTTTGCATGTTTTTCTTCTCTCCCCCTCCCCCAGGTGGCCTGGCCGGATACTCTCTCAATTCTTATGATTATTTTCGGAAACGGTGAACACTTCATCTTCTTCTTCTTCTTCTTTTCTTCCTCTCCTTTCTGCTTGCACTCGCTGGCCGTGGTCGTCGCCGCCGCTACTCCGCAGGCCGGCTCTCGGGTCAAAACTGGTGGGCGAGGTGGGCAAGCGGGAGGAGCAGCAGCCACACGCAGCCGCTTCGCCGCCACGCGCCGTTGTTCCCGTCGTGCACTGCACCAGGGCCTGCAGGAAGGGACAGGAACGCCAGCGTGGTTGGTCACAAAGTCAACAAATAGCAGAAACAGTGAAATAAAGGTTTAAACCAAAAGAATCACGCTATTTGGGGCCCCGGTGGTGTTGCACATGGTGGGGTGGCTCTGTGGTAGAGCTTTCCGGTTGTGCCCCTCTATCCGTGCTGTCTCAAGAGCATGGGAACAGCCATCCCTGTCCCCACAAACGCTGGTCTATGGGATAAGATCCTCTGTGGTCCATTTTGAGCCTGAGGTCCCCATCCCAAGCCCACTCCCTGCGCATCACCACCATCCAACCTCCCTCAGCGCCCCCTCACCCTCCTATCCAAATTGGTCCCAATTTTCCAGCCACACTCATAGGGGAGATGACAGTTTTTACCAAGCACATTCTGCCCATCCCAGGGTGACCACCCTGTTGTGTGCTAGTGTCCCTTGGGAGGGACAGTAATCACCTGCCCACCCTGCAGAGACACTGCCAGCAGCACTACATTGAGGACTTGGTGTTTTGCACCTCTTCAGAGTCTCTGTGGGGCTCAGCATGGGCCCAGACCACCTCAAGGAGATGGGATGAGGAGGGTGGTCAAGAAGAGCCAAGCCCACCCATCTTTGAGGATCACAGGGGGTGAGGAGTTCAAAGCTCACAGTGGGAAAGGATGTGGAGGGTGTCTTAACCAATGGCTTTCATTCAAACACCCACTTTTTCACCAGACAGTTGGGCCAGGAGAAGACTAAGGTGGGAAAAGACCTCAGGAAGGCATCCACATTGGTGTCCTGTGGAAGCAGGGCTGACAAAGGCCTGATTCACAACTGCTTTTGAAACCCCAGGACATGTCCCCTCACTTCAAAACCTGACTGGGGCACTGAGCATCAGAAACCATCTGGTTTCCCACCAGTAACACTCTCCAGCACACTCAGACACCTCACAAATACAGGCACCAAATCCAGGTCTTGCACACTACATCCACAGACATCTACAAGTCATCCCAAGGACTGACCACTCAATCACAAATGAAGCCACCCCAAAATCAAGATTACACCAAGCCAGTTGGCCGGACAGTAAGATTGCACGGCAGAGAACTGGCTGTCCTGGCCAGGAATAACACCAGGAAGGGGATCAAATGCTTTTCCACTCCTATCTCTTATAATAAAAAAGGCATCAGAAGCATCCCAGAGAAGGAAGGACCTGCCACAAGACTCACTGACACAGTAGCACTGGGAAAGCAGCCCAAAAGCATCCCTGCTTTGCCTTGGCAACAGGGAGGGAGTGGGACACCATGGGATGGGGACAGGCATGCAGAGGGCATAGACCACCACCAGACAGGCACAGTAGGCTGGTGGGGAGGGGGCAGGATGGGAGGGCAGCTGAGAAAGCCCTAATTCATCCCTACACCAGAGAAAGCAGTGGGGTTGTGGGGCAGGAGATCCAGGTGGTGGGTGCTGCAGCTCCCACTGAGATGAGCTGTGGTGGGAGCCAGAGGAGCCCAAGGGGAACAGCAGGGGAAGCACTGGCATCGTGGGGAACCCCCAGATTACTGACCTTTCCAGGGTGTCAGAGCGGTAGTTGTCTCTTCTAAAAATTAAAGAACAAGTGAAAGTTAAGGCAAAAGGGCAATGCAAAGTGCAGGCCTGAGACACCTCCCTCAGCCTGCCCTCGACCTGGGGTGGGAAAACCAGTGGATGGGGTAGAAATGGGATCTGTTGCCCAAATCTCACCCCACTGCTGTGGACCCATGGTCCCCTCATCTCACAGGGAACCTGAGATGAGCTGAAATATGGGACCTCAGACCTGGCAAAGCCTGTAGTTGCACCCTGGGCAAAAGGCAAAGCACAGAGGCTGGGATTTGGGGGATGCAGGGGGTTCACCTCTCCCCCATGAGTTTGGGGCCCATCCCTCTTGCTAATCCTGCAACATCCCAAATAGATTTATGGCCTGACAGCCACCTCTGGGAGCAACATGGACTGTGTGATGGGTGAGAAGCAAAGGGTTGGGGTTTTTTTCCAACTCCACAGAATGATTTAGTTTCCCTGAGCACTCTATCACATCCCAGACAGCACCAAATGAGCCGCTGAATGAGGCGGCAGGTCTGGAATAACGAGTGCTACATGTTAAATAAAGCACTAGTTGACCTCCCTGAAAAATTAGATTAAAAAAAGGATTAAAAGATGAACGCTACATTAGCCTCTCGCACAACCCCAAAAAGGCTCATGTCACGGTACCTGCACAGATTAAGCCTCCATTTGTGGGGGTAAAACTCCAAAACACTCAGTCAGCTTCAGGGAAAAGGGGCCACTCACAAAATTGTCCCCCAAAAACCTCACAGAAGAGACATTTCTCATGCACAGGTAGCGCAGCCACCGCATCCACTTCCCTCTTATCTTGCATTAAATAAATAAATGTGTCGATAAATAAAGACACATTAATCCTCAGATTGAAGACACCGGCTGCTTAGGGACAGGTGAGCTCGGCCCTACAATGCTTGGGGCCATCGTACTGCTGATAATTAGGAAGGGGTTTTTCCTGGAGGTGCTGGGGACCCCTGGATGTCACAGTCTCCTCAGGGAACTGTCAGCCCCCAAGGAGACTCAATTATTAAAGGTTGAATGAATCATTCAATCAATGTGGCTTTATGGAAATCATGGATGGTTAAAGGACTCTGATTTTGTTCCCCTGATGGGATTCACAGTCAGACCACAAAGCTAAGGGGGGATCATAAAATAAGCTTAGACTTTTGTGGGATGCTTCCCTGCCTCCCACCCAACACTGCCATCACAGCACAAGTCCCCACAGATGGGTTAGAAACCAAGGAAACAAGAGTTCCCAAGGGCTCCCAAGAGCTCTGAAGAGCTCATGAGCAGGGAGATGTCATCTTTACCTTTGGGCTGTTCATCCAGCCTGGATCTGCAGATGCCAAACCAAAGGCCCCCACTAATTAAGATTTTACCCTCATAAACACATTGGAAGGCTGCAACATCACAGCTAAGGATGTGGCTCAGGCTATGTTGGGCTATTGGCACTGCCACCCTATGCCTGCAGCACAGATAGAGCCAGGCCTGGGTGGCTCTGCAGTGCCAGAGGTATTGGTATTCCTAAAACATGGGGTTATTGGATTACCAGGAAGGCTGGCAGGGAAGGGAACTGAGATAGTTCCTAAGCAATACTAACGATGGCTTAGCACAGGTAAACCTTCATCACATATGGCCTGGACTTTATTGGGGGAGTAAATGGGTCTGAGCCCCCAAGATGGGATGAACTCCTCTGTCACAGCTCAGGGGAACCTGGCACAGCTGCCAATACCAGGGGAGGACCAGCCCATCCTGCAATGCCACCCTGACCCCACGGCTGTGCTGTGGCCCCTGGCAAAGCCCGACATCCCCCACCATCCTTAAACAAACTGCTCCCCTGGAATCCATCCAGCCCCTCCCCAAGACATGGAAAGCACTTCCCAGGGTCTCCACATGTCTCCTGTGCTCCAGCACACTCCAGAATCAGCACATACTGTGGGACAGCTCCCTATCCCAGGGTGCTTTGCATGGCCAGGGACACAGCCTGCCCTGGGCCATCCCTGAAGGGGCCTGGAGATGAGGAAGGCTCATCTGTCACTCTGCTCTGCTGCCCTCTGACCAAACAATAATGAGAGACAAGGAGATGATCAGGCACAACAACTGGGTGGCAAGGAGAGGGACAATGTTGGGGTGACATCGGGAGAGGATGGAGGTCCCCAGTCCCTACTTCTCCTGTATGGCTCAGCTGCAAGATCCACACAGCCCATACTGCAGCAGAGAAACATCCCCAAGCAGTGCCCAGCGATGAGATCTGTTATCCATTTCTGGCTGCTGGAGAGCACAGCCCCTGCTCTGGCTTTGCTGCCACCTGAAGAGGCTTGAAAATATGTCAATGAATCACAGCCCTTCCCATCCATGAACAGTGTCAGAGGGATTCATTGCTCTCATCCCATCTCCAGCATGCAGGGAAAACAGTCCTTGGACAAGGGTACAAACCTTCTCCTCCTCCCTGCCCTCCACACCTTCGCATCTCCCATGGCACCACCTAAAAGGATATATCTGCTTGGCAGCAGCAGAAAACACAACCTGGAAGGTGATGGAGCAGGGGGCCTGTTTATTCTCATGTGGGAATGGGGTAGTAATGACCCTGAGTAGAATCTCTCCTCCCACCCATCAACACAGAGACTCTCCTCTCGTCAGAGCAAGAAGATGGACACCTGCAGCCAACTCCCAACTTTGCATTCATGGCAGATCCCAAACACAGTGACAAACACCTCTGAATGCTGGGAGACACTGGACTTGATTTAGGAAGCAGATTTGGAGGCTCTCCCCATTCTCTGGACTCACCACAACCTCCAGCCGAAATGCCAAGGGCAGAAAGGATCAACAGCAAATACACATCTCCTCCAAAAGACATGGGAGACCCTTCCTGCATCTCTCCCATCACTGGTGTCACTGTGAAGCCATTCCCCCTTACTGGCTGATTCCCTCAGCCCTGCTCACCGTAGAGGATCATGCTGGCGTTGGTGTTCCCTAGCTGGTTGGAGGCTACGCAGGTGTAGTTGCCATAGTCCTGCTCGGAGACGTTGAAGAAAGTCAGTCTGGAGAAGAAGGCTTTGTTCTCCACTTTCAGCCCTTTCTGTCCTTCAGCCAGTCTGGGAGAAAAGAGGAATGGGAGGTCACAGGGGTGGCATCAGGAAGGGAAGTGCCTGCTATTTTCCATGCCCAGTTATCTCCTGGGTTGTGCCCATGAGTGGGGAGAAGAGGGTGAAGGGAAGGTATTGGGAAAGATAAGGGAGATGGATGCTGCTCTGCTGGGTCTCCAGCTGCCAGCCCACGCCATCCCCGTGCTGACCAGAGGCATCCTCACCACTGCAGAGTCATGGGATGGTGCTAGGACTTCCAAATGCTGTGCAGAGAGAGGAATGCTCCCATGCCTGGGGAGGGAGTCTGGGAAAGGCTCATTCCCATCCTACAGAAGAGCCTGGTTTCCCTCTCATGTCCTTAGTCCTCTGCAGGATGCCTTCTTTGACCTTCCTCTTCCCTCATCCCTGCATGATGAGGTGGGCACCTACCACAGTAGGGAGGCTTCTCAGCCAGCACAAATGCTGAAGTATTAACCAAATGCTTGGACTTCCCTGTACTGGTGTCCCTGTCCTGCTTAGCTCCTGGAGCTCTTTTACTTGCTAATTCCTCAGAGGAAGCACTGGATTCTCAGTATGATCCATGCTGGGTGCTGATCAGGCGGGCTGAGCCCGCTCCTGCCGCTGCTCCGCAGGCCCTCGTGATCTGACCTAGTTCTGAGCAGAGCCTTTCATCTGCCACACAAACATCCGCAGCTCTGTACACTCTGCTGCTTCTTTCCTCTCAAAATGGGGGAGGCAGGCAGATCCAGACTCCCCTCCAGTTTCTAGAGCATCTTCTTTGGCTAAAACATCCCTCCTTATCAGTGACCAGAGTGGCTTGTCCTGTATTTGGTCACACCATGGCTCCTCTGGGCTCTCCAGGGAAAATCAACACAAAAATTGGTCAAAACCACTTTTCCTGGGGTCAGAGAGAGGTGATTTCTCCAGAGTGGGACCTACCCTGGGTTGTGCTGCTCCACTCCTCATTCCCCAGCCATGTCCCTGTCTTGTTGCTTTTGCAGGACACAGAAGTTGCTGGTTGAGCTAAAAGGTCCATTCTCACCCCAAAGCAGGGCAGGCTGTCTCTGGGGCACAGCAAATCCTGTCTCTTGACTGACACCACATTTCTTTTGCTTTTCCAAGAGCTGCCTTCTGGCGAAAGTGTTTAAAGAGATGACAGAGGTTTCATCCACTCTTAAGTGCCTGGATTTGTGCTGCCAATATCCATTTGGGTGATTATGCTTCACCCAAGCACCTTTAAAACAACAACACCTTCAAACAGAGGCACAGGCAGCAGCAATCCTGCCCCAATGGGGGCTGAAAGAGGTTCCTGGGAAAATCCCTATCCACGAATGTGATGAGTTAAATATAATGCTGGGTGGTGGCAGCTCCAGCTATGGATGCTGGCTGCCTGCTGGAATGCTTGGATTCACCCCAGACAAGCACAACCTGGTGCTGTCAGGGGGACCTGCCTCAGTATCCAAACCAGATTTGTGCCAAGGGTTATGAGCTGAAGCTGCTGGCACTGGGTGCAGCTCACATGGGGTTGGTGTTTTATCCCCCTATTGTGTCCCCCAGGCTCTTACCGCTTGTCATCTTTGTACCACTGGAAGTCAGCAGAGGGGACAGCAGAGGCTTCACACAGCAGGATGCCCTTCTGCCCCAGGGGCACCCCGGTGCTCTTTGCATCCGAGATGTACGGCGGGTCTGCAGGGAGAGGAGAAACCCAGGGTGAACACCCAGCAGCCTTGGGGATTCCTCTCCCTTCCCCTTGCTCCTCAAGATCTCCTTTCTCTCCCTGCACGTGGGAAGGAGCCAAAATAATCTCTGAGCCCATGCTCAGCTCCTGCCACTCTGGTGCTGCTGTCCTGGGGTTTTCAGGCTCGTGGGGGTTCTCACCCCCAACTCATGGGTACCACATATCCAGCTAATGCAGTGACCAGAGAGGGGTTTAGGAGGGTCTTCACATATGTCTAAGCATGAAATATGCTGCTTTCTTCCTCTCATTTTTTCTAACAGAAAAAAAAAAAACGTTCTATTTACTGCTCACTTCTCTCCTCTCCTCAGAGGTTATCAGCACAGCATCTCTCCATGGGCGGAAAACCCAGGTTGATGGAGACAGCTGAGGAGGAGGTGGTGGGAAAAAATGGAGCTCGAAAAGAAGGGGAAAATAGGGCAAAACGCCACCTGCTCAGAAAAACTGCTGCTGCCTGTCTTGCTCTGGGGCCTTTGTGTACCTCACTTCTTAGTGCCACTCCCTTGTGGGGCAGCATGGTGACCCTCTCCAGCCCCATCCCTGTCCCTTGGTGGCCCCCAGGTACTCACAGTTGACGGTGACTTTGACTCGCTGGACAACGGGCGCTGAGACATCGTTGGAGGCGCTGCACTCGTACTCTCCCGACTGCTCCCGTGTGATTCCCGTGATCTCCAGGTACTCATCCTCGCTGATGAAGCCCACGGCTGCAGAGGCAGAGACAGAGGGCCCTGAGTGACAGGGAAGCACAACAAACCTGTGCCCGCTGGCTGGTCACCATCTGTGAGCATGTCACTCTGCACTGGGACACCCAGCCTCCAAGTCCCAGCCCGGAATGCCCTTGTGCCTATGCCCCTCCATCCCAAGAAAATCCTTGCCAGAAAGGTTTCTACAAACACTGGACTGCTGCAGCAGCTCTGACCTCACTGAGAGCATCACTTGCTGGAGATAAATATCCCTGAGATGCTCAGGGTGGGCAAAGTGGGCAAACCTGATCCCTGTAAAATGACCTGAGCTCACCTCTGCACATCCCCCCTGTTAGGAGGTACCTCCAGGCTCACCCAGCTTACATAAACATCCTTCTCTAATTTTTCAGCTTCAATTAATTCACAGCAAGTCTACTCCTATTAGTGGTTGTGTCAACACCTCCCTTTAGCTGGAACACCTCATTCCTGTGCCAGCCCAGGCTCATTTCTGGGGGGGATGCTCTTGTCCCCCTCTTCCTCATCCAGGCTGCAGTACAGCTTCTTGTTTCACTCAAAGCCAGAAAGATGCCAATCAGTAGTGTTTCCTTCACTCTGGCATTTTTCAGCCCCCATTCTTTGAAGGAGCTCTCTTTATTTTGACACACTCCTGGAAACACACAGTGCTTGCCGGGCCAGGAGCAGGTTGGGGCACAAGAGTCCCCAGATTCTCCCCCCAAACAAGCAGCAAAAATGACTTTTTGCAGCCCCCAAAACAGGCACAACTTCTCCCTTTCCTGTTGTTTACATCTCCCCACTGGATCTTCTGCAGTCAGGATGCTGTAATTACTGCACAGAGCATCTCCAGGCCCTGTGTCACACTTAATATTCCTATAAATTTTAAACGGTAGTCCTTGGTACATATGTGTGGCAATTGGTGTCATATTTTAATTAGGCTTGCCCTACACCATCTGAAATTAATAATAGCTCGATTTACCAGTGTAATTTATAAATTAACATTGCTGCAGCATTAGGAAATAAATTAGCTCTGGACAGCTGTTTCTGGGAGTGAGTGCCAATGGCAGAGAGGCCAAGCACAGGTCCCTGGTCCCCAGGGGGACGCTGTGAGCTCGGCCAGCCCTCGCTGCCCACCCGGACACCGCTGTCTGTGCTGGCGTGACCTGACGGGCCACAGCTCGCTGCGCTTCACCGGCCAACCGTGTGCATCCTGCTCCTAACAAATGCATGCAAAATCCACACGTGGGAGGCTCCCAGCGGGGCTCACACTGCCTGCAGCCCACCGGCTGATGCTTTTATGGCATCTCTTCCCACACTGCAGGAATAGTGTGGTCAGAGTCCACCACCCACCATGGAAAGACCCGAGCCAGCACTGATGGTGTTCCTGTAATGCCCTGGAACAGCTCGACTCCGTGAGCACCCCAGGCATCTGCCAGGATCCTGCTGCTGCAATCCCAGGTGCCACTGTTGTCAACTCAAACTAGTGCAAATACGCTCGGCCGTGATGAAATCCCACCTTGGCTCTCTCTCCCTGCACCAGACCTTGCAGCTGCCACCTCCACACAGTATCCCTGGGACTTTGCACATCCACTGCTCCCTGAACTGGGTACCCTGTGCACACACATGTGGCTCCCACCCTCCCAGGCTGACCTAATTGGGAAGGCAGCCCTGTGAGCTTTGCAAAGGGGTGAAGTGAGTTTTTCTGTTGATGAATTGCTGGCATCTACCAGTGTCCTCAGCCCTGTGCTGAAATTCCCACCCGAGTGGCTCATGGTGCAAACCGCTGAGCTCATCAGTACTTAGTGCAACTGAAGGGTGAGATATGAAGGCGTTACCCCAAAATCAATATCCCTTAGAGACACACAAATTACAGCGTTACATCCAGCGGCCCTGTGGCACTGCAAAAAAAAAAAAAAAAAAGGAGAGAAGGAGGGAAAAAAATTCCTTTTTGTGGCTGACCTAGAATCAGCTTCTCAGTAGCACAGCGCTGCCTGCTGATAAAGTAACGACACAGCCGGTGGCCTTCAGATGCTCAGCACACAAATCTGACTCTGGGTTGTGCAAAGGCTCAGATAACACTGCTTCCCAACTCACCAAAGGCCCTTTCCCAAGTTCCAGAGTCAGCTCGCACACGGCAAGAATTAGCTCTTGCCGTAGTCAAGCTGTAATTTGTGTCCCTGGTTTGATCAGGGAGCAAAGCAGCTCGAGTGCATTTTGTTCCCCAGCAAAAGACTTCATTAAAGTAACTGTGAGGGTCAGATTTCGACCTGTAAAAGCTCAGGAAATTGGGAGATGAAGGTTTCCTTCGTGCCTGCGTCGCACTGGAGTCTGAGATACGTGCACAGTTATCGGCTGATGGAGAGGCAGAGAGAGTTCAGGCACTCAGGTTTAGCATCCTGGGAATTTGGCTACAGCCAAACAGAGCCTGCCCCGGTCTGAGACAGGATGCTCTGAGCTGGAGCTGATTCCTGTTTCTGCTCTGTGCACATCCTGATATAAGTCACACTCAGACAACAACAGCATTAGGAATACCAGCCCTGCAAGAGTCTCTGGCCCAGGGATGCCTCCTTAGTGCCAGCTACAGCATCCCAAATATTTAGGTGATACCATCCCCCATTTTCTATACAAGTGGCTTTGCAGGAAAACCAGACCCATAAAGCTGCTTCACTCTGCAGGATCACACCCTGGAAGCACCTTGGGAGCTTGGGGATGCTCAGGACAAGGCTAGACCAGAGTTCTGCAGCTCCAGGAGCTGTGCCAGAGGTACCAGCCCTTCTCAGCCTGAACTGATGGCGGGGACTTTCAAGGCTGTCTCTGCTTGAGCACAATTAGGAGCTGAAATATTGCAGGAATTAATGGAGAGCTCTCTCATCTCCTCAGGAGCTAGAAAACCAGCACAGCCAGCACCCATCATTATTATTATTAATACTAATAATATAATACAGGCCAGAAATGGAACAGCCATGGATGAGGCACAGTGTAATCCTTGCTCATCAGCCCAGGATGATGAACTAACCCAGTGTGAGCCGGGAGATGGAAAAGCAGAGCCTGAACCCTTGTGCTCAGTAAGCAGGAGGCTGTGCACAGACCACCATGCACCATTTAGGACTTGCTCTGCAGATCTCTGTGAAGGGGAAGCTTGACCACCACGGCAGTGGAGGAGCCACAGAGGTGAGGCCCTGCTGTGGCACGGAGCACCAAGGCAAACCCAACAGATGGCCAGGCTGTGCTTGGGGTCCCACACATCATGGATGCAATGAGGTGTGGGCAGATGCCTCCCCCATCCACATTCCTCCCTTCATGCCTTTCTCCTTCCCTTGCTTCTCCTTGTTTTCCCATCCCAACTCGTCTCTCTTCTGACTCCTCCTCCCCATTTGCTTCCATTGAGCCTCTGACAAGATAATAACTCACCGGGAAGTGAACACATGTTCCCAAATTAATTACATGCCACTGTCCCCTGGCTCACTGTTGCAGCCATGTTCAGGTCTCTAGGACACCGCTCACAGCTTTCCCTGGTTGCCTGTGATGCCACTGAAAGAGCTTCCTTGGAGATCTTTCCTGTGTCCATACCAACTGCCTGCACCTCAGATCAAGCTGAGCCAGTCCAGCCACCCAGGGCTGCAAGATTTTCACTTCAAAAGCCTGAAGGCACAACCCCAAAAACAGTCCCACAACAGGTTTGGTCTCTGGGTGCTCAAAGTCCCACCACTGATCCCGAAGCACTGCCCTGCCCTCTAAACCATGCTCCTGCATTTTCCAGGCACTGATCGCACTGGTCAGGATCAGCCACAGAAAGAGAATATTTTATGGAGATAATTTTATTAAAATGTTTACAACAATGCAGTTATTGACATCTTGCTTCAATCAATAGCACAATTTATTGTCCTTCAAGGTGAACATTAAGCCAAGCTGCCCATTAGTCAATATTTACCTCCAAGGTCTATAAATCTTTATACGGGCTTCAGCGGATGTTGACAGCAGCTGATTCCAGATAAGTAAAAGTAAGAGCGTGAAACATTGCTCCTTTTGGAGGTGAAATAGTAACTAGTTAATTACAGTCCCTACAGCAATTCTCAACTATCAATTTATGGCTACTTCTGGCAATAAAAATTAACATCGCACAGACTCCCGGCTCCGAGTGACGCACTAAACCCGAGAGCCATATATTTCAAACGTCACCCCGGCACGGTGCTGATGGCCATCCTATAACAGTTTATGGTAAATAAATAAAACACACAAAGGTAATAAGAGAATTGTTGGCACCTGAGCCCTGTTTCACCTCTCCTTCGTGCAGCAGTGAGAGGAGAAGTGCAGGATGGGAGATTTAGTAGAAGTAGAGCAGATGGGGAAGGAGGTGGGGGAAGGAACCACCCAAAATCACCCCAAATCCCTCTCAAAGGAGGCATGACACAGCCCCAGGTATGAGGGTAAACAAGAGCTAAGGCTGCTTCCAGTGCACGCCCCAGACAAGCTGGGGGATGCACCAGCTTCACCTCTTATTAACCAGTGTTACCCTCTCCTGATGGCTCAATTAACACATAAGGAACAAAGTTCAGTCATTTCTGAAATTCCCTTTCCCATTTTTGTTTGATCAGGTGAATGACCCCAGCTAGGGCAGCTTCTGCTGCATGCACCCCCTCTTTTCAGCCCCCCTGTGCCAGCTTAATGCTGCCACACTCCAGTGGACAAAGATTAGGGGTAATTAACCTGCTGGAAATCATCCAGCACAATCATTAAAAAAATGATTTTTTTAAGATTACCCTATCGACCCAGACAAACTCCTCTCCTCCTCTTGTGAATATTGCATCCCGGAACCACGGGCTCCAGCCCTGTTCTATTTGTGACCCCCCCTTAGCTGAGCAATCCCTTTAGGAAGTACACCTACATGAGGTACAGGGTGCAAACCTCCTGTTCTTCATGTTCACAAGCCTTCAGAAGCAGGACCGTCACCCCAGAAACGGGCACACAGCACATCAGAGTCTGTGTTGGCTTACACAGGGGCAAGCCACACTGTTTTTGAAGTTTCCCGATGACAAGGAAGGAAATCTCTCCTCTGACACGCTTTTCCATGTTAATTAGCATGTTTCTGTGGCCCGATGTTGTGCGAAGCCCCAGGGGATGGTGCACTCGCTGCCTGGCACTGCGCGGTGTTCAGGGATGTGGGAGCTTGGCAGGAGCTCCCTCCTCTGCTGCAGTCTGGGGCCCCTCCTCATCCTCACGGCCCAGGGGTGGTGACCATTACCAGTTATCACCAGAAGGAAAACATCATGTTTTCCTTACTTGGACCCTTCATTACATTGAATTTGGGGAACTCACACAGCTGATTTTGCTCCTTGTGCATGGCAGCACAGGCTGTGAGGGAGACGGGTGGCCATAAAGTCCTTGACATAAAGTCCTTCTCCTGCACTGGTATCAGTGTCCCCTCCTGCCTGGGCTGTGGGAGCCTCTCCTTGCCTGTGGCCATGCAGTGCTGTGGCTTTTTTTCCCCTTCCAACTTTTTGGGGCATGGGTGAGCTGAAGGTGCCTTAAATTTTGCTTCAAGATGCGACAGAGGACACCCCCAGGCCCGATTTTATGCTGACAGGAGCACAGGTGACTATTTCTGAAGGTCCCATCATTGGCTGCCCGTGACCACAGGGTCAGGACATGGGCATTTTGACAGGCACATTCCAACACGGGGCCATCATAAGGCAGGAAAGACACATTCTTCAACTTCTTGCTCAATGCAGAGCTGGAACTGAGACAGGACCCACATTTGTGGCTCCATTCACTCAATGCATCCCTGAGATCACCCTTGGGGCTCCTATTTTGTACAACTCTGATATTTAACTATTAAGTGGGCACATGCCACACATCTCACTAGTCACTGGGACATGTAACCTGCAGAGACTTTCCAGATGCCACCACATCTCCTGGTCAGTCAGCCTGTGGTCACTTATGGTCAATATATTGGCATCAACCTCAGAGACAGCCAAAGCAAGACACTGGGGCCCTGAGCAACCTGGTCTAGTGGAAGGTTACCCTGTCCATGGCAGGGCATTGGAATGAGATGGTCTTCAAGGTCCCTTCAAACCCAAGCCAGTCTCTGAGTCCCTGCTGTGCCCTTCTGGGGACACCTGCCCACTCTGCTCGCCCACCGATGCTATGCAGCACAGCCGAGTCGCCTGAGCCGTCCATTATAGCACCATTGTGAAGAGTTTTTAGCTTAAAAGTCCTTGAAAGTTTCCCACTGTGACTCATTAAACAAGATCTTTTTCACTTTCCCTCTATTCTCCACTAACAATATTTATACTCATTTCTTTTATTGAAATCTATCTGCCGCCTGTTCTATTAAAGCCACCTGAGTGGCAGCTCCTATTCTCCGGGAGCCTGCAGCCCATCTATTCTCCAGACAATGAGGTACAAGCAGTCTATCTTCTATTGTGCTTCCCGGCCTTCGGCTCTCAAATCTTCCATCTCAAAAAGGCATGTCAGAGACGCCTCCATGCAAAAGATTGGAATCCCGGGTTGTGGGGGCTTCCCGGTGCTGGCCGGGCTCACTGCCCTCCCTGTCTGGGTGAGCATCTCCAGGGAGATGCTGCTTTGGCACCCGTGGTCCCTCAGGGATGTGTCTCCCCCATCCCTGCGCATCCTTAGAGCGGTTTGTGGCATCAGTCGGCGCATGGCTCACGGCTGCCGCGATGTTTGCACGTCTCAGACAACTTATTTGTTACCGGGAATAAAAGAGGAGCATTAAACCTTTTGTTTGTGAGAAGTAGTTCCTTGGGAAATAAATGGATTATGGAAATTAATATTTAAAGAAACAAAACAAAACAACTCGGGGACCAACCACCCTTGAACGAGGCTCTAACTCAGGAGTAAATGAGTCGAATAAAGAATGAGCTCTTTTATTTCCAAGAGAGAGAGAGCTCAGAGGCAGCTCCAGGCTTGGCACAGTGGCAGTGACTGTCTTCAGCCTCTCCCAGCCCCTGACTCCTTCTGGGGTGCTGGTAAGGACACTGAACCCCAGGAAAAAGTCCAGAGGGTATGTGCCACTCTGTTAGAGCAAATTAGAAATGGCTACAGTTCACAAAGAGCTTAAGTGGTGTCAGATCTGCAGCAAAGATGGGTGCAGGGCTTGTTAGAGGGCTGCAGTTCTTAATGATACCCACCTATTATCACCAGCATGAGCTGGATCCCTTGGATTCCTTCTTGGCCCTGGAAAGGCAAGGGTGGCCCTTGTGGGGGACACTGGGAGGGACTGATGCTCGGCAGAGGCTGTGACTGGCACGGAGCCACTTCCCACAGAGCTTTTCTGCCTCCTTGCAGTAGCAAATGCTAAAGGTACACAAAAATCAATGTCAAGGCTGCCACAGAGCCAAGCCCTCTCCAGAGAGCTCCTGAGGAGACAGGATCTCCCAGAAGCCCCGTGCTCCTGCTGGAGCACCAGCACTTCTCCTGGCACCACTCTTCCTCCCATGCTCTCTCCCACAGCCCAGGGCATCCAATGAGGTGCTCAACACAAAGTCCTCTCTCCTTCCTTTCCTTACCCCTCCTTCCTCCCTGTGGTTTTTTCCCCGTAGCTGCTTCCAAGGTGAGAGAGGACAACGTTGTTGGAATGAAAGATTCTCCTGCATGCCCTCTCCCAGCAGCGGCCCTAATTCATTTTTCATGGCCCCTTGCAGTGACAAAAGCCGCTGCTTCTCTCTTGTAAGCGTGCGCCATGCAATAAGTCAAAGCTGATGTGCATTTTCCCCCTGGGTGCCGAAGCTGTGCTTTTGATTTAATTTGTCCTGTTGTTTGGCGCTCAGCCTTTGCCGGTGAGTTCCACTGGAAAGGTGGGAAGTAGGGCCCCATCCATGTGGAGGGGCTGCCTAACAGATGGGGTACAGTGGGTAGTGGTTAAATAATTTGTTGCAATGGTACCAAGACGTTGGAGAGCGACAGATGCTGCTGGAGAAAATCACTCAAACACACATCCTGTTTGTGGAAACGCTGCTCCTCCATTAAATCCTGTCACAACTTGGCTCCTCTGGAGCTCATCCCATTTCTGGCAGCTTCATCACTGGCTCCAGGAGAAGCTGTAGTACACAGGGCTTGGCGAGGAAAGAGGCACCAAGAACCAAGGTTGCTCCTTCCTACTATCTGGAGGTGCTTTGCAAAGAACCCAAAAAAATTCCCCAGGAGATCCACCACATCCCTTCCCAACCACTCCGCGCAAATGCATTGCTGTGCAGGAGAAACTGTTCCCAACCCCTGCCAAACTCAAGGCACCCTGCTTTCCTCTGGATTTGTGTGAAAAAGAGCTTCTGGCAGCCAGGACTGGAGGGTCCCTCCGGCTGGAAATTTAAACCCCAAGGCTTTCTCTGCAGGACAAGCTCTTAAGAAGCAATTGCAATGCAAGGCGTTAAATGGCTGTAACCTCGGTTAAGCCGTATTTCAGCCGCATTAGGGAAATATCCCTCAGATGGGAAGCAAGTGGCATAATGGCATTAGAGTAAAAAAATAAGCGTCAAGTGCCAGCTAAATCCATCCCCAGTGCTGGCAAGAAGTCATGGGGATCTGGGAAACTTTCCCTTCTCCACGCATATCCATGCAGGCAGCTCAGGGCAAGCGTGGACTCTGTCACTGCCACGGTTTTCTGCAAATGCGGGGTATTTTCCATCCCTCCTTTTCCCCTGGGACCCCCTGACCACTCTTCAACCCCCAGAGCCATCTGAATCATGGCAGGGTGAGACTCGCTGTCGCCTCTCCATCATCTTTATCCCGTCTTTATTTTTTCAGACACGCTATTTTCCAGCCCAGTGGCCTTGCTCTGTCCCTCGTGTTTTATGGCACTGATGTCTCCATTTCTGCAGGATCACTCGCAATATTGTGCCTTATTGAGAGAAGCCAGGGAAATGCAGGGGTGATGAGTTGGATGGATTTGGGGCTCTGGGGGGCTGGAGAGGATGCCCTGGGCCTGGGAAGGGAAGATGGGGTGGTTCTGACAGGAATTTCAGGGATGGATGATGCTGGGTGACTGAGACTGGGAGACTGAAGACTGGACTGAGTCCTCTTTCTGGAGCCCACTATCCCCTTCCCAGGCCTCTGTGTAGGTTTTAGCCCTGCTCCAGGAGCTGGGAGGGCAGCGAGAGGCATTGCTCTGCAAGGGAAAAGCCATTTTAAATAACAGCAGTGTGTCACAGGAAGGGGAAAAACCCATGGGCTACAGCATTGCTCCGGCTTTAAATTATACCATAGGAGAATAAAAATAAAAGAGAGGAAGACAGAGAGAGAGGCCAGGAGGAAAAAGAATTGCCATTGTTTTACCAAGCAGATGGGAAAGTTCAGGGGATCAGAAAAAGACTATTATTATCTTGACTCGACCGAGAGAAGATGGGAAAGGAAGAGGCATTTTTTTCCCCTGCAGTGAGGAATGCTCTGGCTGAAGTAATTTCAGCAAAGAGTCAGAAGGAAACAGTGCCATCGGCTTGGGGCAGTGCCTGAGTTACCCCCACAGCCTGGGCATGCCACCGTGATTTGCCTTTTGTCCCCTTTGCCAGCAGTGACAGCACATCCCATGCTGCTATTGCAAGGTTGGGGAGGGGGTAAGCAGGACACACATCCCTCACCACCTCCAGCTGCAGCAACGTGCCAGATGTGCAGCCAGATGTGCCCACTGCCAGTGGCGCTGCAGCTGTGGGCACCCCTCCATGGCACTGCTGGTCCTGCCACCTTCCCAGCCTCAGGGCATGACCACCTGCCCCAACTACCCAAATTTTTGCTTCTTGTCCCAGAAACCCGTTGCTTGGCTACAAGCCATTAAATACCCTAAATACACAACAAATTTCCTGCTGGCTGTTTAACATGAGCGCAACATGATTTTTTTCTCCCCAAATTCATGCAAAGAGTCCTTTTTCTGTGTCTGCAATGGTGCTACAGCTCCACAGCTGCTCACTGCTGTTCTCCAGCTCAGTACGGGGCAGCTGAGCCACTCCAGCTCACCAGCACGTTCCAGCTCCTTGCCCTTACAAGCACAGCAGTGTTTCTCAGCCTCACCAGAGACAAGGAGACTCTTTTTCTACCCATATTCAGGCCAGGGGAAGGGCACAGCCCTCAGGCCCAGGGCAGTGACCAAGCACAGACATCAACAATTGATTTACAAACTGGGGCAAACACTGGTGCAACATCTTCCCTGACAAGTGTCAAGGTCATGGGACAGGGAAACGAGGAGGTGAGTGTAGGTCAGCTCTGTCAGAGCATCCTTCGCCCACTACATCCCTCCCTGAAGCCACTTTGCCACTCAATTTCCTCCCTTTCCCTCTGTCCTCACTTTCTCTCCTCCTCTTTTCCCTCTTCCTCTCTCTGCCACATGGTCCTTCCCTCAGTCACTTTGCCTTGTCACCTTTTCCCTCTCTACACCCACTTCTCTCCTGCACCTCTGGGACACAGAGAAGGGCTGGCAACCTGCCCTGCCTAATCCCGGGGCTACCGACTCCTCGGGCACTTAATATTCACGACAGAGAGAAACATTTCACGGCGAATTGGACGCACATTCAACTGGAAATGGAAATTTTATGACTCTTCTCACTCCACGCAGCAGATTACACCAGCTGAGAAAACATGGAAGCAAATGAACAACCTGTGAACTGTAAAGTATATTAATAATGAAATCACAGCCCGGGAAATGAAGGCTTTATTCTGTTTATATTCTGCTCCATTAATGGAGAGTGCTCACAGTAGCTCCGCCCCATTAGCCGGCAATCTGCGGCCCAGGAAGAGCTCAAGGATGGTGGGGGAATGGTGGCAGAGGGCAAAAACCTCCTTCCCACTGGGAAGTTTGGCTCAAAGCATTTCCTTGTGCTGCCTCCATCTATGGACAGTGGGGGTGGGTGAACATGGAGGTTTTCTTTGGTGCCCTGCCCCATGCAAGTTTGGGAACAAGGTTATGAGGCAAGGAATGGAGCAAATGGTGATGCCAGGAAAAACAAGGAACAAATTTGGGTGGAAATCAGCTCTAACACTACAAGGAGTCACCCAGCAAGGAACTGGCACTGGGAAAACCATCCATGTAGAGCTTCATGTGTTTCCTGCTTGTGTTGCTCATTCCCATCTCCTGACTGCTGTGGTTTGAGCATCCCCACCTCTCCAGTATCCTTCCCACCCCCCATCACCACATCCCATTTCTCCAGGGATGGAAGTACTTGTGCACCCACAGCCCTAAAGCCACGTTGATGGCCACAAACTGAGCCATTTGTTGATGGCCACAAAATGAGCCAGGCCAGCAGGACTTGTGCAAATAAATATTTCAGTGCTATTCCCCAGCACACAGCCCTGTCCTTGGCTCAGCAGACCTGGGCCACGTGTGACACAGCCCAGCCTGGCTCTCTCCTTCCCGAAAACAACAGCAGCAGCTTATGCAAAGCACATCACGGGAGCTAAAATGAGCCAGAGCAGAGTTTTCTATAGCTGGAGCGACCTGGTGTTGACAGAATGGGGACGCATTTCCACAGCTCAGATTTTTATAATAATACCTCAGGGGAGTCGCTGGCAAAGTTTGGCCCAAATATAATTAGTTTGCACAGCTATTAGGCGCTGATAAAAGGTTTTAATTTGCGTGGAGATCTCTGGAATCTCAGACACTCCTGTCCCTTGTTCTTCCCCAGGCCAGCTGAATGAAAGGAGAGTCCCAGTCAGGGAGCGACACAAAGCCACGCATTTATCACGGAAATAGGGAGTTGTGTTCAGCAATAAAGAAGAGATGGAAAATCCAACAAGCTGACACTGCTGGTGTGTTGGGTTTTGTCCGCTTTGTCCCACCACACCATTAACATATCCCATTTTTCCCGTGAGGTGATGCCATGTAAAGCATGGATCAGGGCATTTGCAACTCAGCAGTGGATCTCACCTTTGTGGGAAAAGGTGGTCAGGGACCAAGAGGGTCAGAAACAGAACAAAATCTGGGGTGTAAGCAGGGCTTTGTGCTTTTGCCCCCTATTATGGCAAAATATGCAAAATATGCAGCAGGCAGCTGTTCCCCAAATTGTGATGAGGCGCAGAGCCCGCTCTGCCTCTGGCAAACAAGAAAAAAAACAAGAAATGTGTGACATTGCAAAGCTGCATTTAGGGAATGTCTTGAAACCAAGAGGGTTTTTTCCCCCCTTTTCTTAGGGGAAAGACATCGCCTCATTTGTAGCTGGAAGGGGTCTTGCTATTTTTGTACCAAGATGCATATTTTTGAGGTAGGTATGCCAAATACGCAAAATCAGCTCCAAGAGTTCATTTCCACCATGCAGGGAATCAAAAATATTACTTTCATAGACATAAAAGTACATAATCTCCCAATTGCTTTGAAAAAGCAGGAGGAACTATGATGCACCAGGAAGGGAAATGCTAAAAGAAGCTTCCCCACATGTCACATCACCCAAGTTTTAGTCATTCCTTGGAGAAAGAACAACCTGGAGTCCATGACGTGATTCCACCAGATTCTGTCTTCTGCTGGATCGGATCCTGCTCCCATGGGAGCTGATGGGGAAGCTGCTGGCACTCAACAGGCAAAATATTCGCCCTGCTCCTGTCAGGATCTTGCTGGTGGTCTCATGTGTCCACACTCTTCTCAAGCAACCCATGGCAATGCCAGCTGCCTCCTTCACCACAACCAGTGTCCATCCCAACGTCCTGCTTCTCCATGGCCAGTTCACCCAATTTATTTCCCCTGTTTATATACCCTACATGATACAAGCAGAGCTGGACCACCGCTGACCCTTTGCCCAGCTGCTCTGTCTGGCACACGCTGATTAAAGGAGTATCAAAAGTGGTGGCAGATTTACAGGTTAACAATGATTTAGTGGAGAGCACCGCAGCCAAATTAATGCTGGCTATAATGTAGTTTACCTCATTAAACAATGCACACCAAGATCCTGTCTGTTGTAAAACAATTGGTCTCTGAAGCCTAGTGTTCATCTTCCAGGGTTGCTGGGAGATAATAAATGGGTAATATTCCGGCGATAATGGTAATGGAGTCACGGCTCAGAGCTAATATTATGGCAAAGCAGTAATTAATTCAACAGTAAACAAGGGGATGGTTGAGCTGCCGACAGGATTGGAGCCAGTTGAAATACTCCAGTTAATACAGTGGAGCCCAGGTCTGCAACTGCCTCTTGGAAGGAGGACAAGGTGCTTGGCCATCAAGTGGGTCAGTGGAACCTCTGCTGGTTCACCCAGTCACCAAAAGACAGGAGGGACACATGCAATACAGTGAGGTGGGACAGCATGTACAACATGGTGGCCATCCCAACCCATCCCATCCCAACCCAACCTAACCCAACTCATCCCAACCAGAGCCCTCAGCTCAGGCTGGGCTCTGTGCTCCATCGCACAGCAGGATCACTCCCTTCCCGTCTTTGACACACCACTCGTGTTGGCTCAAAGCAAATCTCTGAAGCAGAAGAGGCAGAACAGAGATGCAAGACCCAGGATGTACACAGAAGGAGACTTGCACGAACCATCTGCTCCGAGAGGTATTTCCCTACTAAAAAGGCCAGGAGAGGACATGGCTCTCTGGTCTTCATTTAATGAGGTGATGTAAGGCTAGGCTAACAGGAGTAACCTCACAGCACATGGAGCTGGTCAGGGGAGGAACAAGGCAACACAGAGGCACCCAAGTGGATCCCCCTTCTCCCTGTGCCTCCCAGCTGGGCTCCAGATCTGATGTCCAACCCATAAATATCCTCTGCCTCCTCTCCAGGGAGGATCCTGGAAGGATGAACACAGCAGGCAGTGTGCTTAATGGACAAACCTCTGAGATGGGAGGATGTGCCCCCTTCCCAGGGACAAGCACCTCTTCAGGCTGGATATGTTTTTGTAGATGTTTGTCCTCTTGTTTTAAGCCTTGCCAAGAGCCAGGGAGAATCAATATATCCAAATATACCAGCCTTCTCCCAGAGTCCCTTTGCTGGTTTGCTGCTGATGTATAGACAGATGATCTCATGAGACCTCTGCCACATCAGGCCATCGTGTCTCATCTATCTTAAGTGTGTATATGAGCTGTGATTACTGCTGCGTCTGAGTGCCTCACGCCTGGAATGTGTTTATCCTCCTGCAGCACTGTGAGACAGGGGACTGCGATTGTACCTCTTCCAGGGAGGCCATGGAGGTTAAACGGGCTGATCATGGGGGATATCCTGGATGTGGCCACATCAGGATCCTCCAAGCATCTCCCCAGTCTCTCTTGTAGCGCTGAGGCATCACCTGTCCCACAAATGACAGCTCAGCCTCAGCTTAGGACTCTGGCTCCGTGTAGGATCCAGCTTTCAGCACCCAGCTTAATCCTGAGATTAATGAGGGATTCCTGCCACAGAGACCTCTCGATCAGACCTCTCACAAGTAAATACACCATCAGCCAAACCATAATGTTTTCCTACCCTGGCAGCCACTGTCTTAAGCCTCACACCAGAATCAATCATACTACAGCAATAATCAAAAAGCAATTAGATAAAACTATGGCAGAAAAGTCCATCAAAGGTCATTAAGGATGACGACTTGGATGCAGCCTCTAGCTCAGGATGTCTGTGTGTGGCAGAGAGGTGCTAGATGAGCTAGTGTAGGGATCCACATGCATACACCCAGTTTAACGCTCTTTCTCTGTGCCCCTGGCCCTGTCATGACACAATAACCCCATCTGTCTGCCCACAGAGCCCTCCTCATCATTACTGCTAAGCTGTGCCTGCTCCTTCTAGGACAGAGGCTGCCGGGCCTTCATCCCTCCTGGAAGATCCCTCACTTCAATTCTTTGGCACATTTCCTGAGCTTAATGGGAGGCATGACGAGCCTTGTGTCTGCAGCACAGATAAATATCCCCTGGACAGCTCAACATGGTGCCACTCTCTCTGCCAGTGCCTTGGCGTCACCCTGAGCCCGGTGGCCCGGGATGCTGCGCTTTTTCCCAGCCAAGAAATCCCAGCCTCCATCCGCCGAGAGATGAAAACTGGCCTGACAATATGACAATTGCCATGACAACATCAGTTACCCCCCAAAAATAAATAAAAAGCCCAGTAACTATGGAAACACCTGAGTGACCAAAACCAGGCTATTAACTAGAAGACCTTGCCGCAGTTTACAGATGGCATTGGCACTGCGAGGCTGGGGACTGTAATCCAGCCACAGCCTTGCAAACACGGGCACACTCAGCACCTAAGGGTGTAAAATGGATGTTTATGGACACACACAGTGCTGCCTTTCAGAGGCAGCTGAGTCCAAGTCTGTGCAATGTCCACCTCCTCCAGGCACATGCTGTTGCCCTCACGCTGTGTGTTATATCCAGGCCACTGTTATCTGCATTGCTCTCTCCCTCTTTGCCTCTTTTGCTCCCTTCCCCACTGAAGATGCCTCTTTCAATTGCCATCACAGAGGGATGCCAAGAAGGGATGGAGCTGCCCCATCCCATGCCAGAGCTTGGCACCTTGCTGTGGTTTCAACAAGCTGAGTTTTGAAGCCCCAGTGCCTGGCAGCTCTGCTGCCACTTGTGATGCCAGTTGGAGCTTCCAAGCCCAGGACAGAGCCTCAAAGCTGTTAAGCCTCCTCTGCTGAGGCAGAAGAAACTGTGACTCCAGCAGCTTCACTTCTTTTTCCACCTCAATCTGTTCAGCTGCACTAACAGGAGTTGCTGTGAGTTAATACAGTCTTACTGGGAGGAGAAGTAAAATAAGACAGAGAGGAGTGAGGCAGAGGGACAGAAGACAGGAGGTATCACACCTTAGTTGGACTGGCCATAGGTTCACAAAACACTTCTCCAGAGCCAGCCTCCTGCTTTTGCTCATGCAGGAGGATGAGGATGGGCACAGGTAGGACCAAGGTTCTGAGAACTGATGGAGGCACCAACAGGGCCAGCACCCCTGCGATTCACAAAATCAGAAGCAGAAAACTCTCTTGCTTAGGTTCACTGAGCTCTTGAGTTACACCATGAACATGGTCTCCACATGCCAGCTTCAGGAACTCCTCCAGCCCCCAGACTGAACAGAGCCTCCAAAATGGGCTTAACAGCTCCTAGAACAACAGCTACAGGCAGGAAAATTCAGCAGAGTTTACCACCCCAAGCCACTGAATGCATCTGAATTCGTTGGAGCAGAGACAGAACTGCTGAGTGGTCAGAGGAGCCTGGAGTGTCTGGAAAAGGACCTCGAGTGAGATCAGTCACTGGGGAGCTGGGCTGCTCTCGGTGTAAATCCTCTGGAGGGCCTACCTGTGCACTCCCTGATGAGCAAACACGCTTATGTGCTCCATTTCCCACCAAGAGGTGCACAGTGTGCTCACAGGTGCCAAGGAAATCATAAAACCTGTGAAGTACCTCTGCATAGAGTAGCACTCAGCAGTGTCAGCACAGGGACCAATCCTTCAGCTCCTGGTGTGGCTGTGCCTGGCACACACAGCACTGACAGCCACTTCCACCCACTGTGTAAACCCTCAAATTATGCACCAGCATTCTCTCAAACAACTTTCCCTTGGCCCTTTTCTCCACCACTTCAAGCAGGATGGAGAAAGATGGTGAGAAGGAATAGGAAGAGGTTTGCTTGAGACTTCCCATGGGATGAGTAGCAGAACAACAGCCAAGAGGGGCCAGCAGCAAGCTTTGGGTTTTGCTTGCCCCTGGTTTTCCAAATTAGAATATATCCTACTAGGAAAAGGGATACCATATATATCTGCTATAGCACCTCTATGCATTTTCCCTGGCTCTCATTTCAGTCCTCACGCTCCCAATCTTCATCTTTGCTGTGTGTGGTGAATGCAAAATGGAGAAGTAGAGGTTCCCCTCGGTGGCTTGGCAGACCTAGAAATAGAGGAACTGCCCATGGAGATGGGCAGCCGTGGAAGTTGTCCTGGGCCACCTCTGGGCTCATCACCCTCCGTCAGCAGGAGACCAAGCTCTGGTAAATCTCTGTGATCATTTGTTCCCTTAGAGTTTTGAAAGCAGAATGCCTAATCATGGCCAAAATCAGGAAAGAGCTGCTGCTGCAAATTACACAGCGCCACAGGTAATTTCTGATTAGCTCACTCTTCCTCTCCTGGTGCATCCTCAGTTTCCATAGCAGCTAAGTCCTAAGTAAAATGGAAACATCTGGTTCAAGCGCAGGTAAAGATTCCCTGGGGAAAAAAACCTGCTGGATGGCAGCAAACACAGAAAATAGCCCTTGTGAAAGACAGAGGCATCAGGAGCTGGGAGCCTGGTTAGGAGGGGATGGATGGCATGTGGGAGAAGGCAGAAAGGGCCACATGACTGGGAGACGAGGGTTCTGGGGAGCAGGAGGGGATGTGGGAAGGAGAGTGGGTCTGTGGGAAAACAAGATGCTTGTGAAAAACAGGTGCTGAGGAGGCTGAGCAAAACAAAAAACATTGTCAGGGTAGACAAGGGGAAGAGTAGGAAGAAACGGCTTCAAGGTGGGAACACATGGACTGCCTCTACCATAAATGCTGCCTGATGGTGACATACAGTGACAGCAACTTTGATTCCATAGAGAGACGCTCAGGGATGGGGAGGAGCATGTGGATCCATGCACAGACCCTGATCAAAGCCACCAGCTCTGAAGGAAGACCACCTACAGTGGATGATCCAACATGTGCTCTGGGGGAACGGTTTGTAGAGGCTTCTGTCAAAGGAAGAAGCTGAGATGCCGCCGACTCAGCTCGCTCTGCCTGGGCTTTGGGGAGTGATGGATCTGGCCCAGCCGCTTGCTCCAGCGCAGACAAATAGCAAAAAATCAATGGAGCTGCAGCGAGACACCGCGGCACTCGTCAGGAGCTGAGCAGGGAGAGCAGCCACGGCGCCATCCGTCACTGCCGCCCTGCGCGGCTCCTTCGGCTGCCGGACAGCCTGGCCGGGCGTCCCCGAGGAGAGCTCGAGGCCATTGTCTGGAACAACAGCCCACGTTGGTAGAACCTCAGGGGAAACGCGACTCTGAGGTGGAACTGAAGCGCTTAGACAGGATCAGAGGCAGGCGTTGGCCCTTGGCTGCATGGCTCAGCCCACCCAGAGCCTCCGGAGCTCACCCCCGGCTCACCCACGAGAACCTCGCAGCCGCCTGGGAATGACAGGGCAGCAAAAGGAAAAGCAAATGCCAAAAAGCAGCTGGGAAAGGGGGTTGAAATTATACGGTCCTGCACGGCTGGGAATTTGTTTCCCAGCAGTCACACCCACACAGTTCTGCTGAGGGTTTGCTTACCAATTAACAAGGCCACCAATTAATGCTTCATGTGTTTTCCTGCTCATTTACACTATTTACAATCCTCCTTTGAAGCAACCTGTAAGAATTGCCTGAAAAATTTTCAAAACATGGCCAGACAAGCACATTCAATGTGCAATGACAGTGCCCCATGCAGGAACTCCATGATCCTTGTGTGCCCCTTCCAACTGAGAATATTCCCTCATTCCATAAATCTCTAATCACGACAACCCCAACACAGCACCTACAGCCAATCCTCCAAAGGATCAAAACCATCAGCTCCTCTTCCAAACCACCAGAATGGATGTTCCTTCACCAAGGTCACCAAGTCCTGTGTTCAATCACATCTTTTTGGTGAATTTCACCTTCTCTTGGCAACTGAACAAGCCACCAACCTCTCCCCATCCACTCACAAAGAGTACTGTGCCCTTCCCAAAATATTTCTGGCAAGGTTTGGTTCTTACCTTTGGGTGAGATGTGTCTCCAGGTGATTGTTGGGTCTGGCCTGCCCGTGGCTATGCAGGTGAGGCTGACATTGCCACCCTCATTGATGGAGATGTCAGGAGAGATCTCGGTGATTTTTGGAGACACTGCAATGACACAAAGAGGAGAAGGAAAATGAAACTGGTTCTGCTTCAACTCAAATCTTAAACTGTGGGTGAAGGAGGATGAATTTCCATCCTCCCTCCACTTTGACAATCTATGCAGTAGCCCATCAGTCTCATCAGACTTGGCAGGAACAAACAGGGAAAAAAGGGGGTGGAGAAGACAGGAGTGAAGTGGGAAGAAACTGTCACCAGAGGGGATTCAGTCATTTTAGGGAGGCTCGAGAAGCTCCTCCATGGTGACAGACAGTACTTCTTCCTACCCCACTTCCAACATTCCTTGTGTCCTCTTAGCCATGACAAACCCTTCCCAGCAGAGCTGCATCTTCTTAAGAAAACACCATTCACCCCTTCAAACTCCTGCAGCTTTTCCTGCAGCTGTGCAGGCTCTCTGCCAGGCCCCTGTAAACACAGGAGCACCAGACGGAGCAGGGCATGAAGACAGAGTCTGCTGAGGAGCCTCTAAGGTCAATCACCATGTAAAGGAAGGAAAATTCCATGGGGTGCAAACCATCCCACTGTGTTGGCACTGCCACCCTGAGCACACAGGAGAGAGTCAGATACAGGGGGGTCCCAGGAGGGGACACAGGTACAGGATGGGGGTGAGGAGGAGGGGGCTGGGAAGGGATGAGGAGAAAGCAGGAAGCCCTCAGCTCCTGCTGCTGCATGAGCAGAGGACCTGATGTGTCCCTGCCCGGCAGGGCTCGGGTTTCTGGGAGATCTACAGTGGGGATGTGTGAGGGAAAATCATCAGCTGCTGTTATCAGCCTGCACCTGCAGACCATAATAAAGACCATCACCTTCCTGGGTTTATTTCCAGGCTTTCTCCGGAGCTTAGCAGAGACTGGCACCCTGCTGCAGCGCTTTGTAGGAGAGCCACAAACCACGTGTGCCTTCCACCCTTCCCTGTGCATCACCCCAGTTGGGGCTGCAGCCCATCACCCCAATTCCTGCCCTGAACCCCACTCCTGAGCCTCCCTTCCCTGCCTCTCCCTGCCTCCCACACCTTCCCGGGCTGCGCCAAGCCGGAATGACTGCAATGGCCTTGCACGCAATGCCTCTGCTGTGCAGGTAAGTAATTTATTGATCCGTAAAGCACTCCAAGACGCTCTGGAAGGGATTATGTCATGCCAGTGCCGTGCAATAAAATAAAAAATGATGGATTTTTTGTGAACATGATGGTGATTTAGGGTTTGTAGTTGGAAGTGTAGTTAAAGTACATTTTAAGTGGAAATCAAGGTGGGTAATGAATTATTCTCTGTTTTGAAGGGCTTCTGGGAGTTCATTTTTTTGCTGCTCTGGGCATGATGGCTAATCTGCTAATCATGCACTGGAGAACAACTCCAGATCAGTTGCTCCCAAACAGAAAGGGCTCGAGGGCAGGACTATGGAGGGCACAAAGACAACACCTAAAAAAATATTAATACACTTCAGTGTCACTAAGAGGCCAGCACATTCCTCGTGGGACCACTCAGAGCTGGGAATGTCCTGCCCGTGGCCAGGTCCATTGAGGAGATGCAATTAATTACCATGTCATTATGACTGCCCCACTCTGTTCCTGGTGAGGCTGGGACTGCCAGCCAGGAAATCCATGTGTGCTCTAAAAACACAGAGCTTATGGTCTGGACAACAAAAATAGGCCAAGGGGGTGTTACCACTGTCATTTTGGAGAGGTGGGAAGAGACAAGCAGAGGCGCAGTGATCGCCCACCTTTGCTGGGAAACTGCAGGAGCTACCAGCTCTAAGTCCCAAGAAAACTAAAGCAGTATCCATCATCTCTAATGCGCTGTTTGCTGCATCACAGAGGAACCTTTCTGATGTTTTTAACTGCTGAATCCACATCGACCCAATTCAGCTTGTTTTGCAGAGGCTTTAAAATAAACAAGTCAGGCTTTACACTGCTACTCTGGGACTGCACAGACATATTTGCACCCATCCAGGTGAGAGACAAGAATCAACTGACCAGGTTATAAACCATAATTAAAACAACTTAAACTTGAGTTTGATTGATAGGACAAAGGGGAATGGCTTTAACACGAGGAGGGTTGATTTGGAACAGGTATAAGAAGATTTTTACGAGTGTGGTGAGGACCTGGCACAGGTTCCCAGAGATGCTGTGGCTGCCCCATCCCTGGAAGTGTCCAAGCCCAGGTTGGAGCATCCTGGGATAGTGGAAGGTGGAATTAGAGAGTCTTTAAGGCCCCTTTCAACCCAAACCTCTCCATAATTCTATAAAAAGTAGTTTGAGCTGCTCATGCAACAGGGACAAAGTTCACCATACTCTGGCAAGCTCGGGACACTTTGAGGGAGATGCAATTTACTGTGCCCCATCTGGAATGAGAGGAGCCAGGAACATCTGGGAAGCAGACCAGAAAACGTCACTGAAGTTGTTAACTAAGTCTGAAATTGTCTATGCAGTGGTAGGATTTAATACGGTGGTTATTGTATGCTAATTAAATATTTGAATATTTAACCACACTAACTATTCCAAATGCCTTCCTGGAGATCCAACAGGTGTGTTGTAAGGCTTTTACAAGACCAAGGAGGGAAATCTTAATAAATAAATGATCCAAGTATACATTTAATATTATTTAACAGTCACCGGTGCTTCCATTCCCTTTGCATTAAAGGACTTGGCATTTCTGCAGCAGTGGGGCAGAGGAGACATTTCCTGTGCCGAAAGCAGGATGCAGATGGAGCTGTTCCCCTTTGGGAATGAATAAATAAATAAAGCTAAGTAAATGCAGGCTTCCCAGGCGGGAACCCTCTCCTTGCGGGCAGTCCTTTCATGTTCAGCATCTCTCTTGCTCAGAAGTGATTAAACATGGCAGCGTTGGCCAAGCTGCTCCGGTGACACAGCACAGATTTCCCCAGAGGCAGGCTGGTGCTTTATTGATCCAGCTTCTATTTTCCCCCTCCATCCTTGCCACAGTGCTGGGGAAGGTGTCTGGGTGCTCTCGTGCCCCCAGGGCATGTCCCCAGTTTGTCCCGCTCGCACACAAGGAGTCCCCAGGACAGAAAGCAGCTTGCTTAAATATTTAACCAAAGCATATGGTGAGCTGCACGTTGCAGGGTGTTCAGGCAGGTGATAGATGTCTTTCCGGATCCAAGCATATGTGCTTGCCGACACACATCTATTCCCTGGCGCACAGACGCCCTCCTGCCACTGGCACAGGCGATATCCCTGCTCTGCTTTCACCTCCAAACATCCTGAGCCAGCACAGGTGCACAGCTCACAGATCCCATGTCTGTATCCCACGGCAGTGCCGCACACAGATCTTCACACCCTGGGAATGTGGTGGGACTCCCCTGGCATTTCTGCCACCTCCTCTGCTGCCTCTCCCACAGCACCTGCTGAAGGACAGATGCCTACCCTGATTGTTCCTCCAGCTGCCTTTTATAGCTCATCACAAGTTGCAAAAACACCCTCAGCTTTGCCTCCTCACTCGGGCCCTGCCATCTCCATCTCCATCATCACCATCTCCCCACTCACCTTCCTGGCATGCACTGACTGTGCTGTTTGCCTGGACTTTCCTCTCCCTAACCCCACATCTCCACCTCTGTCTCCTGATATCCTAGCACCCCAAATTTTAGCCACACATCAGGCTGAGTGGAGGGTGCATCTGGAACAACCTCTCCACCTCAGACTGGCAAGCGGACTTTTAATGAGCCTCACCAAGTTGCCTATTCTTTCTCCAAGGAGCAGTTTTTTGCCTTAACCACCCTCTTTCTAATCACTTTTGGGAGCCAAGCAAGTAGTGCAGAAATACAGCTGTGACCTTTCCAGACCAGCAAACCCCTTCTGGTGTGGGAGTGAGGCAGAGCAGGTGTTTGTCCCAGCCAAAGGGTCTCAGCCCCTGGCACAGCCTGGGAGTGAGCAGCTTCTCCTGGTAAGCCCAGGCCTGCTTCCCCTTCATAAAACATGCAAACCTCCATCTTCCAGCACGAGTAACATCTGCTCTGGATCAAAGGAAACAACAAAGAACAACTATAAAAGTGTCTGGAAGAAAGAAAAAGAGGGAGAGTCAGACTTGAGTTCTGCAGGCGATCTGTGATGTGCACTGGCAGCTTCCTGAGCATCAGCCTGACACTGCTCCTGCTTCTCATAACAGCTTCTTACTGCTGTCACACACAGACTTCCCTGTGTTTTACAGAGTTTGCTGACATGGGTCCCGCTGCTGGGATATGGTGAGGAGGAGTCCTGGGTGTCCTATCCCTGATTGCAGCAATGCTGAGTCAAACCGAGCCCACCCTCTGGGAACTGAGGGTCTGCCAAAGACAGGGACCCCAATATCCAGCTCCAGGACTCTTCCAGAGCGCTTTGTAGCTGCCAGGGCAGGAGAGGGTGCAGTGCTGGCTGCCACAGTGCCAGGCACCCCCATGGTGCCTCCTCCCTCTTTTGTGTTCCAAAGCTTTCTGCCTTTAGGGAGCAAATCGAGAGCCCAGCGCCTTCAATTACAGGTGTATTATAATGGGCTTTTAAATCAGTTTGTGCTGCTCTAACACAATTATAGTTAAGAGAAAAGCAGAGAGGGCTTCTTCTTTCTGTCATATCATCCTTACATCACATCATCCTTCCATCATACCAGCCCAGCTCAGGAGCTGTTTTGAGCCTGTCCAAAGGTGTGAGGAATGGCAAATACAGCCTCAGAGCCTGCTTGGTCACAAAGGTTTGTACACAAACCCCTTGTGGGTGCCTGCCCTGCTCCCCAGGGCTGCCTGGACCCCGGGTAGGCACCACCACCCCCTTCCCGGGCTCAGCACAGCTTTGCCAAGAGATTGATCCCCCTCTTCACAAACCTGGCAGCAGCCAAAGCCATGAAGAAAGAAGGCTGGAAACAAAGAGGACATACATAACGACCTTAATAAGCAATTAATAAATAACTAATGACAATAGCTCGTTCTAAAGCGGGGTGTAATGAGATGTGTCATACGGCGCCAAAATGTGTCTAAATGATTTCCCAAATAGGTAACAGCTCCTGTTGCAGGGGAGCTCGGAGGACATGAGATTTTTTACGCCCGTCTCTGCAGCAGGTTATACAGCACAGCATCATAATAACTCAGAGGAGGAGGGGGAAAACAAGACGTTCCCAATCATTCATTAGTAAAGTATTTGTGAACGCGGGTATAATTCACCGCATAAACAGCAGGGTTTCTGCAGACAAACTTTATAGCTAAGTGCCAAAAGGGAGCCCAATCTGATTCCACTTACGACAGCATAAATCAGCACTACTGCTGCAGTCAACAAGGGATACACCACAATAAACGTGGCACAATAGGAGAGTCGGGGCTCAAACACAAGGATTTTTCCCTGATTTCTGGATGGATGCAGGTCACCAGCCCGGACCAAGAGTGGCTCCCTAAGGAGTCAGGGGGCTACCTCACTACATTCACTCCCCTGTTTTCGTGACTCTGAAGGGATCTGCATCATTTTTCCTAGCACAAAACCTAAGGAAACACCAGGCACCAAGCCCCTCACCTGTGGGGAATCAAACCAGAGTTGCCTTGTGTGGCTATTAATAAGCAGCTTTAAGAGGAGGCAGAATCCCTCCCTCAGGCTAGGAGAGTTCTGTGTTCATGTTACAATGCCTGAAGGGAGTTGTGACACTGCTCTGGACTTCATTGCCTCCTTTAAAATGAGTCTAATGATGCTGAGTGAAAAGAAAACAAGAAGAAGGATATAAAAGCAAAGTTTTTCCATTATTATCCATGAAGAAATGCAGCCAAACAACGAGTATTTGGCAGTTCAGCTCCCTGTCTAGACAGATCTCATTTTCAACTCCACACACGCTGCACGGATCTAGTTTCCAGTTTTTGCACCCCGAGCCACCTGGGATTCCCCCTGCAAGCCAAGCAACGCCTCTTGAAAGGCAGAAAATTGAAGGATCTCGAATCCTTAAGACACCTGCATCATTTTTCCAGCGTTATTGACACCTCTCCACAAGGCACGACAGCCTCTCTCACAACTGCTTCCACGGGACCATCAAAGTGACAGTGACTCTGTCACACCCTGCTCAGGGGACGCAGGGTCCCCAGCTCCTCTCATTCCACTGGGTACCAGTGAAGTCTCCATCAGACCCTTGGGAAAATCCCAGTGTGGGGATGAGCCGGAGCCTGCCGACAGCACCCCAGAAAGTTTGAACACGACTTGTGGTTAATACAAAGCTTGTCAAACCCATCACCTCGAAATGCTGAATGTCTTTATTAGATTCCTTTATCTCCCCCTGAGATCGGAGGGACACGACGAGATGATTCTCGGCGGAGATGTCATCATCCAGAAACTAATTAAAGGCTGCGCGGGAAGCCGGGCCACGCACACTCTGGAGAACAAAACGCATTAGCAACCCGAGCCGGGGAAAATATTACAAGTGAACTTCGGATCAGAAAGGGCGAGCGAGGGATTTCTCAGAAGCTCTCCTCTCCTCATCTTTCCTCACACTCATCCCTACACTCCCTCGTCCTTGATAGGTGTGCCCCAGCTTGGGGCTGGTTAGGACCAGTCAGGGACCTGGGGGATGCAGGACAACAGGGAATCCTTCCCTCTACCCTGGGACAAGATCATGATTTGTGGAATTTCCTTTATTTTTAATGATAGAAAAGCCTCCTTGCTGCGGGTCAATAAGTGCAGAGAAGGATGGATGGATGCTGGCTCCGCCAGAGTGCTCCTGGCAAAACCCTCAGTCTCGTTGGGTCTCATCTCTCCATCAATGTAATGACAAAAATTTCTCATCCTTGCAGGCTCATTAAAAAGACAACAGCATATGAAATTATAAGATACCCAGAGCCTATGGCCACAGGAACTGGAGGCGGGGGCATTTCTCCATGGGGACAGATGCACAGATCTAGTTTAGGACATGTGTCTCAAGTGGATGTACCTGCAGACAGCCCTTCCCAGTCAACCTGGAGCCTCCTGTTCCAACAGACAGCAAATATCCACGATATTGCTCATCTGATCCATCAGTGCACGCTGCCCTGCTAAATTCTGCACAAACCCCCAGCTCCCATCCCCCACAACCAGCCAGAATGGCCATGCCCCACCCTCCTGCTCCCCACTCCGTTCCTGGAGAGCAGGGGGGGATCTCCCTGTCCTCTCCAGCTCTCTGTCCATGCAGAGTGGGCATCACGCCAAGGGCTGAGCTCGCCAAACCACCCCTGTGCCACTTTACTCCTCAAAAGGGATGTGACAGGAACAAAGGAGCTCAAACATCCTTTCCAAAGATAAATCAGATGCTCTAATGCAGCCTGCATCTCCAATGAATATAGGACAGGTGTCTCTGAAGTGAAGTATTAGTTAAAATGATGCTCTTTAAATTACATTTTGGCTATTTCAGGCAGACAGGTTGTGTGTGGGTTGGGCTGGGTTTTTTTATGATCTATCTAGAGGCTTAAAAAGACACGGAGAGAAATAAATCTCCCTTCCATTAAAAACATACTATGCTCTTGCATATTTGTTCTTATCTCGGCGCTCTCGCTCTTGTGCTCCCTCTCCCTGGGCTGGAGCACAAAAGTGTTTGTGATTACACTTCCATGCTGACACTCAGCTAATTCAAGGAGCTGCCAGTCCATGCCCAGGCAGAATGAGTGGCTCACCCGCCCTCGCAGCAGGACGAGCTCTGCTTCCCAAAATGCCACGCTGGACCCGGTGGCTTTACTTCAAAAACTATTGAGATTTGTGGTATTAATGTGGAACCGAGCAAAAGCTCCAAGTTTTGACTGAGTTTATTTGCATCTTCTGAGTCTATCCATGCCCTTTTTGCCTCATTTTTCCCTTTACATCCCTCCATTGCCATCGCTGCCTGTCTCCAGATAGCCTCTTTCCTCCCATCATTCCTGAGCTCCAGCTCTTCCAGGTGTTGCTCGTGCTCCAGACAGGGCTTTTACAGGGCCTCTGCTTGGGCTTCTTCCCATCTTTGCCTTTGTCTCTGCTTAAAAATTAATGGATCAGGCAGGGAGCACAGCCCTATTACTGTCTGATTAGGTGGTCTGGAGGCTGCTACTTCTGATCAGACTCTGCTTGTCTGGGAGAACAGAGTGGGAGAGCAAAGCTTGTGAAGTGGGAGAACAAAGCTCATGAAGTGGGAGGTCAGCAAGGTCCAGCAGTTCAAAATGAACCACAGGTGAGGTGATCCATGCCTCCATGTGCTGCCACTCCTATCCCCATGGGAACACATCATCCAGCACTCCAATAGAGGTAGGTCTACCTTCCCAAAGATGCCCTGACCCATTCCTTACTCCTCTTAGTCATTTCTTTACATACCTGCTTTTTCAGGCTCTCCTTCTTGGGCTCCAAGAGGCCCCCAGCCTTCCTCACCCCTCCCATGAAATATTTCTGGTCCCTCACCCTATCCCAAGGCACATTTCTAGGCCAACTCACAGCTGCCCCATGCCCAGAGGACTAACCCAAAGCTTGGCCAAAGGTACCAAGACTAAGCAGAAGTGCAAATACCAATGATCCAGAGTCTGTGGGATGATGCTCACCGTCCTTCCCACACCTTCAAATGTGGTTTATCCCTATCATCCAAACACCCTGGGAGATAAGCGAGTGTTATTATTACCACTTCACGGATGGAGAAACGAGACCCAAAGATCAAATGGGCCAGAAGTGTCTGTTCAGATCAATGCTCTGCAGCACCTGCCTTTCAGGCTCTGTGGAGCTTGGAAAACCATGGAAAAAAGGCACAGGGAGAGGGAGGGTGGCTGCCAGGGCAGGTATTTCCACTGGGCTGCATAGAATGAGAGCTCCACAGTTAAAAATCAGTCATCAGGCCACTGAGACACAGCTGTATATCCCTGTACACAGAGGGGCAATTAAAACTCCAATCCCCAATTTCAACCCAACCCAGCAACATTTGAGAGAGCTAAAAGCGAAGGAGAAGGAGGGAGCGAGGCTCCCACAAGGGAGGGATATTGATGCGCCTGGAGAACGCGGGGGCTGTTCTCCTTTCCCGTTAGGACTGCTCCTTCATTTCCTGCTTCTCCTAAACAAAGCCCTCGAGCCTTCTTCTTGGCCACACTCGTGCCTCCGAGAATGCCAGAAAAGCCACAGGGAATTATCCCCGCCAGAGCATCCTTAATTTCCCTATTTGTCTTCCTAATGCCCAGCCTCATCACCAGCACAGTCTATTCCCCACGTGCTCCTGCTTTACATGGAAGGACTATTTTTACCCCATTCTTCCTATGCCTCTTTTTCCTCCCATTTAATCATTTTGGAGGCTTTTTATCCACACTTTCCTCTCCTTTCTTTCCTCTTCCCCTTTCATTTTTAATACCTGTGGTTCTCCGATTCAAAATCATTACTGTTTTTAACTTGACTCGAGACTCTTAATTAAGTTACTTTCCATTATTTTTTATCTAGTCCATTTGTCTACATCCCCCTCACCCTCCCTAATTCTCCCTTTCCTCCCCAAGGCAGGCTGGGTATGAAATCTTACATTTCCATTTGGCTAACAATCACTTTGAATTTTTAAATGCTATTAAATTGGATCACACCAGTCACTGGACTGGAGTTGTCGAGCTGTGATATTTACTCGTGCCAGTCAAAGGGAAATGAAATTGTGGTGGCGCAGGGGGGAGGCGATGGGGGAGCCCAGATTTATTCTGCCCGCGGTCCTCGCAAACAGGCACAATCCCCTCGGATTTCTGAGCGAGTTCAAAGGAAACCCTTACGCTCAACCATGAATGCATTGTAATGTCTTTAATAAATCAATTACTTGTTGGCAGGGAAGTGTCACTGCATCTCCAATCCTTGTAATCACCTCAGCCTTGCTGTGTTTTAAGTGCAGGAAGCCCACGGAGGTAGACGGGGAGCCAGGAGCATTGTCGGCGGAGGGCAAAGTGCAGAAAGCACCATTCTGTCTCACCAGGAAAGGCCAAAATGTGCAGAAAGGATTTGAATCATGTGAAAATACACACAGAGTGACCCCCAGCTCCGGGAAAAGAACACCACGGTCCTGGAGAGCACCACATGGGGCTCAGCCTTCCCAGGGCAGCTCCTGGGATGCAGGAGCTCAGAAGGAATGGCCACAGCAGGATCATTGGGAAAGGTGATGTGGTAATAAATGCCTATCCCAGGAAATCAGCCTGTGGCAATGGGAGCAGCCCCTGCTCCTTCCTGCCCAGTGCTGAGCAGGGGTATGTCGCCCTGCTTTTTGCAGGGTTCCATGATTGTAACGTTGTAGCACATGTTTTTCTGTAAACATGGTCCTTGTTTTTCTTAACCGGCCGGGATTGCTTTGCACTTGTGGAACAGTTTTTCATTCTTTTCCCCTGGGGTGAAGAAAGATGATTGACCATGTCGTTGTCCTGTAAACTTTCAGAGGCGTTAACCCTTTTCACCAATCCTTGATTGTCTTTAGTAACATATAAAAATAAGAGAATAAAGAAGGGCTGGGTCCTTTTGGTTGGTCCTGCCTGCAGATTCAACTGCTGCTTTGAGACCCGCGTGTTTCTTCTGTTGCCAGCGGTACAACAGGGGTATACTGCAAAGCAGCATTTTCCCACTGCCCCAGGAGCCAGGCAACCTTTAGCTGCACTAACTCAGACCCTGAGTTTTGTGCTTCTGCTTTAGGAGGGTACCATATTTCAATTTTACTAAAAGAGGCCTTTTCCGCTCGAAAATTTGCTAAAGGGAGAGGGATTTGATTACAAAGAAGCCCCGGCCAAATCCAACCCCTCCTCCTCTCTCTGTGCCGACAACATCCTCCCCTCCACAACAACAATCATCTGAGCACAAACAGACAACAGAGCTTTTCAGAAAGTAATGAACTCCGGTCAGAGCCAAGGCAGGAAGGGTTTAATGCTCAGCGCAGAAAGCTTGGCGAGGCCATCAATTATATAGCCCTGCTGCTGAAGGAGCAAAAAAAGAAGAATATTTCAGACAGACTCGGCCAAAAAGAAAAGATAGGGAAGGAAATCACTGTGAGGGAGATTTAATTTCACAAGCAGAGAGAAGTGTTTGCAAAAGAGGAGGAGGATCAAAGGCTGAAGCTCTCGGGCTGGCTGCGGGGAGGAGGGATTACAGGGAGGGCAAACCATGGAAGAGACATCTCTGTTGATGCCTTGAGTCAATGATGGGCCAGGCAAGGAGAGCCCCTGGCACAAACTGGGGAGTCTGTTGGGTGTGGGAGCTCAGTGACGGGAGACTTGGGCAGAGAGGAGGGTGGATTGAGACCTGTTCATCTCATCTCATCTCACACAGGACAGCAAACCAGCACAGGGGCTGTGGCCTCTCCTGCCTCATCCCAAATCCTACCCAGGAAATTATACACGATGCTATGAAAAAGGAGAGCTGAAATCTTTTGGGCATCTCTACTACAGGAACCAGTAACCCAGAAATGAAAAATCACAGAATCGCAGAATCGCAGAATGGTTTGGGTTGAAAGAGAACATAAAGATCATGTCTTTCTGCTCCCTGCCATGAGCAGGGACACCTTCCACTATCCCAGGGTGCTCCAAGTCCCATCCACCTTGGCCTTGGGCACTTCCAGGGATCAGGGGCAGCCACAGGTTCTCTGGACACCCCATGCCAGGGCCTCACCACCTTCTGCATGAGGGTATGGATCCACCTAGAGCAAGAAGACCTCCCCACCCTGTCCCTTGCACCCAGTGGGGCCGTGCTGATCCCTTCCAGGGATCCAGTCATGGACTAAGGAAGAAATTCACCTCCTTTCTGAGGGACAGGACAAAGGCGTTTCACTGCTGTCTCACAGCAGACGTGGAAAACCCAAACCAGAAATATTTCAAGACCACGTTTCAATATCTTATTTGAAGAACCATCACATTTCCACATCTTTTACAAAGATCCTTGCTGTTTTGTTTTCCACTTTCCACTTCTCCTTGTCTTTCTAAATCTCTTTCTTCTCCATTGCATCACCAGAACAGAAAACAAAATCACAACTCTCCCAATGTTTCAATGCAACTCCTTCTTCCCAGCTTCCACCTCTCCTTCAGAACCCAAGAACAGTGTGAAAAAACCCACATTTTCCATCTAGTTTTCTCCTTTATTCTTCCAGTGACCTCCCCCCAGCCTGTCCTGAAGCCTGGGGATATTTGCTGGAGGTTCTCTAGCCCTTGGAGGCGGCAGGGCCAGGCAGCTTTTCGGCAGCTGTTCCCTTGGCCTCTCCTTTATCTCCAGCATTGTGCTCACATCTGCTTCCCCCTCTGCCTCTTTCCCTGCCACTGGGAGCCTGCTTTTAAATCACTGCTCAGCACAGCAGCTGCCAGGCACAGGTTCCATGCCCCGTTTGGATGGGAGATCCAAAAGCCATTTGCAAACCTCCCTCTGCCTTTTTTCTTTTCTAATTTTCTTAATTTTTTTTTATCCTCCTGAACCTGCCAGTGCTGCCACATTGCTTTCCCCTCCTCCCTTTTGGCTGCAGAGCTCTCTTGGCTCTGGAAGCATGTTCAGACACCTGGTTGCTGGCAGCATGGGGTTTGGCAGAGGCTGGCAGCATGCAGCTCTCCGATAGGGAATGGGAGGAGAGCAGGGATCACAGTGGGGGTCAGAGCTACCCACCGTGGCTACCAGAGCTGTGCTCATGGCCACTTGCACTGCTCCTGGCTTGTTGGTGGCTTTCCACCATCTGCATTCCACTGGCTTTGCCTGCAGTTTTGGCCAAGGCCATTTCTGGTTTTGCTGAGGATTTTTAGGGTAAAAAAGCACAGATTTGTGCGGCATCGCCCAGAAGCTGGGAATGCATTTAGGGCAAGGCACTGCCATCTGTGGCTCCCTTCCTCAGCAGAGTCCCACTCCTGAGCAGGGCAATTTTGGCAGAGCAAGGCAGCAAACCCTAGGGAGCAGAGCCAGGCACGTGGAGGGCTGGATGCCTCACTGCCACCCTGCCCACGCAGTGGCTCCAAGCTAAATTCCCATCCCAGATTGCAATCTCGCTGTGCTATCAGAAAAAGAGAGGGCTATATCCTTCCGGCAGACGGTAATGTACAAAATTCCCTAAAAAAGCTTGGCTGGTTCCTCCCCAGCCCTCCTTTCACTCAAGGTCTGTGCAGGATTGCAGGTCAGGATCTCCATGGATGCCACCTTCATGGCAAAGACTACGCCAAACAGACAAAAATCCCTTGGGAAGAGCCCTTTGCTTCATCCTCAGACTCCCTCTGCAACAGGTTTTTGCTTCTGGACTCGCCTCTGGAGAGACTGGCCAGAAAAATCAGTTCTAAAGGCCAAAAAGAAGAGCCAGATTAAAGTATCAACTCTGAATTTATGCTCAGGACTTAAGGTTTAATAATGCAACAGAAAATCAATATTTAATAAAGCAAATGATGGAGAAAAACAGTGAATGGGAGATGAGCTGCTGCTCATGTTTTCAAACATGTAACCCCCAGAGGAGCCACGTTGGCAGGATGGATGTGGAACCAGATTGCCACAAAGAGCTGGCACACAGGGTGCCCCAGGTCCCAGCAATTCCAGCTCCGGTGTCAAGGGGAGCTCACGGGTCTCTTATTAAAGGACAAACAAGGAATTACTCCAGTGGTCAGAATCCAAATACCCATGGAGAGAGATCAAATGCTGAGGCATGAGGGGAGCTGAGCAGCTGCTGCATTAAGCAGGCCCAGATTGGGGCTGGGCTGGGGGAATGCAGGCGGGCAGCAACACCCCCAAATTCAAATGCCAAAGAACTGTCTGGGCATGGAGATCTGAGAAGCTGAGAGGAAGTACAAGGGCCTCAAAGCAGAGGGAAAATTCCTGCCTGCCGAGCAGGAGAGGAGGTGGTGTGGTAGTTCAGGTGGGCAAGTGGGCAAATGGGGCACTAAGCCTGGCTGGCAGGTGTGGTGGCACAGCAAGTGTGCATCCCTGAGCACAGCAAGCTCACATCCTGGGCATCCCAGGAGTGCATCCCTGGGAATGACAAACCTGCATCCCTGGACACAAAGCACACATCCCTGGGCAAAGCAAACCTGCATCCCTGAGCGTGGCAGGAGTGCATCTCTGGGCATGGCAACTGTGCATCCCTGGGAACAACAAGCAGACATCCCTGGGGACAATAAGAGTGCATCCCTGACTGTGGCAAACCCGCATCCCTGGGCACAGCAAGAGTGCATCCCTGGGCACTACAAACCTGAACAAAGTGCACATCCCTGCGCACAGCAAGAGCTCATACCCAGGCACAACAAGCATGAATCCCTGGGCACATCCCTGGGCCAAAAGCACCCATCCCTGGCCATGGCAAATGTGCATCCCCGGGAGCACGGGGCCCGGGCAGGATGAGGGAGTTCCGCGATGCTGGGGACAGATCAGCAGCTCTGCCTCCCTCCCCTGGAGGTTGGAGAAAACTGCAGCGAGTCCCTGCATGGCACAGAGATGTCACCTGTGCCTTGTCCCCCACTGCCTCTCCAGCTCTGATACAATATTGACAGCTGGGAAAGGGGGGAGTTTTCCCCATAACCATGCCAGTGAGGGCAGCTGCTTCTTGGGGTACAAGGCTTAGGGTGAACAAAGATCTGTGCCCCACCTCACAAAGTAGGGACTCTGGATAAATCCTCTAGGCAAAGGAGACTCTCACTTGCACAGGAATCAGTGCCCTTGGATGAAATCCCTCCTCTGGCACGCTGCGTGTGCCGGGTTGTCTGCCTGGCCCTGCAGCACGGCAGTAATTTGTAGCTTGTGCCGGGATCCTTCACATTGAAAGATGACATATAAATATAAAACGTTATCACTCCATAACAGCCACATGCTATAAAACGCCAGGCAGAAGGATCTGGAACTAGATGGAGGCAGTACTTTAAATCCTTCCCTGCAGAGTTACTGCCGCTAAAACAACAGACCTGCTCCAAAGAGCTCCGGCAACGGAGGGAGTAGAGGACAGACCCCGATAAAAACACCACAATTGAGGAATTAGAAGAATAAGTGATGGGATTACAGCATGACCTCCCCACGCTGGCAGCCCCGGGGTAGCAGCAGCACCGGCGCACCGGTGACGTCTCCTCCCATTCATCCCCTGCTGTGATTTTCGCGGATGCTCCGTGTTCCTGTAGTAACAACAAAGCGCTGGTACCGACGTTACACTACAGTGGGCTGACTCCGCTCCCGCGGTTACGATAACAATGCTGTTACTGTAGTAACATTACAGAGCCGAGGTCTCACTGTTCTACCCTTAATTTTATTGTCGTAAGATTAAATTGCAATAATGTTATTGAGCTGCCATTAACGTTGCCATGGCAACAATAACATTAAGGTAGCGATATCACATTACAGTGGTCCAACCGTTCCACCACAAATATTTTAATGTAGTAAAACAAAAGAGATTACTGCAGTAACATTAAACTGCAGTGACCTCATTAAACCCCCACCAGCTTTATCACACTGCTGATAACAACCCTCGTCTGGAAACCACACGCAGCAGTGGGAGATGCCTGACGCGCATCCTGGGTGCTGCTGTGCCACCCCTTTGGCTGGGAAATCCATGGGGAAGAATGGGGACTTGCTGCACATCTGGATAGCCACACACAACTCCAGGCGTCCCTGCCTGGAGAGCTGCCGGCACCGCTGGCCTCCCGGATTCACCCGCTCCGCAGAAGGGATTAGCGGAGTCACTCTTGAATGGCTCTGGGTGAGGCGGGTGACCTCTCCCTGAAAGCCTTTGGAGAGGATGGGTGAACGGGGCTGCCGGGAGCTCGCGTGCTCAGAAAGGCTCAAAGAGGAGCAGATTCTTGTTTTCTAGAGGAGGGGTGATCCGAGGGTGACCTCCGCAGCTCTGAGGGAGTAGCAGAGAGAGTTCCACTGAGCTCTCCTTGCTGCCACAAAAGTGCACACAGCTGAGGCAGGAAGGATGGAAATAGCGGAGCCACGGGGATGTCAGAGGTGGGAATGCCCCCAGCACTGAGGCATGGGGCATCTGGAGGGGACCACAAAGGACTCGTGTCAGCGCTGTGTGAGGGAACCCAGTGACACACAGAACTACAGCATTAGCACTTCACTGGGAAGACAAACAGGAATTAGCCACAGCCTGGGTGTATGCGAGAAAGAAAAACAGGAAGGAAATGAAACTGGTCTGTGTGTCCTATGAATCACTGCATCTTCCTTCTCCTCTGCTCCAGTCTCCTGCCAATTACTTCTCCTTCGGAACAGGATTCATCCTCCCATGGGTCTGGTGGTGCCTGGCCAGCTTTATCGCTAGGGTGCCAGGCAAGCCCGGAGGATACCTTAAGGGAATGGTTTGAAATTGAAAAAGCTTGGTGTAGAGTAGATATAAAGACGAAGATTTTTTACAGTGAGGGTGGTGGGGCCCTGGAACAGGTTGACCAGAGGAGCTGTGGCTGCCCCTGGATCCATGGAAGTGTCCAAGGCCAGGTTGGATGGGACTTGGAGCAACCTGGGATAGCAGGAGGTGTCCCTGCCCATGGCAGGGGATGGAACTAGGGGGTCTTAAAGTCCCTTCCTACCCAAAACACTCTGGGATTCCAAGCCTTCCCTTCATCCCAACCTCCCCATTACCAATTTGTCCTCCTTCTAACAATGTTAATTCACTCAAACACTCTTCACCTCCCCATCCCTCCCACTCTCCACACCAGCAGGCTCATCCAAAAGCTCTGGGAAGCAGAAGCATGGAGGGACACATCCCCAGTGGGATGCAGCATGCATGGCTCCCTCCAGCAGCAGCATGGACAGGAAACTGGGGCAGCCTGAAGCTGCAGCAAGGGCAGAGCCCAGAGCAAACTCTTCTACAGCGCAGACTCTGGAGTCCCTATTCCCCCCCTGCTCCCACCCCACGATATAATTGCTAATTAATAATAACGTTTAGCTCCCAGATAGTGCGTTCCATCTTCAAAGACCTCTGTCGACATTAATGAATTAATCCTCATCAACCCCCCTGTGAAGTAGGTGACAATTATTATCTCTGCCTCACAGATGTTAAACTGATTTGCAAAGAGGTCAAGTGACTTTGGGGAGGCTGGAGGGAGCCTGGCTGGGTAGGAGGCCACTCCACAGGGGAACATGGACAAGCACATCCCAGAGAAGCAAGGGCTGGGATCTGGGGGTGTGGGAAGATGGAGAGATCCAGGGGCAGTAATGGATGTGGGACCTGCAGAGATGCTCCCTGAGGGCAGAGCAAAATGAGGATAAAGAGCCAAAAACTAGGCCAGTGCGTGAGAGCGTGTGGGAGACCTTCAGTCCTCCACAACTGCCCTGACACAAAAGGCAAAGATGCTTTGACAGAGGGATGGTGATTAGCAACAAAAGAGAGACGGGGAAGGAACACATCAGTCAAAGGAGCTGAGAGCACAGGCGAAGCGAGGGAGGATTTCCATTTCGTGCCACTGGTTTCCTCCCCTCCACTGCTTTGGGGAGGCTCTCCCAGCTCCCCTACACCTTTTAGAAAGTATTATCTAAACCTGCTTATGCTTCAAGAAGGAACACCTTCTCCCACGGGGGGAGAAATGTGTGGACACACCAGTAAATCCGTGCCAGAAGCATCTTGCATCTTGCCCAGTGTGTGAAGCCCACAGCTTCAAATGTGACCAATATCTGCACATCCTCTGCCACTGGTGAGCAAATCCCTTTGTCCCTCCTTGCTCCCAGAACCAGTGGCATCGGTGGCACAGGAGACAGGCTCAGCCCCACAGGTAAGGTGATGATGACTTCAGGGACTGAGCCTTCCTCCCAGCAAAGGCATTTCCCAGGCAGAAAAACAGCCACAGAAAGTTCTCCTTGTTGTCCCACGAGTGAAAGGGGCTTGTGGCATCAAAGGAAAATTAATTGGGCAGAGTTTGGTGGTTGAAACAAAGCCAGCTGGGGCACCGCAGCCCCACCGGTGGCTTTATCTCGCTGGCACAGACCTTGGCAGTGCTGCTCCCTGCATGGGGACAGGTGCCACCAGCACTGCCACCTCTGTCCCCTGCCACCCCCTGCCACCTGTGCCCGCAGCCCCCCGACTCTGCCGAGCAGGTAATTAACTCTCAGACAAAGGCAGGGATTTGAAGATTAACCTGGGCTCGGGAAGAAGTGGGGAAAACTCATTTACACCAAACAAAAGGGGAGGGGTGATTAGTTGCTCCAGTGACAACAGCAAGAGCCAGATAGAGCCAGGGACACTGATAAAGAAGCAGAGAAAGCTCTAATATCCCCCAGTTGCCTGCTTTTGCTTTTTTTTTTTTCCTCCTTCTTTCTTTCTTTTTAAGCACTAAAATTCCACCATTTTCTATCATGCAAATTCGTGTGCCTAAGTGAGATTAAACTCTGGCAGGCTCCGTGCCTCCTTCCCCAAGTCCATTTCCCCTCACTGAGATAAGGCCAACTTCCCTTAATGCATCTTACAAGGCAGTGGGAGTGTTTTGCAGGCACGCATTGGAGAGGGCTTATTATCAATACAAATAAGAGCTTTCCAGATATCGTCCTTCTCCTCCTACCTCCCCTCTCTTCTTTAAATCCAGAAACCCGGAGAATGGCTTAAATAGCTGAAATGTCCTGCAGGGAGCAGGGAGAAGGGGGAGGTTGTGCCTGAGGTGCTGCTGCAAGAAGTAGGATTTGCTAAGGGAACCAGAGTGGGATACAGGAGAGGAGAGGAAGGGAAAGCATCACTCCTCAGAGGTCAGGGGGACCAAAATCCTCTTTCTCATTCTGGGTTTCTGCCCCCCTCCAAGTTCACAGCTTGCCTATTGTGAGTGGGGCTTCCTTGGATTTTTGTTTCTTTGGGATTTACTCCCAGAAACATCTCACTGTCCCCGCAAGGTCCATAGCAGATTCTTGCAAACACAGACAGTGCTGCTTCCCAGTGCTTTGTCTGGTCTTATGGCAAAACCTCCTAAGAAGGGATGAAGGAGTGGGACCATCTTCCAGACCCTGCAGATGACAGGGATGCTCCCTGAGCTGCTCACTTTAGCTCTGTCTGTAATCTGGGAGCATCTTTCCAGAAGAGATCCAGGTGCTGAGAACCTCCTCATCCCTTTGGCAGCTCTGTTGTTGGCTGACATCAGCTTGGCACCACCAGCCTGACCCCATTTAGAGCTGTCCCCAAAATAGCAGGTCTGAACTTTGGTGCATTCGGTGCCAAGGGTCTGCTGTCTGATTCCTGAGCTCATTTGTCCCACATTAGCACAGAGGCACCGACCTGCTATTCCTGGATCAGCAGCAATCACCTTTTCCCTTCTGTACCAGGATTTCAAGACTGACAAGTGTTTCTGAAAGCCTGGCCAATGAGGGAAAGGTGGCAGAAACAGAGCTTGGATGGCTTCAGAAAGAAGGCAGCTAAGGAACACCAGGATAACAACCTTCCCAAAAGCAAAAGGTTATTACAGAGGACACTGATCATTTGTTCCCCACATCCACTGGGAATAGGCTGAGAAAAACTCCACTTCATTTGCAACAAAGAAGGTTTAAGTTAGATATTAGCTATACATTTTCTAATTAAAAAGGTAGCAAAGCAGTAGAATAGATTGTCTGGGGAGACTGAAGAACCTGCTTTGTTAAAGATTTTCAAGAATAGCTTTCACATGTGTGTGGCAGCAAGGCCTCTGCCTGGTTGCAGGAGAATGGGATAAATTAGCTCTTGAGGTGCCTTCTCCCCACCTATTTTGGGATCTCGGCCACCCAATAGAGACAACCTAGAAATAAACGTGCAGCTCACCCCTTGCTGCAGTGTGGGCATCCTCAGTTCCAGGTGTTTCTACCTGATTCTCTCCTTGGGGCTCATTCCCGACCCTCACACCCGAAAGGAAGCTCCTTCTCCCACCCCTAACCCTCACCTGTTTTTCGCTCTTCACCCCTCCAGCAGCCCTTGACCAAAACCACTGGTGCCCTCCATCCATGGCTGCTTCCCAGTGATATCTCCAAACCTGGGGAGGAGGAGGGACGAAGGCAGGGGCTGAGAGTGTCTGGGCCTGGCTGATATGCACCCATCCTGCTTGCCTGGGGGAGCAGCAGGATGCTGCAATCCTGGCTGGAAGGGGAAGAGCTCCTTGCCCCCCATCAGCCAGTCTCTTTGGAGAGCACAGCCTGCCCCAGGGCACGATTTAATTGCATCCTGAGAGGCTGGAGTGCTCCTGCCTCCAGAGCTGTGCTCCCAGGCCCTTTCCTGGAGCAGCAAGGGGAAAGTCAGGACCTGCTCAGAGCAACCTGCACACCTCCCTCTTTCTGGCTAAACCTGTCAAAAAGGAGACACCCCCTTTCCCACCTCCTCACACAACCTCCCCTTTCCTACCCGGCTTCAGGATGGGGCAAAATATCCCAGGGCCATGTGCTGAGCTTGGCACATCCCCGAAATCTGGTGCTTAGCCACTCTGCTTTCCTAGGAGGGGGAATAAGCACCACTTCCCACAAGCTGAATGTCATTTTGGACAGGATTATATTCCAGAATACATATTTATAGGGCCCATTTTCCAAGGCAGGAGAGTTAATCCTGCCACCCCAATTCAATTTTCACTGAGGTCATTAAGGCTGGCTTCCCTTTAATTGGACATGATATTCACTTTCATGTCCTGCTCTGAGAAAGGGCTGGGTGAGCCAAAGAACAGCTCTTCAAATTAGGGGGCTCGCTCTCCAGAGCGGAATTTCTGCTGGCAGCACGAGGATCTTCAGCACATTACAGGACTGAGCCCATCACTGAATCATCCTGTACTTAACTGCTGCAAGGAGTTAAGCTCTGACCTTTTCCTGCAGCACCCAAATATCTCTTCCTAATGATACAGCAAGACACGGCAGGGTTGGGTCTGGATGTCTGGTGATACAGGAAATTTAGGTCAGGAAACAGGAATCAGAAGAGAACAGATAGAAATTGTCCTGCATCACCCCAACATCTGATAGCGACTTCAGAACTTGCTGGTGATCGACTTTGGCTTAAGAAACTCAGGCAGGTAATAAGAGATTGCAAGATAAACAGCCAGAACCGGGGCTGGCAATGCATCCACTTCCCCTCGGTGCTTAATGGAGATGGAGAAAGTCCGGCTCTGGTTAGTCAGCTTGATTGCTTGAAGAGGAAAGGGAAAATGAAAAGGGAGGGAAGAGGAAAAATAAAGGCCCTGAGTCTGGGTTTTTTCCCCACTTCTATTCATTAGGCTGTCAATAGTGCTCAGGCCTGGAATATCGACGGCGGATTAGCTCAACCCGACTCTGTGTACAAGACCAATGCCTTTTTAACCCAGCTTGTTTCCAAATCAATACACCCATCAGCATTCGAAAATTAGCCCGAGACGAGATTCCAATACTCAAGCTGGTGTGTCATGTTAAGAGGGCTCCTGGCCAAATCACAGAAGAAGCAGCAGGAAAAAACCAGTTGCTAGCAAGGGATTAGAAATTTTCCATTAATCTTCCCCCAGGCTAAGAGCTCATCAGGCTCCGTGTGTTCCTCCACGAGGCTCCCCCTTGTCCAGGTCTTGTCCTGCCACATGGACACAGCATCTATCTTCCATGAATGTCCATCTGCTTGACCATCACGTGGCCACACCTGTCTGTTCCCTCTCAAAGGCTGTGTGTGCCCACACACTTGCTGAAGGGCACCCACTTAGCCACCAAAAGTGCTCCAGCACTCTGTGCTGGCCTTTCTCCTCCTCTTCCTCCTCCCAAAGCATGGAATTTCAACACACAAACACATATTGTTGCTAGGCACACACACACCCCCACAAAGCACACAAATCTGCCAGCTCTCTCTTTTCCCCCAACACAAGTTTTACTTCAAGCAATGCCTCCAGCTTGGAAAACAAAAAAACATCAAAAAACAACAACAAACAGCAGTGTGGGTTTGCCAGTGACTGTGTCAGGAGGCAGAGCTGCCTGTATCAGAGCACTGGGATTAGGATAGCAAAACTGGATAAAACCAAGCCTGACACGAGTTCAAGAATAATTTGGAGAATACCCTTGGACACATGGTGTGACTCTTGGGGATGGTGCTGTGCAGGGCCAGGAGTTGGACTCCGTGATCCTTGTGGGCCCCTTCCAACTCAGCAAGTTCTCTGATTCTGTGAAATTCATTACACAGCTTGGGACAATCCAAGCTTGTGGATCAGCCTCTGCACCAAGCTGTGTCACATGCTCGATGTAGGAGCAATGGGAGGAGAAGACACCAGGGCAAAAGGAACAGAAAGTGAAGCCCCAAGCCCAACCCCTCAACAAACTCCCTTCCTCTTACCTTGCACGATGAGATGGACACGCGATGTCTTGGGGTGATTGTCTGTCTGCACGGAGCAGGTGTAGGGGCCCTCATCGTACACATCCACATCGTGGATCTGGATGCTGTACTGGGTTTTGGTGTTGGCCAGGAGCACCACCCGAGGGTCCAAGCACCACTTGTCATTGCCGGCATAGAGGATGCTGCTGCGGTTCAGCCAGGCCACCCGGGTCACCCGGTTGTCCACGGAGCACCTGGGGACAGGCAGAGAGGTGACACATCAGTGCGCTGCTCTTGGGCGCTCTCCCTCCCTCCCTTCCAGCCCTCCTGGTCCTCCTGGCACTATTTTTAGCTTTGCTGTCAGCAGCACTTTCAGAGACCAAGTGCTTTCAGTGTCCAGAGAGGACAAGGTCAGCACTTTCCCTGCGGTGCTCAGGGCACCGATATCCATCTAAACCGGCGGCTCTGGAGATCTGCCCTAGGGCTGCACAGAGATTTCAGATGCAGGGACCCAGTACCAGCCTTTCACTCCTCCATTCCCATTTATTCTTTTGCAAACTCCCAGACAGACAGAGCTGAGCCCAAACCTCCACCCCAAGTCCACACTTTTTTGGGGGGTGCAAGTTGTTACCTCCTGCCCAAACCCATCACTTGTCATTCTCAGACTTTCACATCCCTGCAGCCAGACAAAGAAATGCAAAGTGGTGCTGGGAAAGCAGCTTGTGCTGCTTCACAAAGGAGCAAGGAAAATTTATCTTTGGAGAAAGCCAGCTCTGACACACACCTCTAAAGAGAAACCTTGAGCATTCAACCCTTTGTCAACTTTTCCTCCCATACCCATCAGCTGCACCGCTGCACCTCCCTCACTTGTGCACCTCACCCCAGCTGAGCATTTCACTTATCCAGGGATGTTTTGGAGGTAGAAATCCTCTGTATTCAGCCTGAGTTCCCCCCAGAGACAACACAGTGCCAACCTGGAAATTATTTTGATCCTGAAGGAGATTATTTTCCTGTCAACATTAGCTGGGATCAGTCTTACTCCTCCCAAAGGCTTCTGCCAGCCCTGTAACACCCCATCCCTTGGTCCCCAAGCCAGGTTTGAATCCTCCCATTGCCACAAATCATCTCCAGACAAGCATCAAGACCTTCTCTAAACAGCAGAAACCTGTAGTCTCCACAGCCAGCTAAACCCCTATGTCTCTCTGAGAAATTTTGGGATTACGGAGCCATCGGGATTTAGCTGCGCTTTGCTGGATGCTGGCTCCAGAGGATAATGTCCCTGAATAAAACCACTCAGCCTAAGATCCACTGTTTATATTCTTCCCCAAACTACTTCATTACTTGAGCAGTCGCTGGGATGCAAATTAACTTCAGAGGCACAGAGAGAGAGAGCCTGGCAGCCTCTGGGAGGTCTCACATGGGGTGACTTCAAGAAATGTAAGGGACTTAATGGGCTCCACATGCCAGACTGCACTCACAGGGGAGGTAGTGCCAAGGATGGATGTATTGGTGGCACTTGGACTTGTTCTGGACACTTTAGGGAGTGTGTCCTTCATCTGGGTGAGCTGTCGTCTTACTGGGGGTCCTTACAGCCTCCTTTGGGTGGGGATTCATCTTTTCCCCCAGGTAACAAGTGATAGGACAAGAGGGAATGGCCTCAAGTTGCACTAGGGAAGATTTAGATTGGATATTAGGGAACATTTCTTCACTGGAAGCGTGGCACAGGCTGCCCAGGGCAGTGCTGGAGTCACTGGAGGGATCTAAAAGCCACATAGATGTGGCACTTGGGGACATGGGTTAGTGGAGGACCTGGTAGCACAGGGGAATGATTGGACTGATCTTAGAGGCTTTTCCAACCTTAATGATTCTGTGATGGGAGACTTCTCTTCCTGTGTCCACTACTGATGACAGGGAAGACACAGGTACCCCACCTGGGGACAAGTTTTCTTGTCTCATTAAGCCTCTTTTCGGAACCTCTTTGACCCCAGCAATTACAGGAGACGCCAAAATAGCCCATCCAGCCTCAACACACAACTTTTGGGGCTTAGGGGTGACAGAGGAGATGTGCCCAAGGTGAGATGTGTTGTCTGCAGCACAGGACACCCCTGATTTGCCAGTACCCAACTTCTGCTCCATCCTCTCTCTCTCTCTGGTGTGAAAAACAGCCAATAAATCTAACAATTTTACTACTGTTCCATAATGATATTACGATAATAATAAATTAAATGTGAGCAGATTTTTACGATCTACATTAAAAAAAGCAATAGATTCAGTCTGGGCTGAACACCAAGAACTCTGCTCTTGCTCTCAGCTGCATTACAACTTGAGTAAAAGGCCTGAGAGTTTTGTTGCACAAGTTGAATTAAACTGGAGATTTCTTCCCAGAGGATGGGTTTAGTCTATTGAACTCCAAATCTCAGCTCTGCTGGTAGCTCAGACCTATAGGGCACGAATAAAATGAAGTTGGTATTCGGTGTTTGGCTCTGGTACCATGAAATAGGCCCCTGTGGTGGTGGTTCTGCACAAACACAGGGGTGTCCAGGGCTGGGTGATGAGAAACTGGACGTGACTTGAATTTGTCAACCAGTCCCCTCTGCAGACATTACCTTGAGGAACTGTAAGCAGGCTGAACTAAAAATATATATTTCCTCTCTCCTCCTCCACGCCAGTTTTCTTTATGAAATGCATCAGCTTGGAGATCCTTGGATAATAATGGAGCCAGACAGTGTGCAATCCAAGCATTCCCTCTATCATATGGGCATTTAAGTGCTTTTGAAAAGCAACGGGGCTCAGGTAACGCATGAGGCAACAGTGAAATAAGTGCTTTCGCCCTTCACAGCACCCAGGCACAATCTCTCCTTATCGCCCAGACACGCTTCCCTGTCCCTGGGATCGGCCAGCTTCAAGCTGGTACTTTATATTCTTCCCTGCCTCTNCTCCTGCTCCTCCTGCTCCTCCTCGCACAAGTGCCAGTCGGGGTCCCGGTGGCCAAGGCTTGCCACAGCGACCTGATGCTCTTCCAGCCCCTCCATCTGCTCCTCCTTCCCTCCTCCAGCAGCTCCTCTCTCCAGCAGCCTGTTGCAGGGATGGGAAGCCTCGTCTCCCACCCACGGGCAGCCGAGTGGAAAGCCTGGCTTTGGCCAGGAAGCCGCGCTCCAGGCACAGGTGGAGAGCAAAGCCACAGCCGAGCCCGCAGCCTCCCCTCTTCCCACCCCGCTCCTGGCAAAGTGCAGAGCCCTGGGATGCCTCCTCCACCTCGCTGGAAGCTCTCACTTTCCCTCTCACCCCATGATGTGCCAGGGAAGGAGGGGAGGGAGAGGCCCTTGGGGTGCCAGAAAGCAGCGCTTGCCTCCGAAAAGATGATCTAAAAACAATTAAGCAGAGATGAGGTAATTTTCACTCTCAAGATCCTTAATCCTTGTTCCATTCCTCCTCAGAAAGCAAGGACCTCTCCTCCAGGAGGATGAGAAACTGCTGTGTGCCAGCTCAAGGAGGAGATGATACTGCTCTGGATACCTCTGCCTCTATCTGCTGTTTCTTTTCCAATAAACCCAGAATCCCAAGCCCTGGGATTTCTCCTCTGGGAGATGGGAACTCTGCCTAAATCACTGCTGCTACATCATCCTGGGGCAGGCAGGGGTGGTCTGTAGGGAGATGCAGCTCCTCACGCTCCACCAGACCCTCTGCTCCCTGAGGGCATCTCAAAGAGGCCACGAATTTGGGCATTTTAAGGCAGTTACATGCACTGAGCAAGGTGAGAGCTGCACATCTGCATCCTCCCTACCTGTCCCAACCCACCTGCCCATCCCTTGCCCTGCACTTCCCAATCAATGACGTGTGGTGGGTGCAAAGGGACACAACCTGGTGTTGCCCCTTCCAGATCTGCCAACATCTCCCACAGCCAAAACTTCCTGGCTTTGTTATCCACCCTCTAAGCTGGTCCATTAGGGACTGGCCACTCTCCCCCAAACTGGTATTCCCAAACATTTCCACAGCCTGAGGGTTGAGCTTGTGTAGCCAAAGGGCCCCGCAGGTGCAGCCAACAGCCCACCTGGGCAGGGACAGTGCCCAAAGACAAACTGGAAGAGGGAAAGCAACATCACAAGGATTCTTCCAGCAAGCACAAAGATGAGCTGGGCTGAAAATGCCAGCAAAGGCATCAGTGGGGACAAAACAGACTCACAAACAAGGACCAGGAATAAACAAGCAGCAGGGTGCTGACACCAAGTTCCCTGACCACTGATCCCACCCGTGCTGCATCCAGCCCCCAGCACCTCCCTGTGACACCAGAGCAGACACAGATGGCACACACCAGCAGTGACGTGCCCTCCTGAATTTCTCTCTTTGCTTCCTCGAGTTTGCACACAAAAAAATGACAGGAGAGGAGGTGGGCAGGCAGTGGGGGGAAGGAGGTTTTTAATTACTGAAGTGTAGTAATTGGCACACAACACTTTTTTGTTGCCTCTTATGCAGATTGCTGGTGTTCCAGAGGGCTGGGCTGGAGAGCACAGATTGTCTCAACCCAGCAGGACACACAAGAAATGAATAATGTTAATTAGAACTGAAAAGAGCTCAGCAAAATTACCAACCTGATTGCTGCTTTCATTGCAATTACCAGGGTACAAGCTCCATCATGGGGAGGCAGGGATGGGGCTGAGCCTGGCTCACCCCAGCAAATGTGGAGGCCCAACCTGGGCTGTGACCAAGCTGACCCTCCCCAGGCTCATTTTGCCATTCACCACCACCAAATTTTCATGGCATGCCCACCTTAGAGAAACCACCTTCCCAAATCCAGGCCACTTGATGGAATTTCACAACAGCACCGACCCACCATAGAATTCTTTAGGTTGGAAAAGACCTTTAAGACTACTGAATCCAACCATTAAGCCAGCACTGACAGGCCCACCCCTAAGCCATGTCCCCAAGTGCCATATCCACCATCCACCATCCCCAGATGTCTTTTCATTTTCATCCCAGTCTAATTCAGGCATTCCCACACACTTCTAGATTTTTAATCAATGCCACACCAGCAATGTTTTGTCTCTGCTATGAGCTAAACCAAGCTGGAGATCAGGAATAAGCTTGGGGTTTATATGAAAACTGGGGGCATATTCTCCCACTGAGGCTGGGTAAGGTGACAAGATGCTCTGGCTCTGCCTTGTCCCCAGCTTCTCATGTGCCAGACATCACCTTCCAGCCTCTGCACCGACAGCCGAGCTATAAATGATCAACTAAACCAGCCCGCCGCCGGAGGCAGAGCTCCACATCTCAGATTTATTTCTGTGATTATCACATTTTATTGTTATTTATTAGGATTAATTAAAGGCCGGGCTGTGAACAACTCAATCCCAGTCAGGCACAGCCTCACAGACTTTCCTATGATGTCTAGAAGAGAATTTTGGCCATCAATTCCTGAGCAAAGAGAAGGCTGGCGCCAGATTGTGCCATGCTCCTTGGGACAGGCACTGCCCACGATCCCATAAGGCTGAGATGCCCATGCCATGGGCAGCCTGAGGTGTGGGTATCACACAGAACATGGTCTGAAAGCTTTGTAACTAATAAATATCGAGCCAAACCCCTCATTGTTACAACAGACTGGTTTCACTCTTTTTGCTGTATTGGGCTAAGTCGCGCACCAGCAATTTCTCCCAGTCCAGCCTTTCTCCAGCAGGATTTACAGCATCTGCTCCTTTCCCGTGCACACCCAGCCTGTGTTTGCTCACTCACCCTCCCTGCAGCACCGTCTGCTCACATCCACAGGGCCGGGCTGTGCTGCCTTGCACACCAACCCAGCACTGAGAGCACCCACACACATGGGGAGCAGCATGTGCTCCTCCAGCAATAATCCCATCCGGCTGAAGCAGGCACACCCAGCTCAGGTCATGCAGCTTGGGTGACAAGGTTGGATGTGCTGGTCACAGGCTCCATGCAGGAGAATTCACAAGGGAAGTTGGACTGTTGGATTAAAATGTCTGTAGGTTTGGTGCCGCTGAAAGCCCCCAGTGCTCATTCAGGGGCTCTAATGGGGGCTGGAGGCTCAGCCCTGCTGGGCAGAGTGGCTGTGATCAGGTTCTTGGCATTCCTGTCCTCACCTGCTCCCCAGGACCAGCCCAGCCATCCTCTCCCTCACTGCGAGTTTGGCTGGAGGGCATCCCTGGAGCTCCCACTGATGTGACACCACCAAAGACACAGCCTGAGGAGGTTTTCACAGCACAGGGAGGCTCTCAGACCAAGAAACCTCTTCCCTGCATGGGGAGCCTGGCTCCTGCCAGGCAGGAGCTGATCCAATCATTAACTCAGCAGCGGGGTCCGGCAGGAAAGGGGGGTCCCTGCTGGGGCTGGCGCCTTCCTCCCACCCCCCCCTGCAGCAGGCAGAGCATCTCCAAAGGCTGCGGGGTGAGGAGGTGCCCTCGGATCAGCTGCCACCCCAGTGCCTCTTCAAAATCACACTGAGCTGGTCAAAAGCAGCACTCAAAAGTGTAAAATAAAACCCCTTTGTGCTTCCCTCTCTCTTCCCTGCCCAGACAGTTCCACATCAGTTGTTGCAGAGGGAGTCAGGGCCCTGGACTGGGAGGTTCTGCCTTTTCCACTGGCTCATGTGAGTTCCTGCCCTTCATTCCTGCCCTCTGTAAGGCTTTAAAGATATCTGGCACCTCCTTGCCAGGGAGTGCGAGTTAACTCATGTTTATAAAGTACCTGATCTCCTCAATTGAAAGTTTATACATGCAAATGATTCACGCTAATTACATTAATAATAATACTGGGCTAGAAAAGATCTGCCTTGGTTCACTGCCCGGGATTCGCAGAGCTGCAAACAACTCCCAGTGTGCTGCCTTAGACACGGTTATTGGCAAATGCCAAGGAAACAGGAGGAAACCGGACTGGGAAGGGAAGGAGGACTGCAAAAAGAGCTGGAGTTCCTGCTGACCGAGCAGCAGGCGGGGTAGGGAGCAGGCACGGATCCCATGAACACTTCTGTGAGCATCCTGACAGTCCCGGGAGCTCCCTGTGCCGGCCCCGAGGCAGATCGCGATGCAGCTAGCAGGGATGGCTTGTCTGGAAAAGTCTTTATCTCTCTGCAATGCAGCAGTGCACCAGCACCTTTCCAAGTCCCGTGCTCGGCTCATCCAGCCTTTCTATTTATCCTCCTATTGTCTCTGCTAACAACAGGGCTCTGCACATCTACAGCATCTTCCATCTCGGGCATCTCGGAGCGCTCCACAAAACATCAATGAGGGCAGCGGCTCCCAGAGCAGGCAGGAAGCGTGTCCCCAGCCCCGGCTGTGGCTGAGTCCATGAGGCACCACCCGAGTGTGCTCCTGGCCCATCTGCTCGGGTGTTCTCCAGAAGTGCTGATGGCACCGGGGACGGGGTGACGCCAGCACCAAAATGACTGTGGGCAGCTGTTGGGGACATGGCTGGGTTACAAATGACACGGATACCACAGGGAACTCCTGATGGGATCCTGCTCTGAGCCGTGGGACAGTTGTTCCTCAGGGGTTTCTCCTTTCTCACATTCCCATAGCCTAAGTAATGAACAGGAGGCTCGTGGATGCCAGCAGGCAAGCAGCCCCCAGTGCAACCCACCCCTTCCCTGGCAGTATTCCAGAGTTGCCTACGGAAGGCTCCTCACTCCTGCAGGGAGGGCATCAGCCCAGTCCAGGACCAGGCTCTGGCAGCTTCAAAAAGAGGTGTGGAAAATGCCACAAGAAGAAAATAACTCCCTAATGATCTCATCTTCTCCCCCCAGGCATTACAGAGAACCGTAAACCCTGGAAAACGAGGTCTCCTCATCTGAGGAGGTGCAGAGTGGCTTTCTCTCTCTGCCTCTGAAAGAACAGGGATCTCTCTCCTTGCTCTGCACTTCTCTCTAGAAAGATGCTCCTTTGCCACCTACAAGTCCCGGGTTGAGCCACTCAAGTCACCCCAACTCGCCATCCTTCAGCCCCCCCGGCAGCTCCCGCTCTCCTCCTGCCGGCTGCGCTCCCAGCAGCCGGTGCCGATCCCCGGCGCTCAACTCGCTCCATTACGAGCTGTGCCCCGGAATAAATCCCTGCTCCGCTTTGCCAAGTGACACTAATGGCCCTGGAATAAAGCGGTGCCATCCACCCCAACGGGCTGCAAAGGAGCGCGTTTAACTACGCACACAGGCAAGGCACTGCTGAGCTTAACTGCACTGAAAATGTATTCCAAAGGAAGCGATGCACTTAACTTATCACAAGTGGGAAATTATCACTGAAGTGGCTTTTCCTTAGAAGTTGAGGCACAAAACAGGAACGGTGAGGGGTGAACGCTTTCTGCCAGGACTGCAGAGAGAGAGGGAGGAGGGAATTGGAGGCTGCTGAAGGATGCTGCGAGGCCGGGGGCTCTGTGAGGAGGAGCGGGGCGTGAGAGGGAGGGAGAGGTGCTGCAAACAGAGGGCTGAAGGGCACTGATGGGGACAACACAGGGAAATCAGCACAGGGAATGGCACAAGATCTGTGATCAAGTTTTCGATGCACTGGCAGAGCTGCCCAGGACACGGGGGAACTGGGCACTGGCACTGGGCACTGGGGTGCCTGCACTGTCACTGCCTTTGGCTGTCCAGCTGGGTCTACATAGGATCATAGAACAGTTTGGGTTGGAGAGGACCTTAAAGATCATCTTGCTCTATCCCCTTCCATGAACAGGGACACCTTCCACTATCCCAGGGTGCTCCAAGCCCCGTCCAACCTGGCCTTGGACACTTCCAGGGGTGCAGCAGCCACAAGCTCACGCAGCAGAAATATGCTGCTATTCTACATATATATATATCTATATATATCCATTTATCTATTCTCTATCTATATATTCTCCATCTATATATACTATATCTATATATACCATGCCATCTCTATAATTCTAGCCTGGGAATAATTGCAGGTTACCACATCACCTTCCTACACCAGCTCTCCCTCACTCTCCTAATTGCATCTTCACCACGATGCCTGAGCTCATCGTGCTTCTGCTGCCAGATGGGGAGAGATGGGGAGAGACAGAACAAGGACAAGCAGCAAATCCTTAAAATTAAAATAAAGAGTTGATCCCAGCAACTCAAGGCTGAGTAGGAGGAGCGGGACATCCCAAGCCTTTGGAGATGAATCCTGAAGCCTCGCAGAGCTGTGCTGCATCACAGGGTGATCCTTCTTTGGCAGAAGAGCACAAGTAGCTGAGAGAAGAAGCTGAACTGTTCCTCTTGCTCTGATGTCTCTCTCCTCAGAGAACTCAGCTCCCTAACACAGCTTCTTACTGACACACAAACTCCACCACAGAGCCAGATCTTCTCCCATCACCTAACCAGAAGGTTGTTTGCTACATAAACAAAGTTCAAGTGCTCATCTCATGACTCCCATCAAAATGGGATGGGATTTGTGCCTGATAGAAGAGGCTGAAGAGGCATTGACAAAGCAAGGCAAGTGGAGAACCAGAGGAAGTGGGAGATGTCAAGGAAGGACACATGATGGAGCCAAAAGCAATGGGACCTTCTTCAGCCATGCCATGGCACCAAAGACCTCTCCTCAATTATAAAATAGTACTAATGAGACCAGAAACAAAAGAGAGACTGAGGCAAAGGACCCTTCCCAGTAAAGACCCCCCCCCCAATCCTTCCCTCTCCCCTTGAGGACATCATCCTTAAAATATATTTCATTTCACAGCTGCATTATGGTACCACAAAATCCTGCGAATCCAATTTAAGAACAGATTACCTCCTCACTTACTTCATTTGAAGCAATTACATGTTAATTTTCATTGAGACCAGCCTAATGCATACCAATCTGATGCTGCAATCTCATTTGAATACTTGAGGGAAAGCTAGTTGGGCTCTGGGCTCTGGAGGCTCATATTTAAAGGGCCACTTCACATTTCCTTTTGCTTTTCCCCTGGTTATTTACGTTCTCATCACACTTGTGGCGCTCCCTCCCTCCCTTCCGGGCATTCCCAACAGCTGCTGCCACTCCTGAGACAAAATAAAAATGCCCAATAAGTTCTGCAACAAACCCTGTGGAATGCTACTGTGTCCACTTCCCATCCAACCTCCAAGGCATGACCTTCCCCAAGCCAAGATGCAACATCAACGAGGTTTTTTCCACCAGTAAATAACATCCCATCATCAAAATCACTGGGAAACACGTGCTGATCTCTGCAAAGAGACTCCTCCTCCTTCTCCTCCTCCTCCTCCTCCCAGGCCAGGAGCAGGCTCCACCACGTTTCTGGCTGATGGTTATCTCCAGCTCCCTCACACTCACTCAGTCTCCTATCTCTGCAGAGCCGCGGTATCGATCGGTGTCTCGGACACCAGGCTCTGAGTAATTAATAATGCCAGGAGAGTGTGGATCCTGCTCGGGGTTGAGGCAGGGAGGCAGCTGCCCCTGGCTGGCTGCACGCATCCCAGTGATAAGCATTCATGTTGGAGGCTGCACCTTAATTAGATTTTTCAGATTGCAGAAGCCCTGAGACACTTGCGCAGACACCATATAAATGTATATTGCATTGTACTGTAATTAATCCAAGGTGATGGAGCAGCAGCCAGGGATTCACTGTGAGACAATCAGCCCCAAAACTTTAGCATATCACCACGCTCAAGCCACCCCATGGCCCAAACCAGCTGCAAACCACGAAATCTCCCTCTTCACTCCACCAGAGACACATTGGACAGCCGGAACATCCCAGAAGCCAAAGGTTTCCTAGTTCCTCCTCCCCAGACAAGGCTCCCGCCATTAGGTGGACACCTTTCCTTCCACACAAGCAGTTTAACAGCCAGAAAGACAACAAAAAGCACTAAAGACAAGCAGAGATTAATTGCAGCTCCTCCTCCCCAAAAGAAATAATCGATTGCATCAGGCAGGTGTCTGTGCTGTCGCTGAGAGCACGTGGATGTCACAGCCATGGGCTCCAGACGTTTGTATTCCACATTAGACTGCCAGGATGCTCCATGAGCACTCAGGGGAGTGATGGGGTGAGAGTTTTGTTGAAGAAGATCTTCAGAAAAGGAGTTTGTGCTGAGGATAACTCAGGGAAGGTGCAGGAGGAGATGAAGTGACAGATGAAAAATTACTGCCTGAAATATCACTCAACCCCCTAAAGCCTCCTGTGCCTGTGCAAGTCACCTGCCTGGACCAGGGGGGAGCTCTTGCTTGCTGGGAGCTGTGGGATTTTTCCTGGATGTTATGAGCTTCCCTAGGAAACAGAGATGCACAATCCAGATTTGGATAGCACAGGACTGGTCCCTGTGCCCACGGGTATTTGCCTGCAGCAGAGATTCTCTGCTGACCTGGAATACACCCAAACCCCGAACTGAGCTGGGTTTGCACCCGCCTGCCTCACCCTGACCCTGCTCCCTTCATCCTGGGGCAGCCAAGAGGTTTCACACACATTCAGAAACTCCTTTAATTTCAATTAATGCAGTAAAACTGCTGCTGCTCGAGCCCAACAGCCTTTGCCTGCTGGAAACAACCACCAGCACACTGGACCCTTTATGCAGAGTCATTGGGCTGGATGAGATCCCTGGGGAACATCTTGGCTGCTCCAGGCCCCACCATGGCTCATTCAGAGGGCCCCAGGACACAATGGCTCAGCCTCCACTGCACCCACAGGGTAAAAAGCCTTTTGGGGAGGGAGGGAGCTGAGCTGGGAACCTGCTCTGCCACGGCACCAGTGGGTTTGGGAAGGATGGAATGAGTCACAGGGGCCCCACAGCGTGTGGTGAGAGACCAAATAATCAGGATTCAGGGGAGAAAAGGCAGTTACCTGGGCAACAGTGAGCTGCTAATCCATCTGCCACCCCGCAGGACTGCCCAGCTGCTCCTCTGCTGCCAGGGAGAGCCCCCAGACCAGGCTGCAGCTCCACAGCATCACTGGGCTTTTTCCAACCCAATCCAGGCTGGGTGGGAACCCAGAGGTGACCCTACACTCAGCCCTGCCCTGCTGCAGCCCCTCCCCAGCCCGGGCAGCTCTCAGCAGAGCCAGCAGCTCTTGCTGCCCACCCCCACAGCCCAAACAATGGAGGCCATCACTGAGACACAGAAGGAGCTGATGTCCCACAGCTCTGTCCTGCCCTGGGTACCGTCCCTTCCTGAGGGACTGGCCAGGCTTTTTCCCTTCTCCATCTCCCATCACACCCAAAAGCTCCCCTGCAGTGAGCAAGGAAGGAGAAGCCTCTGCTGGCAGATGTGGATGCAGGTGCCAAGGTGACACAAGGACACAGCAGATGCAGGGGATGCCAGCACCCGTCCCCTGTGTCACCCTCTTGTCCCAGGCCCACCCCCACCCCTCTGTGGTGGCACAGGGCCCACAGCAGCCTCTGCTCCCCACCCAGCTGGTTTGGCAGGTGGAGAAGCACCAGCACTCCAGTTAAAACAACAGTTTTGGTGGCTTGGGGATAGGCTTTCAAAGCATCCAGAGAGACTTCGCCTGTTTCCTACTGATCCAACTCAGTCCCTGTACAAGCCTTTGAAAACATGTCCTTTATAGTTTTCTATTTTGATGTCACATCTGTAAGAATATATGGTGGGGCTTTTTTCCTTCTTCTTACCCTCTTCTTCTTAAGAGGAGATATCACACTTTGAACTCTAATTTTTATTTATTTTCGTTTCCTAGAAAAGGACTGATTCCCCACTGAGTAGGGATGGAGGAAGAGAAAAGGGGGCGGGGAGGAAGCCTTCAAAAAGTGCCCAGATTTAATTTTTTATCAGAGGAACAGAAAGAGAAATTTGTTGATGATCAAACAGATTCAAGTACCTTGAAAGAAAGCGACCGCCTGTAAATGGAAACTAGTTAAGGAATTACATGAAAGACATGGAAGATGCTCAGGAAGCAGAAGAAATGCTGTAACCAAGTGGAAAACCAAACCCATCAGTCCCAAACCACTGGAGCAGCGAGGAGCAGGAGGTGAAGTGTTTGCTCTGCAGCAGCAGCAGCAGATGATGGGAGAGCTGGAGGTTTGCAGAGGTGCTGAGCCGGCTCCGTGGAGGGAGCCCAGCGCCAGGAACCAGCACCCTGCCGGGGTTTTACCTGCTTGCCTCCCTGTACAGCTAAAACAAGTGGAGGCAGGCAAATAAAGGGCTGCATCACTTTGAGAAACAGCACCCCGGGGGCTCTGTGTTTTCCTTTTCCTCCTCGGCACATTCCAGCTCCAGTGCACTCGGTTTATAAATTCGAAGGGAGTGGGATTGTTTGGGTTGGGGTTTTTTTCTTCTCCCTTTGCTTTGGTTTTTATCCAATAGCAGCGCTTTAACACTCAGGCTGGGAGCTGGAAAGTCGGCAGAGCTGGGCAATGGGATGTGGACAGAGTGATTTAGGGAAGGGAGGAGCAAACAGAGGAGGAGGAGGAGCAGTGGGTGAGACCATGGCAGCACCAAATTGGCCTTCAGGACTCAGATGCACACATGGCTTGAGAGATGAAGCCAGATCCATCTCAACCCTAACAAACCTTGCCCAGCCCCTCCTCGCCAAAGCCCTGAAGAGGCCAGATCCTATTGCTTCCTGAACTGTGACCCGCCTGGCTTAGCTCGGAAATCTTTTAAATAGGAAAACAGAGCCGGCATTTGCTTTCATGCAGAGTCAGTGGTGAGCAAAGCCCAAGGGCTGCATTAGATTAGCAGCCAGCTCCTCCGAAGGCATGGAAACTTTGATCATTTAATATGTATGCACCGTGTTGGAGCGCACAGGTCTCCAAACCCCAGTAAGTGTTTTATTAGGGCAGCTCTGGCTTTTACGCCCAAGCCTTGCTCCTGTTGGACTCTGGGGATCTTGTTGTGATTGGAAAGACACTGCTCATCATCTCCCTCTCTCCCAAGGAGGGCTGTGCAGCTCCTGCCTTGCTTTTCCCTCGGATCTCACTTAAAGTGCATTAGAGCCCAGGAGCCTGGATGGTGGCAGGAATATCCCAAAATGACCCCCCTGCTTTCCTTAAAGGTTCTTCTTGCTTCAAACCCCAGGACATGAACTCTGATGTCAGTGCTGATCACAGTGGAAGCAAAGGCTCGGCTCTTCTTCCTCCATCACCACCTTAGGCACAGGGTTTAGCAGTGGATCTGGCAGTGCTGGGTTAATCCTTGGACACGATGACCTTAGAGGTCTTTTCCAACCTTTCTGATTTTATGAAAGTGGCCACCGGACCTGCCCAGTGTTGCCCTGGTTTTACAGGGCCCCATAAGTTGTAACATTGTAGCTGTAATTTCCCATGCTTGTTCTGTAAACATGGTCCTTGTTTTCCTTAACCAGCCGGGATTGTTTTGCACTTGTGGAATTGTTTTTCATTCCTTTCCCTGGGGTGAAGAAAGATGATTGACCATGTCTTTGTCCTGTAAACCTTCAGGGGTGTTGACCCCTTTCACCAATCTTTGACTGTCCTTAGAAACCTATAAAAATAGGTAAATAAAGAAGGGCAGGGCTTTTGGTCGGTCCTGCCTGGTAAAACCACTGCTGCTCTGTGAGCCACGTGTTTCTTCTATTGCCAACTAACCAACAGCCCAGAGCTTCAAATCCCACTAGGACATGGCAGAGCTGGTCACTGGGAAGCCACCAGGCAGGAGCCTCTCTGGAGGGGAAATTTCTGAATGAATCATTGCAGAACCAGCCCCAAGATCCCCTGAGTGCAGAACATCTCAGTGTTATTAGAAGCACTCTTTGATTTTATTTTTTTAATTTGCAAATGACCTGTAGTTGCCAAAATTTGTAAATGATTTCTTGCCAGAGTGATTATTTGTTGTCGAAAATGCCATTTTTGTTGGAAATTTAGAAAAAAATCCCCACTAAACAGCACAGTCTGCCCTCCATGCTGCCACACTCAACTCAAAATGGATATAACCCTGCTCACTACTGGATTTCCAGCTTCCCAAGAGCTGGGATTCAGATTAGGAACCAGTGCATGAAGAGAGAACAGGGCAGATACAATCTGGGTGTACAAGGACTCTGCTTCAAAGGACACTGGGCCAGCACCATAAATCTGAGTGCACAGCCCTACAAGAGACATTCTAGGGGGAAATTACACTGCTTGTGGTATTAAAGCAGCCCCCTTTTCTTTCTCCTGATTGTAAAATATATTTACATGCAAAATAGACAAGAAAAGCCTAGTGCCAAGAAAATAGGGGATTTTTATAGATCTTGTTTCTGCAAGAAATTACCAAGACAACAAGTCACTAAGTTCTGAGAAAGGATTTGACATTTTCCTGAATAAAAATAGCACCTGAAGTGGCATCATTTAGGATTACACCTTATGGGCAAGTGCTGCCGAAGCAGCCGGAGAATAAAATCCTTCCAAAGGGTGGAAAAATTCACCCATGGGATCCCACCAGAGATGCTTCATTGTCTCTCCTTTCCTGTAGGATTTCACACTGATTTCCACAGAATTCTCTTGGTTTCCTCAATATTAAATTTGATTGGATATTTTTTTGCCATAAAGGAATTACAAGGAGCAGGAATTGTCTTGTTTCAAGGCATCAACCCATCATCAGCTCAGAATGACAAAGACCCCGTGGTGCCATCAGGCACGATGAGGTGTTTTAGGGGATTTTGGATTAAGCAGAAAGCCAGGCTTTTTCTCCCAGGTGCAGTCACTTGTGCCATGAGATTTGCCTATAAAAGCACACTCCAAAATTCCAACCCACTGGGCTCTTGCTGCCAAATGCAAGAGCAAGAGGGATGGGGGTGGACAGGTACCTGGTGGGAAGGGAGCACCTGATCCAGGCAAGGATACATCTCCCAAAAACACATTCTCTGGCTGTTCTACCTTCCACTTTTTCTCTTAAAAGCACAAAAACACCCATGTGCACACAGTAGCACACCATGACAAAAGGAGACTGGGGGCCAAGAAATAGAGGGGAAAGCTTGGAGATGGAATGACTGAATGAGGACACTGGGATTTTGGATAAGCATTATGACCATGACAGCTTTCTGCATTTGCTACCTCCAGCAACAGAAAGCCCTGAGGTGCGTGGAGAAAGGCAGATGATGAGGTGTTGCCAGTGCCACAACCACCACAGACTTTACAGGAATGCTGCCACTGGCTGCATCCCCATGGATGGGATCTGAGTTCTGCCAGGAACATGCATCCATCTCCCAGAGCTGACAGTGGGATGCAGCCCAGCTGCTCCTCTCCTCTCTGAGAGAGATCCCATCTCCACCAGGCACAGTCCTCTCCTCCAACAGAGTAGCCAAAAACTGATGCCTGGAGGCTGCCTAGAAGAGAGGCTGGACAGAGTAAGAGAATAAAGTGGGTGTTTACTGAAAGGCCTTCCAAGGGTCCACTTTGGGCAGTGCAAGAGTCTTGCAGAGACTACACCCAAGATGGACCCCAGTCATGAGTTTTTCACACAGAGATAAGTTTGGTCCATTTGCACATCAGAGGTTAATTGTCCAATTACAGCTTCAGCTAATGAAGTCACATTCCCCTAGTTTGCTTCCCCTTATTCACTTTTTGTTTATACTTTTCAGCAGGGAGCTGAGATTATGACCTTGATTCTCAGGCCTGCAAGTATTGTTTTGTCTGACTAAACTGTGAAGAGAGCTCACTAACACTCTATATGAAATTCAGAGCTATACACTAACGCGGTATAGGATCTGAAAAATATAAAACCTAAAACTTAAGGCAGCACCACGACTGCTAATTAACACCTGACCCATTGGGTGGCCAATGATCCCCTGCCAAGTGCCAGGCGCTGACCCAGGGCTGCCTCCACGCCTGGGGATGCTCCGTGCAGAGTGGCCAGGCAGGCAGATGAACAGCGAGGAGCAGGAGAAGCAGCACAATGCTGATGGTTTGGAGAGCCAGGGAAGGGAAGGGAAAGGTTGAACCTTCTGCCAGAGGCTCTGAGCGTTGCTCTGTGCTCTCCACAGCTCCTCTGGTGAGGCCGAGCTGTCCCGCTGCACCCGCTGCCTCAGCCCTGCCAACGTCGAGCTTGACCCTCTTTATCCAGATGGCCCAAATCTTCCAAGCACTGAGGCTCCTGCAGTTTTCCAGGAAAATGCCCAGCAATCTCATTATATCCAAAACCTCCTCCTCCACCTAGCCCAGCTAATTCACTCCTTCCTCACTGCCTGTATGAAAATCAGAGAAAGGAGGGACCAGGAGGGAAAGGTGGGGGATTTCATCTATCCAGGGGCTTGATTTCTTCAAGTTCTGAAACCTAGAATATGAATGTGTTTATTTTTAAATCGAAATTCAAACTAATTATTAGCAGGAGGCTTTCAAGTCAAATGTAGGTCATGCAATGTGATGGGGGATAATAGCAATTGTTTCAGCTTCAGGAAGCACAGAAGTAATGGATACTCAGGAGTTGTCCAGTTTGGTTAAGCACTTTTAACACAAAATTGGGCACCTTTTTGACTTCAGTGTGGCCACCCTCTTCTCTGCACCCAAGGAGTGCTGGACTGGAGTCATGGGGTGCCTACTCCAGCATTCAGCATGGGTTTTGCAGAGGGCTCTGTGCAGAAACACAGCCCACAACACACCCAACTCACCTCAAAGAATTATCTGGAGCTGTTAATTGTAATATTCAAAAATAATAATTAAAATTATTTAAATGGAAATGTCAAAACCAGGAGTTGGGATGTACATTTTATGCTACTCCTTCAAACTGAGGTGGGGGGGATAGTAAGACCTCCCCTTCCTGCATCTCAGCCATCAGAACTGACTCAACCCATTGCACAAATGAACCAATCTTTTCACCCATTTCTGCTCTAAGAAAAGCCTTGAAAATAAGAAAATCGTGGGGTGTCAAGAGCTGTGAATCCTCAGCAGCTTTTCCCCAGCACCAGGTGCTTGTGGGCAGCAAATATCAAAGCCAAAGCCTGGGAAAGCAAAACGTGGAGTTTACACATAAGAAAATGTTTGGCAGCAAGAAAATCTTTGTTCTACACCCGGCTGGAAGGAGCAGAATCAGGAGGGAACTTCTCCAAGCCAGCCCAAGGTGCCTGAGACAGCTCAGAGCAACCGTAACCTACTTGCAGTCAACCGCGATCAAGGCGAAACAGAAAAACTGCCAATTAAAAACACAGAATGATTTCAAACAACAAAGAAATCCGTGGACATTGTTTGATCACGCATATTCTGCACGAGAAGAAAGAAACACCACAAAAATAGAGGCTAAAAATAGGCTGGGTGCTGTGAGCCAGATCCTCAGCCCAGCAAAGGCACCGGATCCGGGGAGTTATGCGGCTTTACCCGTGCAGCCGTCATTGTTGCTAAGTTCTGAGCTCTATTCAAACTTGCAAAACGTTTTCTTTTCCTGCAAAAATACAAGAATTTCCCCCCTCCCTCCCCATCTTGGAGCTCATCTCTCCTAAAGCAGCTCACATGATGATGATCAAAAATAAGCCCTCCAAGCCTAAGCTCACTAACATTCATTTCTCTCCTGCTAATGCTGGACTTCTTACTGTTAATCCTTAAATATATCCTTAAATAAGAATGACAGTACCTGAAGCACCTAACAACCCTGTATCATAAACAGAGACAGCCTCTGCATTCCTAATTTAGCTTGCCACAGAAGAGCTGACACTAATCCCAGATCCTGAGTCCCGGATATCTCCAACGTAAATGCCATCGCCTTGCTCACCTTGACATTACAGAGCAGCCTGAACTTTCCTTGTCCTGCTCAACTTTCAGCAGCTTGTTTGTTTTTTTCCCTTGTTTTGTACAAAAGCTGACCCATGTCAAGCTCAACCTCTGGGTCTGGGGATTAAGGGGAAGTGTCACCTTCACTCTGTGTGGTTCATTGCTGCAGGGACACCAGCCACGAGTGACAACGCGAGTGGGAGACTGCGGATGGAATCCGCATCAGGCAACAACAACCTGCAATGAAAGTACCTAAATCTCCTATCGAGGGCTCACAGTGACAGAAAAGAGAGCAGTGAGTAAAAGGCAGGGGAATGCAGATGACCACACTGGCTCATCTTGGCCACTGCACCAAAAATCACCAGTTTTTGCAATTTCTAAGTCTAAGGCTCCAGACTAGCACTGAGAATCAGGCATAGAATCACAGAAACCCAAAATGGTTTGGGTTGGAAGGGACTTCAGAGCTCATCTCAATCCAACCCCCCAGCAACTTCCAATAGCCCAGGTTGCTCCAAGCCCTGTCCAGCCTGGCCTCGAGCAGTTCCAGGGATGGTGCAGCCACAGCTTCTCTGGACAACGTCTGCCAGTGCCTCCTACTCAGTAAATGGGATTGTTCCCAAAATACCAGGGACTTGGGTAAATGTGTGCACTTAAGAGGCAGGAAAAGAGCATTTGACATTTTGCAGGGACTCCAGAAAGAAAGCAGAACAAGGCTTTACAAAGCAGAGCTCGCCCATCATTCCTCGGTGGATTTTCGTATCTCTCCAAAAAGGCAATCTGAAAACAAAAGGCTACGAGGGACTGCAGCTGGCTCCCACAGAGCAGGCACCAAACCCAGCCACTCCATGTGATCTTTAACAGGGAAAGCACAGAGGAGGGAGGATTTTAGCAAATTGCAGCAAGGAATTAACTCTACATCAATTTGAGGGCTCATAGAGCAATTTCTCCCCTCAGCATGAGGGTGAGCACGCTGCAGCTGCAAGCCAGCCACGAGCCAGGGACAAGAAATACCACCAGAGCAGTGAGAAGAAGCATCAAGTGCCAACAATAAGCCAGGCACAAGCCCTAATGTTTATTGCAAGCCCCCATGGATCCAGGAGGGCACCATGGGCCAACTCCAAGCTGGTGATGGGAAGGTGCCAAAGCCCATCATCCTGTCAGAGCTGTCAGCTGGCAGGGCTGCTGTGGCACACTGGGGCTGGTGGCCCCATGCCACGGCCAGGGGACAGGCAGTGTCCCTCTGCAAAGCATCTGCTGTGGTCGGAATAATGAGTCAGAGCAGGGGCTTTGCAACTGCTTCCTGCAGATTTGCATTGCATGAGCTCTGGGCAGCCCAGAGCTGGGGCAGGGGAGAGATGGGGCTTTGCAGCCCAAATTGGTTCCACTGTGCTTCAGTGCACAGGCCCACACTGCTGGGAGCACCTGGAGGGGTGAGTGTCTGCCAGGGGCTGGGCAGTCTGATACTCAGAGGGTGTCCAGGCACTGAACAGGCTCCTCAGGGCCATGGCCACAGCCCCAAGCCTGACATTTTGACATTTGGAAGTATTTGGACAACACCCTCCGGCACAGGGTGTGACTCTTGTGGATAGTCCTGAGCAGGGATAGGAGTTGGACTCAGTGATCCTCATGGGTCCCTTCCAGCTGAGCAGATTCCATGATTCTGTGATCCTACCTGCTCACTGCCAGGTGCTGGGGAGCATCCTGGACCCATGCTGGCCTCCAAGCTCTCCCCACCAACTCTTCACATAATGGGACTAACACAAGCATGTCTTGAATGGCAAAACAGGGCTTGGCACTGCTTTGCCTCAAAGCCTTGCTTTGATTTTCATGCCATGGCAAAACCAAAAGGAAAATGCCTGCCTTGCTCCCAGGTAACTGCAGGGATTGGGGGTTACACAGTGCTCACTGCAGAGCATGAAGTCTTCCAGCCCAGAAATGCTCAGATTTAGAGACAGATGGATGCTCCCGAGGCTTACACACCTCTGTGGGACAGGACAAGCATGCTCCAAAGGGCAGGTGCAGCTACAGAACAGAGCCACAGGATTCCAGGTTTGATTCCTATCACTGAGATAAACAGCAGCTGCAGGCTGGGAGCAGGTTCAGCTTTCAGGCTTTTGCTCAGAGCTGGGATTTTGCTTTGGGTCCATCCTCAGCCAAGAGTGAAGTGGAACAAAATCACTACAAGAAAGCATTTGGCATCTCTGTTTCTTTGGACAAGGTCTGGTTCCCCCCTGCACACACTCTGATGGCTTTGGAAAACAAAATCCTGCTCCTCCTGTGTGGCAGATCCCACATGAAAATGGGAACTGGCAAACGGCTCCAGCTCTCACCAGCAATTTCTGCTGGAGAAAGGAGACTCAGATCTAAGTGTGTCTTTGCTAAAGATGATTTTCATCCCACTTAAAGGCTCCAAGGAGGGAACTGGGAGACTGGACTGTGTTTGGCTTCTGCTGGACCTGCTTTCATCCTTGGATGGAGCCTGAGGAGCTTTGTTCTATGCAGTAACACATGAGGACATTTCCTGGTGCTGCCAAACTTTACAATATGACCAAGTATTCCAAAGCCTTTCTCATTTTCCTTTTAAGCCCCAGTTCTCACTCGTATATCATTATATAAGAAACCCTTGGCGCTCCTCACTCTTCCCATTCAAAAATATATAAATCCACAGAAAAAAAAAAACCCGGATCAAACAAAAACTACCCAACAAAGCAACAATGAAATGCTTCAGAAACCACCTTTGCTCATCAGGCACACGGTTTGAAAAGCAAAGCTCTGGATTTGGAATCTTTAAGCTCTGCCATGCTTACTCCGCACGGCACAGGAGCCCCTAAGAACAACACTGGCTCCTTCCTGTCTTTAATCTGCCTCAGCAGGCACAATAAACAACTACAAATGGAATAACAATATCGGAAAAGGGGGCTGGGAGGACGGGAGAGGAGATGCTGTAACGCAGAGAAGGCCTGAGAATACTGGCAAAGGCTTTTAAGAGCCATCCATGCTAATTATGGTGTTAAAAATCTGTCAGTCGAAGGGCTGGATATTAAATGGAACTGGCTTGAGATGACAGGGCTGAACTGGATTTTAAAAAATTATTTATTAAAATACTCTGGATACAAATTAATGTTCTGAGTTCAAAATGTATTATTGTCTCTCTGGCTTTGATCTGCCGAGCACTTTGAGCAATGAATGGGAGAGACTGTCAAATTTCCCTCTGCACCACACTCCAAGTGACTCCACAGCCCTGCCTGAGAGGCTGCTTTACAATTTCCTCCAGCAACATCTTTCCTTGCATCCTCAGGAAGATCTGCACCACCAAGGCCATGCCCCTTTTTCTGGGGTGAACTTTTTGGGAGAAAGCACCAGCACCTGGATGGGGCAGTTGGCCAATGTGTGGGATGGATGGATGGAAAGCTTGCTGGAGTCAGGGATGAGGCTGCTGACAAGCTTGGGATCTAAGAGCCAGGAGTGAGGTTTGCCCAGAGAAAAGTAGCTTTGGGAAGGACTCAGCTCTTCCCTCCCTTTGACTGCAAGTGGCCACATGGTCTATGCACTCCGGTCTGATGGAAAATAACTGCCCTATTTAGTCATTTGGGATCTATTTGTCCTTGTCAATAGGACAGGGGGGAAATAGCTTAAAATTGAAAGAGAACAGGTTTAAATTGGCTGTTACAAAGAAATTGTTCCCTGTGAGGGTGGGGAGGCCCTGGCACAGGGTGCCCAGAGAAGCTGTGGCTGCCCCTGGATCCCTGGAAGTGTTCAAGGCCAGGTTGGATGGGGCTTGGAGCAACCTGGGATAGTAGAAGGTGTCCCTGCCTAAGGCAGTGGGTGGAAGAAGATGTTCTTTAAGATCCCTCCCAAGTCAAACCATTCTGTGATTCTATGATCAGGAAATAAGAGGCTGAGGGGTGTGGCTCATCCCAAACCCATGGGGTGCAGAGGCCAGGAGCAGCAGCACTGCCCTTATCCTTCCAACCCCAGCTGTGCACAGTGATCCCTTCCCAACAACAAACCCCCTCCAGTGTAAACTCATTTTTGGGCAAGTCCATCCCACACCATGCCCAGGACTCCCATTCCTTGTGGCCAGGGAATTGCTCTCCCCTCTCCAGCTCATCCATCACATGCAAATTCCCCCGTCGCCTCCAGCAGCCACCGCTGGCCACGCGCTTTGCCTCTCCACAGAGTTCACTCCACTTGGCTCCCAGGTCACCTCCTTCCTTCCCACTTTATCTCTCCTTAGTTTTTATTTTCTAATATTATTTTTTTTTTTAACAATGTCTGTACAATTTCGCTCTCGATAACACGCGAGTTAATTAAGCCGTGATCTCCTGGAGACAGGTTGCTACAAGGAGATAAGCAGCGGCTTCTGTTCGCCATAAACAGCTGTGCTCCTCTCCAGCTTCTGGGGATTTGCTGCTTTTGTACAGAAGACAAAACAATCATTGCCAATTAAACCTGGACATCGTATTTTCCCCACCATCGGTGAGTCTCTTGACGTCACCTTCCCCGTGATACTCGCAGAGAAGCGAGGGTGCAGCGCTGTAAAGTGAGACTTAGGGGAAATTAATACCTGAAGTTGTAATAGGCCAGATAACGGCGTGAATTCAGCTCAGGGCACAGCTTGAAGGACAAAAGCCACTGCAGTTCCAGCAGAGTTGTGCTAGTGTGGCTTTGGTGGGTGGGTGACACGAGCAGATGCATCTGCAAGGAGTGGGGAGGGACAGGTCTGGAATTTAAAAGGTCTCAACACCCTTTAAGATATGGTCTGATGTGAAAAAGAGGAAATTCAATGAGTGAAATTGTGAAGCAAGATGCTGAAAAAAGGAAAAGTCGAAGCAAATCAATGATCAAACAATCTTGCTCTGCTCAGTGCTGGAGATTGTTGCTCAGCTCTTTACCTGCCACTCCTCGCCCACTGCAGAACCAGTGATTTTTACCACTTTGCACTGATTTTGGCAACAGGACAGCACCAAATCTCCAGTATAGGTCCAGAACCATGAAATGGAGACAAACACCTTGAGATGACTTTGCACCCAAGGCTGGAGCACTCTGAGAAGAAGCAGCAAGGAGGGACCTGGGACAGAGCCGGACTCCTGGCTCCCACTGCCAAGGCAGGGCTGGGTGCCAGACCAGAAAAGTCATCAAAATGGTACAACCTAAAAATTTTTTACTTCTAGAAGCTCAGCAACCTCCTCTAGGTCAGCTTGTTGTCAACATTGATGTGCTGCCTCTAGACTTATCTTGGAGCCTGGTTTCATTCCTTTACCCCTTCAAATCAGGTTTAAAGCTCTGCTGACTCCTGCACAGAGATCCTTTAAGACAGGGGTACCCCACTGTGGAGACCAAAAAACTCCAAATTCTGCCCATGGCACCAGGCTCAGAGCCAGGTATTGATCTGCTGGCTCTTTCCATTCCTTCCCTCAGCATTCCCTCTGACTAGAAGGACACAGGAGAGCTCTGCTTGTGCTCCTGATTCCTTAACCAGTCATCCCAAGGCCACAAAGTCTCTCTTGATTGCCCTTGGACTTCTTGCTGCAACTTCATTGCTGCCTATTACGAGTGACATGCCAGGAGTTGCTCATTAAACACAGTCAGTCAGTCTTGGGGGGGAAAAGGAGGTGGGGGGGGTTCCTTTTTTATTCCCCTTGAATGTGGCTTTAATGATTTTAAATCCCTTCAACCCAATTACAGCTCTGCATCCTGATTAGGAGCTGAGCTATTGTGCACTGGAGCCATTATCTGGCGGCCCATAGAAAAATTAGTACCTGGAGAGGCTGCACTGGGAAATAAATCTTTTCCTGACATTTTAGGACCAATTCTTGGCCAATTAGAGCACACTTTGCCATGTAGGTAATGTGTATCCAAACTGCTCTCCCTGCTGAAAAGGGCAAGCAGAGAACAAGTACAATTCATGCAAAAGAGGAGGAAAAATCACCCGCTGCCAACGAACTCTCCAGTGCTTCCCAACAAGTTGTGTGCCCTCTGCAAAGCTCCCTCTGACCCCAAAGCCGTGGGACATGGAGCAAAAAGAGCTGCTGCTCTTTGTGCCAACAAAGTCTCTCCACTCCTCTCCCCCACTCCTCTCCTGTTGCCTGTCCCATCTCAGAGCCCTGGGCTTGAACTGTAGACCCTGAGCTGCAGAAATGGGTGGAAGGATGGATGCAAAGCCAAAGAAGGGGACCTGGTTTGGGATGGACAAGTCCCAGCATGGTCCTGAGGCATTTGGCTCTGCAATGGTCAAAGTTTTGACCATCCTGACAGTGAGGACCTGGCCAATGGAGCTGAGAGACTTTTCACAGGCTGTGCAGCAACTGATGGTGGCTCCAGGACATCCCAGAGGAGACGGGAAAGACCTCAGGTGGATCTGAGGAGGTTTGTGTCCAACCTGGGGTGACATGGACCAGAAACCTGCTCCACCTGCCCCAGCCCTGCAGCAAGAAATGCAGCCCCCATTGCACACAGGACTTGGACAAGGTGGGCACACAAGGAAGATATCAAGGGAAACACAACTTCCAAGGAAGAAGCTGCTTCTGAGCCATTTCTCCTTTGCTGGCACTTGTTCAGTTGGTTTTGTAGCTCTCTGTCCACTCCTCCTCTACCCCTTGCTCCTCACAGAGATTCCCTAATTGCTAAAAGTTGCAAAGAACCGCTCACTCAGCTGTCCTAGTCCATAATCAGTGCTGTGCACAATTCTCCCAACTGTCCCCATGGCACAGCATGAGATGCTCCCTGTCCCCTGGGCACTGCAAGCATGAGGTCACCTGGCTCTCCCTTCCCCATCCCTCTCCTCTGCAGTGTTTCCAGGGCAACAGGGAGAACAAGGATTTAAACAAAACTGAACCCAAGAAGTAGAAGATGCCAAACCTATCCTCTCCCAGCTGAAGAGAGGGATCTACTCAGTCCAAAGAGCTGCCACAGGAGCTCAGATAAGTACCAGAGGGCAGGTGAGCACCAGGCACAGCACTGCAGGATGCTTGGAGGATGGATCCTTGCTTCTGGAGTCAGAAATCCCAACCACATGGTGTCTCCTGCCTCTGGGAAGGTCTCATGCTACAAGATGCCCAGAGCAGGTCTGGGAACCTCTCAGCCATGGCTTGGATGCACCCTCTGGGCCAGCTCCTTGGTGTCTTGGTAAGGAGGTAAAAGCCTGGCTCTGCCTCACAGATGAATTTGGAAATAACCGTCAGTCCTGACCACCCTTCCAGAAGAAAAGAATGGAATAAAGAGCAGAGAACACAGCAGAAATCAAGTGCCACCACTTTGGGACCATCCCCACCTCCCCCACCCCAGAAACTGAGCTCAGCAAAGATCCAAGCCTGCAAAGTTCCTACCACCTCCAACCACGAGACAGAACCTCGAGCTCCAAAAGGCAGCTGAGCATTTATGATGGATTTTCTCTTGGCTCTACAGCGAGATCTCAGCGGACAGCCCTGGCTGCCCCCAGCACAGCGGTCCAGCTGTGCAGGCACTAATGGCACAGCTGGACTGAGCCAGTCACTTGGCAAATTAAACTGGTGCTTTGTGCTGCCTTTTAACACCTTCCCTGCTCTCCCTCCCGGGGAGGCAGCAGGAGCAGGGATGGAGGGTCTGTGGGATCAGGGTGCACCCAGGGAACGTGAACATCCAGGATGGATCACACCATCCCCACCATGGGGTCGAGTTAATGGTGCGTGGGCCTCTCGATGCAACTTCTTGTCTATAAAAATACTAATGGCGAGCAGTTAAATTCATCCCTGGTGAGAAGATGATCATAGTTAATGGAATTAATGCAAGGTTTTAATTTGCCTCTCACTGCTCGGTCCTTGCTACTCCCCAGCCTCCAGCAGAAGCGCCAAGGAGATGATGTTTGATCTTCCCTCCCCTGGTACTCGTGTGCTTCTCATCCTATTCACCATCTGGAGGTGGGAAAACCCATCAGGCCTCCCTGCTCTGCTGGAGCACTGATAATCAGGAGGCCTGGTGCTGCAAACTCCAGCTCAATCTCACCCTTGGAGGTGCAGGAGCAGAGGTTCAAGTTGTGGACCTCCACACATGGTCCAGCAGCTTCTGGGAAAGGACTGGGATGAGGAGAGGTCAGCAATGAAGGGCTCTCATGGCCACAGCTGTTACCAGTACCTCCTCTTTGTGCCACCAGCCCTTGTGTAGATCAACTCAGTCCAAATTTTGGGTGCAAACTCAAACACAGAAGAGTTTGGGGCTGCTGGGATGGCTGGGCCACCAGGGACCACACACAGCATGGCAAAAAAAAATCATGGAAAATCTGCAAAACCAGCCAAAGAACCAGCCAGGAACAGCCTGATCCAAATAGATTGGAACAGCAGAGATGGGGGGAGAGGAAAACGGTATTAAAAAAAGCAGCGGTGTGTTGCTGAAATGAGATTAGAACAGTAACAGGTTCCCTCCCGTGCCAGCTAAATCCCCATTAAATCAGATTAATGCAGATGGTCTTTATGTAACTGACCAAGACGATAGATCAATATTGTTGTTTCAGTCAGGGAAGGAAAAAATTTGTCCTGTCTGACAAAACCACATCATTACCTACCTACAGCAACCTGCACCTTGCTCAGGACTACCCAAACCAGGCTGCCTGGGTGGGTCTGGAGAGGACAAACCATCCCAGATGGCTCATCCCAGTAACTACTGCCACCCTGGGGAAAAAAAAAAAAAAAACCTAAATGCAGTTTTTCCTCTCTTGAAGAGAGAAAATTTGGGGCTGTCCCGTTGCCAGGGCTGTGAAGCTCCATGTCCCACAGCAGGACCTTGCTGGGAAGTCTCCCAGCAGCCACACTTGTAATCCATCCAGAAATCTTCCTGTGTCAGCAACACTGAAGAGCTGCATCCCACCCAAGTGCCATCTGCAGTGACATTTTCTATTATTTCCCATTCCTACTGAACCTGCTCCCACTTCTGCTGTGGACAGAATTCCCTCTCCCTGCAGGGCAGGTGGGGGACATTGCAAGAACTCACCCCCCACCCCCCCCAGGTGTCAGATACACCAAGTGAATTAAAAGGGAAAAAAAGAGGCTGGAGATCAGGGGAGGCTGGGATTACTTTCTCCTGGAGCCGTTATCCAGGGGCTGTAGCACAATTAGCACCTGGAGAGGCTGCACTGAGATATAAATCTTTGTGACATTTCAGGACCGATTCCCCGCCAATTAGAGCACCCTGGCTCTCGCCGTCAGCAGCCTCGCCACCACAAAGGCCAAGCCCAGAGGATGGAAAAATCCATCTGGAGAGAAGGCAGAGCAGTGCAGGGGGGCTGGAGCTGGGCCTTTCCCCTGCCAGCCTGGTCCATGCACCCATGGTTCTCCTCCTGTGCTCCTGTATCCCACCAGGCGATGGGAATCATTCCCCCTGGCTGCCCAGAGCTCAAAAACTTACCCAAAATCCCAGCCCAAGCTCTTCCCACAGTTTGGAGGAGCACCCAGGAGCTCTGGCTCCCTCCCTCCATCTCATCGTTAGGGATGGATGAGATGCTCTGCAGAAAGTGCTATTTTTGTCACTCAGTCTGGGTTTGCAAAGGGAGAAGCACCACGGACACACCAATTCACCAACTTTTTGTTCTGGATTTTAACCCTGAACTCTTCTGTTTAAAACAGTCTTTCCCTGCAACCTTTCCTTTACCTTTGCTTTTTATCAGGCACAAATCTGAAAGCTCAAAAGCAAACACCAGACTCCTTGGGTTTTGCTGAGGCAAAAGAGTGAAATCCAGTCAGAATATTTTCCCAGATTTTAAATCCACTGACATTTTGAAATATTTCGTTTGTGAGCTGAGCCTGAAAGATTTTTTTTTAAATACCATCAATCCAAGCACCACTTCCAACCTCAACTGCCTTTTCCAAGCTATTTGCTCTGCCCTCTACAAGAGCAACGTTCCTCCATCCCTCCTCCTGCTCTGAATTGCTTCTTCCAAGTGTTCTCTTGGGGAGATTTCTTTTGGATCATGGCTGCTTAGCCTTGAATCCCAGAATCCCTGAATATTTTGGGTTGGAAGGGACTTTAAAGCTCATCTCATTCCACCCCCTGCCATGAGCAGGGACACTTTCCATGAGACCAGGTGGCTCTAAGCCCCGTCCAAACTGGCCTTGGACACTTCCAGGGACAGGGCAGCCACAATTTCTCTGTGCCAGTGCATGAGGAACGTGAGCTATAAGGATTCCCTAATTTTATAGCAGTAATCCTGATTTCTTAGCTTTGACATGCTCCCACCAAACCCATGGCACTGGGCATGGGATGGGCTGAGAGAGGTTCAGGCATGCAGAGCTCAGCCTTGCTGTGGAATCCCCTTCGGTGTTCACAAAGCTAAAAATAACCATAAATTTCTTCCCCAGGCAGTGTTCTCCCATCCCTGGGGGAAATCAATCACAGCATCAAAGGGAAGGCAGCTCCAAAGGGCTCTGGCAGAGCCACACGTGCTCAGAGAGAGGCACCAGGGGGTGGATAACAGCAGCAAACCCTGTAGTCAGCAGCCTCTCCCCACCTGGTTGTTTTTCTCTTTTTTTAGTTTAACTTTTAATTATTTTTAAAGGTTGTTTGGGGGTTTTTTTTGGATTTTCTCAGGATTGAGTGGCAGAAATCTCAAATTTAATTTAATTGGCACCTCCTCCCTGCCTGGAAATGGCTTTTCTTCAAGTCTGACAGTTCCACCCTTTGACTGCCATCACCTCCTTCCCTCTGTGTTCCAAGGGACCTGGAATAATCTTGTTTCCTGCTTTATTTGTGCTCCAGCCCCAGCAAAGACACACTGAAAGCTGCTGGGATAGAAAAGGGATGCAGCAAGCCCAGCAAGACTGGAAAGAAGCAGCACTCACGTTGTTTTTTCCTTCTCCCTATCCTAAGGAGATGCTGATTTAATTGTATTTATTCCTTGGCAATTGTTGGCAGACGTAGAAGTGACAGTGACATTAGATGGAAGGCAGATAATAAATACCAGCATTAAAAACAAACCCATGTGTGGGTGCAGGAATTGTAAATTGGCATCTGTGCAGGACAAGAGCCGCATCGAGCAACATCCCATGGCAAAGCTCTCCATGGACAGTGTTAATAGAGCAGGAAAGGCACATAAAATCCAAAGATTCCCACTGCTTTTACAAGCCCTGTGTGTTGAGGGCACAGGTAAAGCTCCCAGAGAAGCAGTTCAATGTGCAAACCCACTTGAACGAGCACAAAAGGAAAAACCTCCCTGCTCAGGTGTCCTTTCTCCCAGGAAAAAGCATCCATGCAACCCCCTCCTTCCAACAAAGGGGCAGAATTGGCCCTGAATCCCTCCTGCAAGTCAGGAATTTGTTATTCTAAATATACACTAATTACACATCACTGGAGAGAGCAAGAAGACCCTGCACGGCCGCATGAATGCGCCTTGATTGGCGTGGCAGGCTCGGCTGCACTGTGTCCTGACAAGTGTGCTCTGTTTGCTGATGGGGACATGGGTTGGCTCGGGGGGGGCTCCCTGGGACCATCAGGCTCGGGGTTAAAGTGCCTTGGGGCTCCCTGGGAAATCAGCACGGACCCTGCCTGCAATCAGGGACACCGAGGTTACACTCGTGATTAGCTCGGCAAGAGCACCGGCGTGGGGAGGGAGGGGTGCACTCCCAGCTGCCTGGGCTTCACTGGAGTTATGCACAGGGAGTGTGGAAGCAGTACTTGATTTCTCACTGTGAGTTGGACCTCTCTTAAATCCTTCTGCCTCAGTTTTGAGCCGGTTAGGGGAGCTTGATGTCGTGCTGGGGAGGCGGGCTTGCTCTGCTGATAAACCCTTGTTTCTAGGGGGAGAGCGGGTATTTAAAACTGTCTGCTTTCAGAGATGTTTTCTTAAGAGAAAGGGAAAAGAGAAAAGCCAATTCCTCTCGACCATGCCCTTGGCCCCAGCAGGTGCTGTTTAACCCCTTTGTCACCCAGAGTGTTTTACCCTGGGGTAGCAGAGTCCCTTAGAAGTGCTCTGGTCACTAATAAGTGTTATAATCAATATCACAGTGAATTTCATGCTAGTAACCACTAAGATGGGACTGGGTTTGTGCTGGGAAGCAGGACAACACCCAGATCAGGGACTGAACCTCATCACAGCATGATGGAGGAAAAGAAGAGCAAGTGGGGATAGAGCCTGGATCTCTTCATTTCCAGGCAGTCTCCTCCACCAGACACTTTGTGCCTCTCCAGCCAGCACCAAAAATTACGAGAGGGACAGGTGATATCTTCATGGGCACGACAAGGTGGGACAGACCTGAGGCTGATGGAAAGTTGTAATATGAGATATAACTTCCTTACTCTGCAGGTGACCACACACTGGAACAGGCTGCCCAGAGAGGAGTGGAGTCTGCACCACTGGAGATATTCCAGAACCATCCACAATCCTGTGCCGTGTGCTCTGGGAAGACCCTGCTTGAGCAGGGAGGTTAGAGCTGGTGACCCACTGTGATTCCTCCCCACCTGACCCATTCTGGGACACTCAAAAGCAGAGACTCCCAGACATTCACAGCAGGAACAAAGGGGACACAACCACATCTCTCTTCTCTTCCTTGAGCAACTTGGAAATGTGGTATCCTCGCTTGCCTCCTTCTTCCTCTGCTCTCCAACACCCCACCAAGCCCTGACCCTGCTCTTCTCCTGGTGCTGACCCTCTCAGTGCCTGCTGTTCGAGCACACACAGAGCATTGTCCTTTCTAAACAGAATCTACTGCCCTGCAATTACCGAGCATGGAGAGGAGGACGGGAGCTGTATTGACTTACAAAGCCCACACGGTTGGAATGCAGCCCAAACAAATCAATGGCATATTTAGCCAAATAAACTGCCCGAGCAAGCTGATGACTCCAGACCTCCACTGTTCTGGAGGATATTTTACTGGAATGCCTGGTGGTTTGCAGGTGGAGCAGTTTTAAAAGCATGAAGCAAATAAATGCAGTGACAGACTACGGGGAGTGATTTGATGCTCAAAGAGAGCAGGTTTAGGTTAGATATAGGGAAAAAGTTCTTCCCTGCAAAGGTGGTGAGGCCCTGGCTCAGGGTGCCCAGAGAAGCTGTGGCTGCCCCTGGATCCCTGGAAGTGTCCAAGGTTGGATGGGGCTTGGAGCAACCTGGGATAGGGGAAGGTGTCCCTGCCCTTGACAGGGGGTAGAGGAGATGAGCTTTAAGGTCCCTTCCACCCCAAACCATTCTGGGATTTTGTGATAACATCAGTGCTATGAACGTGATTTCCACATCAGCAGAAGGTTCAGTCAGGTGCTGTCCTAGAAGTTTCATCAGACCTAAATTATTACATTACTCTGTCTATGCTGGCAACCACCCACAGTTATTTCCTCTTTTGCGTGAAAATCTGATCATGAGGAAGGATTGGTGACACTGTTCTGGGGTCACAGCTCTTGGGTAAGCACAGATGGGGAACCAAGAGTATTGAAGAACAGAAGCTACCAGGGAAGAGAGATATGAAAGGGGAAGTGGAAACATAAATAGGTGTAGCTCTGCTCTTCCAGAAAATGCAATTCTCTTTGAAATAGCAAACCTGGTCACTTTTACACCCCATGGCTCCCAAATTCAATCTTTAACAGCTGGAATAGATGTTGGACTGTTTGCACCCCAAACCTGCCACCCTTCCCCAGAAAAGTCAATCCCACCATGAGACTTGAACACCAGCCCATGAATGAGGCCAGGCTGCACAAACACCAAACAGGTCCTTGAGCAGACTGGATCTGCTCTTCCCATAGCTTTGTGTCCAGGGAGCAAAAACATTTCCCACACAGAAGCCACAAATCAAATAACCAGAGTACTTGAGGTCACCTTCTCCCAACCTTTGAAAAATGTATATATTATTAAACAGACACATGTCAACAGGGAACGTAATTTGGACAGAAAGACCTGAAATGTTTGTTTTGCAAAGTGCCTTTGGAAATGGACATTTTCCAGGATTTTTAATTTTTCCTTTTCTTTCGCTCTTGGCTGAAACTCTTCACCACGTTTGGCAGGGCTTCACAGATGGCGCTGGCCGACCCACAACTGAATTTTTCAGAGAATAAGCTATTTGTCCAAAAGAAGAAAACATGCCCAGATTTTCTAGGTTCCAACCCTCTCCCACGCTGCTCTTCCTGCCGCTGCAGCCGTCAGCTCTCCCACCCCGTGGCAGAGGCTCCGGCAGGATCCCTGCATGGAGGGAGGCTCCTCGGGGAGGTGAGGGCTGATTCCCTCCTCAGGAGAGGGCAAGGAGCATCCCTGGCCAGGAGCATCCCCTGCTCATCCCTTACAATGAGCATCTTCTGCCACGAGCAGAGGATGACACAACAGCACCTGATGCCTTCTCTGCACTTTCCTTCTCCCTGTGGGAATGAGGAGGGATATTTCCACCCAATGGGGCTGTTTCCTTGCTGAGCAGGTTCTCTTGGTCTCTGTTGCCCATAAACAGGATGCAAAGCTTGTCCTGAGTGCACAGGAATGGTTGTGATTTGTAAGTAAACAAATGTGCTGGGTAAGATTTGCTCTATTGCTGGGCAAATCCTCTTTGAGTCTGAGCCTCTGGAAGCGGAGCCAGGGGAGGAGATTAATCCCTAGAGCCCCAGTTCAGCAAGCTCAGCACTGAGTCAGGCTGCAGGGGGAATGCCCAGGAGATGTGGGTGCTCATCCATCGGGATGCATCCCACGAGCACGCCCTGATCTCTGAGCACCTCCAGGAGAGCTGGGAGAGGCTTTTTAAGGACACTCAGAAACCTCTTTGCAGCCCCCAGCAGGAAAAGGGAGACGAGGCGCTGCCGCTCAGCCCATGTGCAGGCCGGGAGGGACCAACCTCCCGTGTTTCTGCAAGGGATTCCAGCTCCTTTCCTGCTGCAATCCCAAAGGCAGCCCAGCTCCCTCCTCACTCTGCAACCCCCCTCCCGAAAGCTGAGATGCCACAACCTCAAAAGGATGATGGGGATGGCTGGCACAGGGGAGCAGAGGGACAGCGTCTTGCCCTCCACTTCTCCTCAGCTCTGAGACTCTCTGATGGACAAAACAGCCCCCAAACCCAGTCCCAATCTCCTTACTGAGATAACACACAGCTCCTGATCCCCAGCTAGGGAACAAGGAGTGTTTATCCATGCTGCTGATGGGAAGTCTGGGTCCTACACACACAATGAAATCCCTGCTTAACTTAAACTACCTGCTGTTTTGGGGGCAAGACCAAGAAAGAAGACAGAGATTTAAGGCCCTGGAAAAGCAGGAAAGCACCCAGTGGGATTTTCAAAGACATGGGAGTCAGGGGAGGGGGGAAAGTCTTTCTGGAGCTCACCCTCAGCTCCACCAGCACCCCACAGACACAGCCCTGCCTCGATCCATAACAGCATCATCGGGAGCAACACGCTCCTAGCTGATAACACAAAGAGGAGCAGGGATTTGCTGGAGCTGGGGGGAAGTCGCCACATGGCCGTGTCTGCAGCAGCTGAGGAGCGAGCTGTCGGTGTTTGCTCACAAACAATATGCTCGTCAGGATCTGGCCTTGTCTCTCAGCTAGAAGATTTCCTTATGGAAGTTTCTCCACAGGGAGCGACGCTACAGAACACGCGCAGCAGGATCGGTCTGGCATCCAAAGCTCCCAAGAAAGAGGCATGGCCACTGTTCTAAACACCCCCTCTCCATCAGATCTGTCTTCTAATTAACTAAATATTGCTTAATATCATTAAAATATCTTTCCCTCCTTGCCTGCAGTGCCCTGATGGTGCTGTTACCCTGCTGGTTTTGTTCAAGCACAGACCCAGAAGAAGTTTTCTTTTTTTTCTTTCTTCACACTTTCACTTAACAAAAAAATCGAAAAATAAACTAAAAATCTATTTCTGGTTATTTGTGGCTTTGCCTTTCCTGACAGGTTCACACCTCTGCTGTCTGTTCAGAGGATGCATCAAACACAAGTGACCTGGAAGAGGCCCCAGCTGGAGCTGTGGCATTATACCCAATGCTGGAGAACCAGATCCTGCCTCATTTTCCCAGGAAGCCAAACAGAGCCTCAGTCACCTGGAGAGGAGAGCCCCTCATGATTTTATAATTGGCATGACACAAAGCCTGAGGAAGCAGGATGGTCATGGCAGGCATCAAGAAGATTCATGTATTTTTTAAACCTAAAGGACAGCTACAATTTGGCTGTGGAGCATGAGCACAGCTGGGAGCTCAGCCTGGAGCTGAGCACCCCCCCTCCCGCTGCTGAGTACCCCCAGCCCTACCTGCAAAGTCAATTTACTGCTTGGGTTTATTTGTTGGGGAGAAAATTCCCCATCCATGGAGGCTTGTAGGGAAAAAGGTCATAAATCTGCCAAACTGCTGCTCCCAAAGCCTTCCTGGGGCTGCTCACAGGCAGAGGGGTCGGGGCTGCCGAGGGAGCCACACGCAGCTCTTCGAGTGTCTGATCAACTCTGCAGAGTTTGCACAGCTTGGGAGGAAATGAGCTCTTCCAGCTCATCCCTGCCACTGCCAGCTCTTCCTTTAGCCCCCTGCCTGTGCTCCTTGGAAGACCTTTGCCCATAAAAGCAGTAGAGCAGTTATTGCAATAGCCAGGGATCCCGAATGTTGCTATTTCCAGCAATGTCAATAGAAAAGGCAAAAAGGCAGCTCCCGTAGGTGCTGTAAAATTCACCCTTTGGGGCTGTCCATAATTCATCTGAATTCTTGAAGTTCCCAACTCCCCAGCCACCTTCAGTCCAGGCTGTGGCTTGTTCAACTTTCAGTTTAAAAGAGGAATGGCGATACCCCTCAAGCAGCAAGGCTTCTCCTGCTGTGAACCACAACAACCCACACAGGATGGGTTTTCCTCCAAGACATGGGCTGGGAAGCCAAGGGGACCTGGGAAGCCCAAGGCCATGTGCTGATTCCCCCCCAGTGCTGTTGTTCAGCATCCCATAATGTCATGTCCATTTGCAGATTGCACTATATTGGTTTTTATTTGGCAGCCTCGCTTGACTCTGCCCTTTAATTTATCCATTATACATCCTGATTAATTGGCCGATAAAGCTCCGTCCAGTTTTTTAAAACAAATTCCCAGTCCATTTGCTTTTAGTGGAACTGCGAACAAGCAGTTTAACTCATTACATTATAGCTCTCGTGCCTGGGGTTCACTCTCTAAGCAGATATTTCAGGATCATACATATGGAACACAGCTCTGATCTGCATTAACAGTCCCTCCGAGGCTGGGGCTGGCTGAGGAGGGATCCCACGGCTCTCCTGGAGAGCTGCACAGGGACAGCCCCTTCCCCCTGGTGGTTCTTTTCCCAGGAGGGTGGAAACCTTTCTCTCCATGCATTGATGCCAAGTTGATGATTAGTTCCCACGAACCCAACTTTTGCACTTATTTTATTTTTTGCTTCATTGCCCAGCTGCCCTGTTTTATAAGGAGCCATCTCCAGGCTCCCTTTCTTCTCATTACCCTCTTTTAAGATTGGGAGAACATCTCCCTAACTCAAAACACCTCCAAAGCCATTGCTGGAGCCTCTTTCCATCCCTTTTCCATGGTACAGCCCTTGGTGGTACCTCCATCAGCAGATTCCTGGCTGCAATCCCTCATTCCCAGATATCCAGCACGAACACCTCTGCCTGAGCAGTGCTTCTGGAGGAGGGTTCATTCACGTCACCCACGGCAGATGCCTCCTTGGGCATTCCTTGCTCCCACACCTCTCCCTGTTTTGCCTGAAAACCCCCAAATCTCTCTTTTCCTCAGCACCCAAAGCCCCCCAAAGTAAATCTGCCAGAGCCTGTTCCAGGTGCAAATGAGGAATGACACACGGGGAGGTGGGAGCAGGGGAGAAGGGAATTAATTCTGCTGGCTTGGCTCTTCAAAAGCATGAAAGGAAGGAAGAAAATGAAGGGGAGAGCAAACGCCATTCCCCTGAATATGAAACCAGGAGTGAATAAACGATGGACTTCCAAGGGTGCCTTAATTCCTGTCCGTCAGCCTGGCTGCCTTTTCTCCCCTCCAAACGTTATTATCTCTCACTCAGGCGGCGTGAACAGGACTGGGTGCATCTCTCCGTCTCACCAGCTCAGCTGATAAGCTTGACAGACCTGGGCACTGGTGACAGCATTCACATTTCCAGTGGATAAAGTGCCATTTACATGAGGCAAGTGCTGGTGATTTTCCATCAGCCGGGACAGAATGAGGATGGGAACAGCTTGTAAGCGTCCCTCTTTTTTTTTATTTTTTTCCGGTTTGCTTTTTTTTGTTGTTGTTGTTGATTTTTTTTTTTTAAGGGCAAAATCTGGACTTTCTCCTCCACTCACATTTATAAACATCACCACGAACAAGGCCCTGGCCCTGATTAAAATTCCCAACATGCCAGAGTTTGTAAAAATCTCCGGCCCAAAGCAAAACAAGCTCAGGGAAAAGTCTGGCAACCCATTATATCTGGCTGTTGTTGAGGGGATTAGAGGGGAATTTGGCATGCTCCCCTTTTCCTTCCTTAGGACTCATGCCTTATATTTTTCAAGGATCCTTCTTTAGCCTGCACTGCTTTCTTCTGGAGGAGCTGGGTGGTTTTTAATGGTCCCTTTTGTCTTCCCATCAGTGCCTTTTTCTTCGCCTTTTACTTGACAAATCGTTGCCTTCTTTAGGCAGGAAAACCAGGGGCCAGTTCCCACAAGGAAAACCAGGGGGCTGGGAAAACTGTGAGGCTGAGCCACATTCCTTTGCTATCAGTCTCCTCCCACCAAGGCTCCATCCTTCTGCCCCTCCTCGGTCCTGATCCAGCTGAGCTCATTTTGCCCCCTTCCATCACGGATGAAGGGGAGAGGCTCTGCCAGACATGGAGCAATCCCCAGGGGCTGCCTGGGGGATTCAGGGGGATGCAGCTGCACCCCCAGGCTGTGTGGAGGAGCTGCAAACCTCACTCCCAAATCCCTGCTCGGTGCTTTGTCCCCTCTCCAGACAAGTCACGTCTCCAGCAGTCACACCAGCAACACAAGGAAAACTCCATCCCTGGGATGGAAGCAATAAAGATCTCTGACAGCACTGATAACACCAAGGTCACCAGCTAAGAGCACACTCTGCTCTGACAACCCAGGCTTTATTGACTCAATTAAAAAAATAAAATCTTTTTTTTTTTTTTGTTTTAAATTTTTAGTTTCTCCACAAACTTCTTTGCTGACCTGTTTCAAACCAGCAGTCCCAAAGCCAGGAAGGTGGAGCCCCATCCAGCAGCTCTGTTGGTTAATCACTGTCATGTTCAGGGGACACCACAGCCCTGCCATGGCTGGGGCTCCATGGAGGTGACAACTGGGCTGAGCTCTAAACCAGCAGCCTTGGAGGTTCATGCATGGAAATGCTGGAGATAAGGGCAATGCAAGGACAAAAAACCCCTGGCAAATGAACAGCTTGACTGACTAAAACATGGGAAATCCTCTTAGAATCTTCTCTTTACATTATATTTGCAGGAAGACTCCACTTTTAGGAGTTTTATTAGCAGAATTCTAAACCTACCTATTGCTCTACATCTCCATCTGCCTTTCTGATAGGAAAAAAATATCCAGATAAGGTGAAAAACACACATTTTATTATTGATATGTTCTTCTTAACTGTCCACAAGCAGCAACCAAGCATTTACATGAAGGACACCAGGACACAGCCGTGCCATAGGTGATGAATTGTGGAAATGGAATATAACCTCGGGAACAGGAGAGGGAGGAGCAACAGGGGAAGGGAAAATAGGAGAGGTTTCACTTTATTTCTGCCCCATTTTCTTTAGGGACCAGCCCATCCCTGCTGCAAAGTCATCTGCTTGGACACCTGCCCAGTGCTGGGGACAGCATGGATGCTCCAAGACATTTTCCAAGGCATTCAAACCCCCAGCTGCAGCCTTTGCCCTGACAGCATCTGCAGGGACCGCCCTGATTTCGCACCTAAATCCTTGCTGGAAAGGGCAACACCTGATTCCCAGCTATCCCAAGGGATGCCTCTGGGTTTCCAAGGATATGATAAACCCAGGTCCCTAATCCAAGCACAGGCTGCCCTCCCCAGGGTCAGGCACAGCTTGGGTGGGAGGCTGCTGCCACGGAAGCCAAGCAGCAGCTGAGGTGTCTCTTTGCCTCTCTCATTAATCATAAGGACACAGGGAAGGGTTGCAGCTCCTCCAAGCAGGCAGTGAGCCAGGCATGGAAGACAAGAAGGGAAATATGAGACTCCTTTTGCCCTCAGGGATAATCCTGGAAATGCCAGAAGCGAGGAGAAGTCTTTGACTCCATCCATGGCTCCATCCCTTCCCTTGAGCTGCTCCAGCAAAGCCCAGGAACTGCAGCTACCAGCCCAAAAGTGGGAGGAATCTTCCTCCTTTCTTCGCCCCTGCAAAGCTCCTCCCAGCTCGGCACGGCCGCTCCAGCCTGGCAGGAGGCTGCAGGGGAGGGGCCCGTGTGCCTTCACATCCTCCTCTCCTAAACCTTCCCTGGCCAGCCCCTCAACATCTGCCGTGCTGCTCCTCCTGCCCCTCACCTGCTGTTCACACAGACATTGCCACCCAACTCCAGGCCGCCAGCTGCACTGGATTTTTCCAGCATCTCCTCCTCCTCCTCCATCCAACCCTGCAGAGCATCTCCATCCCCACGTCCTCCCGCTGCTGGACACAGCAAGATCTGGAGGCTCTGCAACAACCCCAACCCTTTTATCCAACTGGAAACTCAGGATTTGGGATTCAGGATGCTCAAGCTCCTATTTAATTCATCAAAATCTGCACAGAGCCCATGCCTAGCAGAGGGATGGTGCCCTAATATCAGAGATCCTGGGAGAAAAAGCTCATTTACTACTATTTATATTAATTCATACAACCTGCTCCTCAAATCCTGGCCTATGGAAAGGATGCCTTGGGAATTCACAAATATTGCACGGAGCACGACAGCCTCGCAAACTGTACATGATAGGTAAGAAAATCAACTCTCAACCTCATCAGAGAAGGCTCCAGAGCCCAAGTCAGCTCCGAAGCTCCAGTTTTCCTTGGATTGCACAGCAAAAAAATAACTCCCCAGAGTCCAAATTCGCAGCCATGCCCCCAACAATCTCCACAGCCATTCCCTCACAAAGTCTTTCTTCTTGTCCTGGTGCTAAGGAGGGTTATTACTCCTTCCTCCCAGCATGAGACAGAAATGTTTGTGCAGAGAAAAAAAAATCCCCCAAGTCAGTACATTAATGTCCTGCAATGAAAAATAGATCTGTCTAAATATGCTCAAGGTAATTCAGAATACATTTGAGGTGATTTCAGGCTCTAAAGTCTGCCTGTAACAGCATTTCAGGCTGTGTTTATCAGTGCTTTCCCCCTGCACTTGCATTTTTTTTTTCTCCCTAGTTATTTTTAAAACATTTGCACAACAACAGAACCTAATGATCATGGCTGAGGGTAGAGATCAGACTCCCAGCTTGGGAAATTTTACCTCCCCATTTCCCCAACCCAAAGCCTTGCCTGCTGCAGGCTGGGGTTGAGCTTAGGTTAAGGCCAAGAGTCTGATCCCCCTCCTACAGCTGCAAATCTGCAATGAGATTCCTGAATCCAGCCAGATTTCAGCCTGGGAAATGTGCAGGAATTCAGAGTGACAGCAAAGTCGGGTGGGAACTTTGTCTTTGCACCTCTGGCACAAACAAGAGGGGACACCTCTCCCACCAGCTAGAGCTGATGTTTCTCCAGGAAACATCTCCCTGAGTTTCTCCAGGACCAAACCCTCCTCTGGTTCCAACCACCCACTCTCACACCTGCTGAAGGATAAACTTTCCCAAGCCAAAGGGTGCACATGGTTAGGATGATCCCTGATATTTGCTGCTGGGAAACACCCCATGAGATGCTTTGGAGGGAGAGAGCTCTGAAAGGTCCTCTCAGCCTTCCCTGCTGATTCCCCTCAAAGGGACAGGAGCTGGAGAGGTGACCCAGGGTGACCAGCCACCCATCCTAAATGTGACCCATCAAACCACTGCTCCCAGGAGCAGATCCCACTGCAAAAGCCCATTCCTCCTGCAGAGCTTTGGGGAGCAGCATCGTGGTTCTCCCCCAGGCTGCTGAATCTCAATATTTGTGGAGAGGGGCAGATTTGGCTGCAGGGCAAGGAAGCCCAAACAGAGGCAGGCATGGAGATGGATGTGGGGAGATTGCCCCTGTAAGACAAAGGGAAATCAGGAGCCTTGGAGCCAGTTCAGATGTTTTACCTGGGGCAAACCCACCCTGCCCTGAGAGCGCTGCAGCAGAGGAGAGCACGGTGTGCTGGGCACACTCCACCACTGCTCTGAAGTACCAGCTTGGAAAAGAAACAAAGAGAGATGGCTTTGGGCTCAAGAGGACCCATCTGTTTTCGAGGAGTATTTATTTATTTATCAATTAATGTATCTATTTTACCTTGTGCTTTTGCGCCATCTTGAAAACAAGGAGCCATAATATCCCTCAAGCAATTCTGCCCCTTATCCATCTGGTAAACAGCCATTCTCTTTTATTTCCCTGGCTTTTTTTTAAAGCTTTTCAGTTTCTAACCGAGCTGAAATCCACAATTCCATGACAAGGACATCACCATTAATGATGATAGCAGGAATAATGACACTGCACTCGCCTCGTGCCTCCGCTGGCACATTTCAACCCATTTCAGAGTCACCTGTGAGCGCCCGTCTGAGGAGCCAAACACGGGGCTCATTTTAGGAGTAAAAACTTGTAGAGAGGAGCCGAGCTCTTCTTCCAGTCCCAAGACAAGCCTTTAGCAGGGTTATAAATAGGAGGCAGGATTGCCAGCACCTTTTCTCCTGATAAATACAGGATGTCACATGTGTGTACACGCAGTGACATTTTCCCAAGCATCTCGCAATTAAACCTTTTCTCTGGCTTAGCGCTGGCTCAGTGTAATCACTGAGAGCTTTTCCAGGGCCAGTCTGGCATTTGCCAGCAGAGGGAACCTTCCCATTGCTGGCTGGGAGATGGAGGGACCCTTCAGAGCTTCTCTGCAGCAGCCAACATCGCTCTGCTGTGCCCAGCTTTGGGATCACAGCACACACAGGGATCACTCGTGACCCTTTCAGACACCCCAGTGCATCTCCAGTGGGTGCAGTGTCTGCCCCACTGCAAATATTCCATTTTTTGGGGTGTGCACCAATGACAAATCCACCCTCATGCCCAAATCTCACCACTGCAAAAATCCATTTGCGTCTCCCTGGGACACATCCCTGCAGATCCCACCTATTGCTCAACAGGAACTGGTACCAAGACCCCCCAGAAGCCCCCAAAAATCAAATTCAGCCTCTCCCCTGGGTCAGGAGGAAGCTCACACCCCACGGACAGGGGGTCTCAGCCTGTTGGGGGAGAAGGAGCTGCTGCTCAACCCCAACCAGATGCATCTCCAAAGCACATCCCACATCCATTATTCACACTGCTCACCCCAGGCTATAAAACATTCCTCCTGAAAAGTTTTCAAATAAAACAGAGCCTCTAACCAAATGACACTTGGGGTTAAACTAGATCTATTTCCCAGCAAAAAAAACCCCATTAAATTATAACATATCTCTATTCCCTCCTGGATGACGGAGCTGGTGCTGCAGCTGGAGGCAGGGCTTGTGCTGGAGACACCAGGATTTACAGCCACAAACCCTCCAACAGTTGCTCACAGCATCAGCTCTCTGCACATCAGAAACACTTCCCATTTTCGTCTCCTGCACGGATTGTACTTTGCAGTTATGAAGTTGTTTCCTCTTTCTCCTCCCCCCTCTGCTCCCTCCTTCCCTACTATAATATTTAGTCTGCAGCTCTGCTTATTTACATACTTAATTTCAGTTCTGTTTGCAAACACAAATTAGTTTTGTGCAATTACTTTGTGCATGGACATGGAGTTTATCCGCTTCAGCAGTTTAACAACACGGGAAGTGACTGCACAGGACCATATGGCTCCCGATATATAATCACAATATTACCTGCAGATTAGTTACATAAGGGCTGCCAGAGCAGCANAAGGGAAAGAAAGGGGAAAAGGAAAGAAGGGGTCAGGAAAGAAACGGGGGAAGGAAACGAGGCAGAAAAGGAAAGAAAGGGGGCAAGGAAAGGCAAGGAAAGAGAAAAAGGGAGGGAAGGGAAAGAAGGAGGGAAAAGAAAAGGGGGAAAGGGTAAAAAGGGGAAAGGGTAAAAAGGGGAAAGGAAAAGGGAGGGAAGAGAAAAGGGGAAAAGGAGGAGAAGGGGAAAGAAAAGGGGAGAAGTGGGAAGAGACAGGGAAAGGAAAGAGAAGGAGGAAAAAGGAAAGAAGGGGAAGGAAAAGAATGTGGGAAGGGAAAGGGGAGAAGGGAAAAAGGGGGAAGGGGGAAAGAGGGAGGGAAGGGCTAAAAGAGGGGGGAAGGGAAAAAAGAAGAAANGGGGAAGGGGGAAAGAGGGAGGGAGGGGCTAAAGGAGGGGAAGGGAGAAAAGAAGGAAGGGTAAAAGGGGGGGGAAGGAAAGGGAGAGAAAGAAAGAGAGAGAGAAAGAGAGGAAAGAAGGAAGGAATTTCGGAAGGAAGGAATTTCGGAAGGAAGGAATTTTGGAAGGAATTTCGGAAGGAATTT
>VZTZ01022386.1:275089-322386 GCA_013400955.1 Drymodes brunneopygia | reverse complement strand
GGAAGGGGAAAGAGGAAGAAGGGGGAAGAGAGAGGGGTGGAAAGGGGAAGAAAGGGGGAAGAGGAAAAAGGGGGGAAGGAAATAAAGGGGGGAAGAAAAGAAGGGGAACGGGAAAGAAAAGGAGAAAGGGAAAGAGGGGGAAAGGAATGAAAGGGAAAGGAAAAAAGGGGGGAAGGGAAAAAGGGGAAAAGCAAAGAAAGGGGGGAAGAAAAGAAGGATAAAGGGAAAGAAAAGGCAGAAGGGAAAGAAAGGGGAAAAGGAAAGAAGGGGTCAGGAAAGAAACGGGGGAAGGAAACGAGGCAGAAAAGGAAAGAAAGGGGGCAAGGAAAGGCAAGGAAAGAGAAAAAGGGAGGGAAGGGAAAGAAGGAGGGAAAAGAAAAGGGGGAAAGGGTAAAAAGGGGAAAGGGTAAAAAGGGGAAAGGAAAAGGGAGGGAAGAGAAAAGGGGAAAAGGAGGAGAAGGGGAAAGAAAAGGGGAGAAGTGGGAAGAGACAGGGAAAGGAAAGAGAAGGAGGAAAAAGGAAAGAAGGGGAAGGAAAAGAATGTGGGAAGGGAAAGGGGAGAAGGGAAAAAGGGGGAAGGGGGAAAGAGGGAGGGAAGGGCTAAAAGAGGGGGGAAGGGAAAAAAGAAGAAAGGGTAAAAGTGGGGGGAAGGAAAGGGAGAGAAAGAAAGAGAGAGAGAAAGAGAGGAAAGAAGGAAGGAATTTCGGAAGGAATTTTGGAAAGAATTTCGGAAGGAATTTTGGAAAGAATTTCGGAAGGAATTTTGGAAAGAATTTCGGAAGGAATTTTGGAAAGAATTTCGGAAGGAATTTTGGAAAGAATTTCGGAAGGAATTTTGGAAAGAATTTCGGAAGGAATTTTGGAAAGAATTTCGGAAGGAATTTTGGAAAGAATTTCGGAAGGAATTTTGGAAAGAATTTCGGAAGGAATTTTGGAAAGAATTTCGGAAGGAATTTTGGAAAGAATTTCGGAAGGAATTTTGGAAAGAATTTCGGAAGGAATTTTGGAAAGAATTTCGGAAGGAATTTTGGAATTTCAAAATTGAGTCATTTCAGAAGGAAGGAAGGAAGAAAGGAAGGAAGGGGAAAGGGAAAGAAAGGTGGAAGAGGATGAAGGGGAAAGGGAAGGGCAGGGCAGGGAAAGAAATGGGGGGAAGGGAAGAAAGGAAAGAAAGAGGATAAGGAAAGAAGGGGGGGGAAAAGAAGGAGGAAGGAAAAGAAAAGGGGAAAAGGAAAGGGTGGGGAAGGGGAAAGGTGGGGCAAGAGAAAAGAAAGAGGGGGAAGGAAGGAAGGAAAGGAGGAGTTAAGAAGGGGAAAAGAAAAAAGCAAACAAAAGGAAAAGAGAAAAATTCAAACAAAATGGAAAAATAGAAAAGGAAAATAGAGAAGAAAAGCAAGAAAGGGAGGCAAAGGAGAAAATAATACAAAGAAAGGAAAGGAAAAAGATTCCCTGACTCCACAATGCTGGCAGCGTGGGAGAACAGAGCTATGCAGGAAATTGATTTTATGACAAAAGTGAAAAATCAGGTGAAAAATTGTTTGAGTCAAATTAAATATTTTGTTCAACCAGAAAATAAAGGTTTTGTTTCATTGTCAGGTGTTCTCTAGTTTAGGTAGCAGGTTTCTCTGACCTTCATAGCCACAGTTTGTTACATTTAGCAAAAAAAACACCCCCCAAAAACAGTAATTGAAACAAAAATCCAAATATTTTTCTGGAAATTGAAACAAGTTTTCTAGATGGTTTTTTCCTTTCCTTGATCCAAAATTGGTGGCTTGAGCTGAGTTCAGTAATAATTCCAGTCAACTCAGCCCTCCCTTTTCCTGGGAAATTATTATGACCATGAAAACCTGTGATGGGATGCAGCAGATGGAATATTTTAAGCACAACTGTGAGACATGCAGGGTATTGGGAAGGGGTTTGCACCTATTTCCCTTTTTTTCCCAGTTTTTTTCATGGATTTCTTTTAAAGTCAAATTGTGAATAGGAGGGAGGGATTTGAACCACGTGTAGCCATCAGTGATCCCAAACACCTCCCAAAAGGGTCAATCAAGGCCAGGTTGGATGGGCCTTGGAGCAACGTGGTCCAGTGGGATGTTCCCATGGCAGAGGAGGGAATGAGGTGGGCTTTAAATCCATTCCAATCCAAACCATTCTGGGATTCTGATACAAAAAACCTCCCAGGGCTGGTGACCCCACATGGGGCAGTGGGATTTTCTCCTTCATCCTCACGCCTGGTGCCACCAGGACAATTTGACCTGAGAAACATGGAGATTTCCTAGGGACAGCAGGGTTCATATTCCCCTGACTGAGCCTGAGGGGTGCTGGCTCCTCCACAGCTCCTCCTCTGCCCCTCTGCAGCTCACAGGGATGAGGGGATGGGGACAAGGGACCCGTTCATCACAGGAGCACCCAGGTGGTGACGGTCCCCTTGCAGCAGCACCTCCACCACGGCTCCATCCCCACAGCCCTTTTCATCCCCAGTTTTTCCCTACAGGCTCTAAAAGCTCCTGCATTGCATTTCCTGCTCTGCTGGGACCTGGTGTGAGAACACAATTTCATTCCACGTGCTCTGAGCAGCCTTGAATTGCCAGCCCTGGAGCTCCAGGAGCCCCTGACCTACACAGGCAGCATCCCAGGGGACAATTCCCACAGCCTTTTTTGGGCTGGGCCTCCTGAATCCCTTCCCAGCTTCACCTTTTCCCATGAATATCACAGAAACCTGGTTTTTATTTAATTCCCTTCTTCCCCTGCTGCCTGCAAGACGGTCTTTATTTATATAATACATTTCACATCCAAGACATCGCTGAGAGCTCTACACAAATATTAATTACCAAGCCCTAGGTGGTAAATTATAAATATCCGTTCTCTCCAGATTAAAAAAAAAAAAAAAACCAACGTTTAATAATAATAATAATAAAAAAGACTGCACTGTGGCACATAAAGTGCTACATGAAGGAGCACTCCTTTGCTCCAGGGCTGCAATAAAACACACCAGAGCCCAGAGAAGTTAAAATAGGGGATGACTGAGGGTCAGGTCACCAAGCTGGTGATACACAGGCAGCTGGGCATTTGCAACCTTGGAAACACAGCAAGAGGATGCAGGGAATTCAGAGCTAATAATGCTGGGAGGGAGCAACCACTGGCAAACATCTGGCAGAGGGGGCTCATGGCCCCTGAGCATCTCTCCTCTGCCTGGCCTTCCTGGAGCAGCTGGAAAATGCTGCCTTGTGCCATCTCTGCTGATCCCATCTCGTAGGCAGAGCAGGGCAGCATCCCCTGCTTGTCTAACACGGATTATACCCAGCAGGATTTCTGTGCTACACGAGGTGTCACAGTCCCGACAAGGCGATGATGGACTCGCCGGGTACAAGGCCAGGTGTAATAAGGCAGCAGCTGCTTTTGGATTCTGCTCTGGGATCTCTTGTCCTTGCCGAGCACATTTTTGGGGTATATTTGACACTCCTTCCCCATGCAGAAGCTGCCACAGCTGACAGCAGTGAGCAGGCAGGGCAGAGATGAGATCCTGGCATGATAAGAGACCTGGGGTTGGTTGTGCTTGGCCACAGAGTGAGGCAGTCCCTGATCCAAACACAGAATCACAGAACTGGAGCTGGAAGGATTCACAGGGATCACCACATCCAACCCCTAACCCTTCAAAGGCACCCCAACAATCCCACCCTGTGCCTGACAGCAGTGTCCAAACTCTCCTGGAGCTCTGGCTGTGCCCATTCCCTGGGCAGCCTGGGCAATGTCCAGCACCCTCTGGGGGAAGAACCTTTCCCTGATCTCCAACCTAAACACCCTTGAACAATGTAAAACACAACCAAGGAAAAGGCCACGCACATCCAAACTCCAAATCCTTCTGGCTGCCCTGCTGTGATGGAGCAGGACCATGGGAAGCAGCTGGATGTCCAAGATATGAATCCACCTTCCACAAGATGAAGAGGAAGAGGGAAAGTTTCCTCTCTCAGTCTTTTCATTCCCACCACAAACACGCATCAGGCCATGCTGATGCTGCCAAATCCCCGACATCTTCTTTCTCCCTAACAGCTCTTGGGGCCTTTGCAACACTCACCAGACCTCTTCCAACACTAAAGCAAACCCTGCAGGCACAGTTCACCTTCCAAATCCCAGAACAGGAGCAGTTTGCTGCAATTCTTGCTCTTTGTATCCTTCCCAGCCCTGCACAGTTTCAGATCAAGTGCTCAAATACTTCACTTCCAAGCTGCAGATGGCACAAACAGGGCAGATCATTCAGGGCTTGGAAATATTTATTTACGAATACTTTTTCTCTCTAATTTTGGTTTTCTTCATTGCTGCCTGCTGGTCTCCCCCCATTTTTGTTTCTGTTGTATAGATCAAAGCAATCACAGAAAAGGACAAAACCCAGCTTCCCAGAGTGGGAGAGGCAGCAATCAGAGCCAGTGGAAAGGACACACCGGGAAGTCAATGAAGATGGGAAATAACATTTACCAACGTGGGGCTCAGCAGGCCCAGGGTACTTTGCCTGGCTCTTTGAACAGTGTGTGTTCCTCTTTCCCTTTGAGTGCAGCTGCTCCCTGAGGAAGGGAACCTGAGGATAACAACACTGGGATGATCCCTGCAGCAGCCTCACGGTGCTGTGATTTCTGCTTGCACAGCTGGCAAAGTCCAACTCCAAACACAGGGGGTGTTTAATGACTTTCTCTGGCCACTGCCTCCTTCCACACCAAACCCCAGTGATGTTTTAAGGCTCAGGAGCAGCTCCCTGGCCCTGACCACACCTGGCAGCAGGGCCAAGCAGTCTGCAAGGGGCAGGCAGGAGGCTGGACACAGCACTCTCCTCCTGCTGCCCTCATCTTGCACAAAATATCAAGCAGAAAGATACAGCAGCTCTGTTTGCCACCTAATTTCAAAGGCTGGTGCCTCCAGCTGCTTCTTCAAACCACCCTTGAAGAGGAAGGCAGCTTCATTTGGCATTTGTTTAGCAGGAAAAAGCACAAGTCCCACGAAAAGCCATGAGCAGGATGTCATAACTATTTACTGCTCACCCACACTGGACTGCTGCTGCAGCATTATCCTCCCTAGCACACACATCCCATTCCCAAGGGATCAGTGAAGCACAACACATCCTCAGAGGAATGAAATGGAGAGACATGAAGAGAAGGAGAGGGGGAAAAACATCTCCAGTTTAGGAGACTGATTTTAAAAGACACCTCTCATCTATGCACACAAAGGATAACCATTAATTCTCCAACATATTGGAGGTTGAACATGGAAAAACCTCACTCTCCCCTTTTTTTTCTGCCTCAAGTCAATGCTTTGGAGAAAAGGTTTTGTTCATTCCAGCTACCACCACCACAGCAGAGGAGATGGAGCACTCTGGGCTACCAAAGTGCCTCTCATCCATACTCCAGGACCTGGACAGCTCCATAACTCCCTAGGAGCAAAGCAGGATGTCCTATAGACTGGGGTACATCAAGACATGCGGGGAGCAGTAAGATCACCTCTAGCCATAATGGTTTTCTCCCAGTCCTGATTTCCCTCCTCCTCCAGCCCCAGCTGTGGCCAGTGGGTCCAATTTCACAGCTGCTCAGTTCCAAATTGGACTTGTGCTTCCCAGCTGTCCTCCCATTGCCGCGCTTGTTTGCCATCAGCTTTCATTAGGAGAGGTTTCACTGCCTGACACATCCAAGCCTCTGCTCCAGCTCCTCCAAGGCCATCTTCCTCACCCACTCCATGCTGAGGGGTTTGAAGGCTTGCAGCCACAGCCTTGGATCCATCTCCTTGTCTCCTGCCCTGCCAGCCAGGAATCAGTGTGGAGTGAAGGGACACAAACCCCCACCCCAGCCATGGGCACCTGGGCCAGGTCTCTCCTGCCTGCTCTTGCCGAGCCATGATGCAGAACTGAGCTGGAGAAATCAAAGCTGATTCCAATCTTATTATCCAACACGGCCCTATCAGCTGAGACAGCGACATTTATCACATTAATAGGAATGATAGAAGAAAACTGGGATCCTGTCCAACAAGAGCACTTTATCACATGTTGCACTGTCTTACAAATCCAATTATCACCAGCCGAAGGTCTTAACGGCCCTCCAAAAGTGGCTCTGGAAATCTTAAAAGACTATAAAAGCACTTGTCCAGAGCCTGCAGCATCACCTCTGCCAGGGCTTGGGAAGAAGCATCACGTCCTGCTCAGGAGACTGGAGCAGCTTCATCCCAGAGAGGGGAGACAGTTCTCACTGGATATTGCCACCATGGCTTGGGAGAAGGAAGGAGAAAGCCCAGTGTGGCCAGTCCAGCTATGTGACACAAGGAAGGGAACCCCACCACCAACAGAGCAGGGATGAAAGCAGTGCCTGCCCTGCCAAACCACATCCCAGGGGAGTGGTGACACTTCAGGATGCTGCCCAAAACCTGTGGGATTTATCCATGCAAAGCCTGAGGTGCCATCCAAAGGAGAGGCAGTGAGAGTTTGCTCTTCTCTTCTCTGGTTTTCCAGACCAAGAACAGCAGCAGGAACAGACCTCTCCAGGCACAATCCCAAAGGATTGTGCTGCTCCCTTGGCCTTCTGGCATGTCTCACTATGAAAAGACCCGAGCAAAGATTTTCTCAGCTCTCACTGAATGAGAAACAGTCAACCCAGCATCAATTCTCTTATTTCCCTTCAGCCATCAGTTACTAAGGTTGAATTCCAGCTTGATCCCAAATGATTTTTCTCCCCATTTTCAATATTGCAAGCAAAGCAAAAGGCAATAAAATTTACTTTTTCCTCCCTCCTGCAGCTCTAATGATCGTATCTTAAATAATTTATCTACTCCTCTTCCACACTCATGCCTTTCCCTCCCCATTTCCCAAACATGCTTCAGCATTCCTCCTCCAGCCCCACTTCAGCAGGTCAGGAATGATGACCAGGGGAATTTTCATGTCATTCTGCTCCACTGAGCAGCCAGAAACAGGTTTGTGTTGCCATCTCTGGCCCTGTGCAGCCATTCTGCAATTCCCCAGGGCACGCATGGCAGAGACACCTCCAAAGCCACTACAAGTCAAGCATCTGGGCACCATCCCTGTATTCCAAAGGCTCCTTTGAGTTTCAGCAGAGTGCTGGGACCAAGCAAGCGTGATGACAGGAGAGGGACAGATAAGGTGCAGGGCAGTGGAAAATCCCAGAGCTGGCTTCAGTCAGATGAGGAGCAGCAGAGAGGAACAAATTCTGCTGTTGTTTGTGCTGGTGTGGGCACAGCAGAGAGAGTTTGGCTCCTTTTGTACTGACTTCTATGAGGGGTGCAGGGAGCTCAGAGAGGGCTTGGAGGCACCTCATCCCTGATGGGGATGGCAGCCAAACCACCCTGGGCAAGAAGGAACAGGACACACATCCCCCTTGGCTGCTCGAACCTTGGAGGGGCCTTGCTCTGCCAAAGTCTGTCTCTCGTCCTGTTGCCATCAATAAGGGCAGATTTGTGGGATAAAGCAGAACACCAGATAAAGGCAGAGACCCATTTTGTTGGAGCAGAGGCAGAGGTGACAGAGACTCAAGCAGAGAGGGCTAAAGCATCCCTTGGATCCTGCCAGAGGAGATGGTCCAACATCAGGGCAGAGGGTGGGGCTATGGAAGGGACACATTCTGTAGCTCTGTATCTACAGACAGATGTAGCACAGCCCCTGACCAGACACCAAGTTCCTGGGCACAGAGGCTTTCCTGGCTGGCTGCTCACCAACTCCCACAAGCACAGCAGGTCCCTCTAATCTGGATTATTTCTGCCTGCAGGAAATCAAGCTGCCACAAAACGAGCTTTAGCCTGGTGAAGCCCACGAAGGCAGAGCAGCTGCCACCTCGCATAATCTCTGCCGCGCCACGATGAACTGATGCCCCCGACCCGCGGAGCCGACGTGGGAATGTCCCTCCTGATTCCATATCCAGGCATTACTGCTAAATAAAGCAACAACCAGGCAAATTACCCCCGTTCTCTACAGGGTCCCCCCTTTTGTGGCCGTGGCACAAGAGAGCAACGTGCTTATCCACACCTGACTGGCATTACCAGTGCCGGGAAACAAGGGTCTCCATCGTGCTGCTCGTACATATTTAAAGTGATTTAATGGTTGTCATTCATTATTAACCACGGTTATTAGAGGGATGCCTAGGAACACATGGAGAACGGGATCTTTGCCTGGCTAGACACTGCACAAACACTGGGCAGAATAAAAAGATCTTTTCTAGGAAAAGCCCTGCTCTGATAGAACAGCAGCACTTGCAGGAAATATTTGGATTTTGGGGGCAGGGCAAAAAAAAGGAGACAAATATATTTCATAAAGGCTTTTTCAGTTTTTAATCCTGGTGCATTTCATGGCTGCCTTGTCCCAGCAGGACTTGCTGCCCTCTACTTACTCACGCTGAGGTGGCCTGGGAGCCCCTGTGAGGGGCACAAGCTTCACTGAACAGGATGAGATAAAAAAGATTCTCCCTCCCACCGAGCATCACCCTCCAAAAGACTCCTGGCAGGGATAAATCCAGTCAATTCACAAGGCAGTGGGGAAAAAAACCACACATTTGCAAAGCGCTGTCGATGTTCTGGGCATTAAAGAGACGTTTTAATAAGCACCATAATGGAAATTTATGTCAGGGTCCACAAAATAATACAGATGGCGGTTTATGCAGCCCTTGTATTTAAAACAAAGTAAATTATATGATCCTAAAACAATAGAAGAAATTGTAAAGCACACAAAGAAATGGAACATGTCCAGCTCCTTCTCCAGCAGGACCCAGCATCCCACAGCCGGATGCTGCCCCTTACAACTCACTTTGTTGCCTTCACTCATTCCTAATTAAAATAAAAAGGAGCTCCCAAAGCTTGGATAACAGAAAGGACCCTCTCCATGTGTGTACAGTGAAGAGATGGATGACAGAAAGGAGTGGTGGATGAGTCAGGGGATGGAGGGAAGAGAAAAGAGGAAGGGGGATGGGGGGGAAGGAAAAAAGCTATCAAAAAACAGGATTTTTGAAAGCACAGCTTTAATCTTTTCAGAAATGATGGGGATTTGGTAAAGCTGAGATGCACAGCTGGAATTGAACATGGTGCCTTGTCCTGGCACAGCATCCATGCTTGTGCCAAGGGCACGAGGGGCTCCCAGCTCTCCCATCCTTTCCCTGCTCTGGAAGGGCTGAAGGACTTGGGGAAGGACTGAGGAATGAGCCCCAGTGGATGCTTCTGCACTTCTCTACTGTCTGATTTCCTCTTGGTAAAGTATCTCCCACATGCTTCATATTTCACAGTTGTGGAGGAAAATAGGAGAAAAACCCCAAGGCTGAGCCACTGCTCATTTTTAAGCCCCTGGAGGTTTTGCTTGGCTTTGGGAATTGCAGGAGGTGCCTGGGCTGGGTGCTCAGTGCAGTTTGTTTTCAGCCCATAGAAGCATTTACCAGGTGGATTTTCTCCCATTTCCACAGAGCCCTGCACACTGATGCTGAAAGCTCTGCTAAGAGGAGCTGTCAGGGCACATTATCCAGAGGGGCTGATGCCTCTGGAGAAAGGAAAGCTGAAACTATGAGTGAGAACGAGGAGAGATGACTGTTGGACGAGATGTGCATTAGAAGGGAGAAGGACACGATCAAGAGGGACACAATCAAGAACTTTAAAATCCATTTGCTGCTTAGTTTCGGATGGACTGAGAGCTCCCAGGCTGCTGCTTTAGCAGGCAGGGCCCTGAGCTTTTCACCTATCTTGCAGCCACCATCCAGTGGAATCCATTGCCTCCTGAATTTGTCTTTCCAAAGGGATTTTCAGTCTAAGGTTGTCCTGTAGCATGGGTCCTCCTAATTCTCTTGAGCATCAGGCACAGGCTGGGATGAATTCCTCTTGGAGATGCTCTCTGCTGATCCCTGATGGGGCTGAGGGTCTCCATACCCACCACTTACAGCTCCATGTTTCGGTCAAATCAATTTGAATAAATTGAAATTTGGTCCAAGTACCAACACAACAACATTTCCCAAAACTCCAAGCCAGGCTGGACATGCCCTGGGCAATCTGATCTAGCAGGTGGATCCCTGCCCATGGCAGGGGGACTGGAGTTAGGTGATCCACAAGGTCCTTTCCAACCCAGACCATTCTAGGATTCTGTGAAAATTCCCAGTGCATTCTGCTGACTCCATCACTCCATCAGAAAAGCAAGAAAACCAGAGCTGGTGCTACACCTTGTGTGCTGTATGACAACACCCCCAAAACTGCCTGCCCTGAGGCCACATTCCAACACCCCAAACAGCAATGGGGGAACACAAAACTGGCCACCCCAAAACAGGGTGATTGTCACAGTCACTGCCACCCAGGCATGGCACAGCAAGAAATACCAAAGAACCACTTTTGGGGACGTGTGTTCCAAACCCCCATGGCTGAAAAACCAGCCTGTGGGTTTAAACACATTGCAGAGCCCTTTTGCATTTGTTTTTTCCAATTTTTACAAGCCTAAGGTAATCACAGAGAGTCTCATTTCCTATGTTAAGTGCCCAATCCCTGCAGACTGAGTGAAGGCATGAGACAGAAGCAGCCAGGAGGGAGCTTGGCAGCCTGTCAGGGGAAAAAAGTTAGTAGAGCACTTGGCTGGGGAGGAGGAGGAGGGCAGCAAAGGTGTCTTCAGGACTCAGCTCCATCCTGCAAGTGACTCTGTCTTCTCCCCTGAGGCCCCTGTCATCCCTCAGTTCATTTGACACCAGTGCAGGGATCAGCAGCAGTTGGAAGTTTAGGTTTTGAATGCCTGCAGCCTCAGCTTCCCCCTGGCAGAATTCAGAGGAGCTCTGAAAACCTTCTCAAAAGGTGCTGAAGGGCTCCCTGACTGCTCAATGCAGAAGGAGCAGGGAGAGGCTCAGGGCAGATGTTAGAAGATGGTTTGGGCACCAGAAGTTATGAGCATGGCAGGACTAAGCCCTGTCCTGGCTAATTAACCCCTGCAAGCAATAGGGGATGGTACTTTAATGAGATCACCCCAAAAAAGACAAGCAGGGCACAAATGCCAAGACTGGTCAGGGAGCAAACCAATCCTTCCTGGCAAAGTTGGGGCTGCCCCATCCCTGGAAGTGTCCAAGGCCAGGTTGGATGGAGCTTGGAGCACCCTGGGATACTGGGAGGTGTCCCTGCCCATGGCAGAGGGTGGGACTGGACCTCAAGGACCCTTCTTACCCAAGCCATTCTGAGATTCTATGAAATAACCAACCACAGCAGCCATTCACCCTCTGCTTCTCCATCCACTCCTTCCTCATTCCCTCCATCCATCCATCATCCATCCATCCATCCACCCATCCATCCATCCATCCATGCCGCAGGACTTCCCCAGAGGCAGCAAGAGCTGGAAAATCTCTTTGACAAGAAGCAAGGGGATATTATTGGCATTACCGAGTGGTCGGAACAACTGGGCCGTCTTGGCTGTAATCCATTTATTTCCTTACTTTTAGAGCTTTTGATCTCTTTGACCTATCGGATACATATGGATCAACCCGTGCAGGCACAGACCTCAGAGGGAAACCACACACCAGGATGAATTTCTACACCCTGCTGTAAATGAAGGGGAAGACAAACAGCTCTGAGAAGCTTGATTTGGGGAGATAATAAATTAGAGCTCACAGGCAAGGCAGTATTGAAACCTCAGGGTCTAAAGACCGCCAATGGTGATGATCCAACAAAGGGGTATTCATCTCCTCCGTGCTGGAGCTGGCTGAACATCCTTCACAGTGAAATCCCCCAGACCTGAGCAGCAGGGACAGCATTACCCTGACAATGTAAACACATTAAGAAAGCAAAGAGTTACAAGCTCAGATGCCGAGTGGCGCAATCACGTCCGAGCTATTTAGCAAATAACGTGGAAAGAAGACATGATGGATAAAGACGAAATTAATGACTGAACTGTTGCTCAGTGATTATCAAGAAACTAGTGATGAGGACCTGATTACATTCACAATGGATAATAAAGGCTTGCCCCAATCAGTAATATATATACTCAGGGCTTCAAAAGGACTCATTTCCAACGCGGGGGAAAATTATGGGAGAAATTGGCTGGAAGGAAAAATGTCAACAGAGAAATGTGGGCTCGTAACACAAAACTTATTAGAGAGCCAAAAAGTCAGGACTCCACAATCCAAAAAAGACAATTTTGGCTAAAAGCCCTATTCTTATTGCTAAAGCAGCAATCAAGCATAACACAAAAATAAAAGAGGAATAGACAGCAATCAATGTACATTAGGAGTTATGAAGCACATTGATAAGGAGAGCTAAAAACACCACGGGGGAGGCAATTGCTGCCTGCCTGAGGCACGGGGGGATTTAACAGCACTACCCCCAGCCCAGCCCAAGGCAGCTGGGTTCTCACAGCTCAAAGGCATCAGCAGGAATAAATAACCTTCGGGGCTGCTAGAGACCCTCTGCAAATCCAACCACACCATTCTCCCCTCTGCAGTTCCATTCCCAGCTGGGAACGGGTACAAGGGCAGCCCCTGTCCCCACTGTTGGTGCTACCACTGTGCAAAACCACCAGAGCATCCACAAGTCCAGCACCCTTGTCAGCAGGGACAGAGCTGGGCCCCCACCCCACCAACGAATTCCCAACCAGCCCCAGCAACCTGAACACAAATTCTCCCACTTTAAGCCCTATTTTCACCCAGAACTCTTCCCCCAGTTATCAATTCAAGCTTTTTCCTGTGCAAGGAGTGAATTTGTCACTAACCAGCACCAGGGTGACCAATCACTTTGGCTGATGTCAATACCACAGCACTGATATGGGGAAAGGAGCAGCTTCCCAGGACATTTTGCCTTCAGAACCCCAATCCCAGCTAAATTCTAGCCCAGGTAATTACATCTAATCTCCCCAGTTGCTCAAGCAGTGGAAAATACCCTCCTCCTACCCGTCCCTGAGCGGCTGAGCTGGAAAAGCTCTGCACTGACAAACAGATGTGCCAAGCCTGGATATTATTGTAACGTCTTTCAAACAATTTGTATCCCCAGAACGGTGGTAAAGAGATCTTGTATGGCAAATAAATTAAAGCATTTGGCCATAAAGCCAATAACAGAGAGAGAGAGAAAGGAGTACAGACACTGGAGGGGAGAGAGGTTTTAAATGAGATTAAAGAAAGATGGAAAGTCAACAGGAAAAGAAGGAATCCTAAAAAAAGAGATAATATTAAAGCAGCAGCAAGGATGCGCTTTCTGGGATTTGTGGATATGGTTCGGACAAAAGGTCAGCCCATTTGTGCCAGTCTCATGAAAAACTCTAAGATGAGAGGTTAAACCCTCACAAACACCTGAAGAAACAATAACAGCAGAAAATAGAGAACCAGGAGAGGTGAGGAGCAAGGGGAGCTGCTCCGGGCACTCTCCTGCCTGGCTGAACCACCCCACTCCGCACTCCCCGCTCCCACCTCTGCCAGAACACAAGGCACAGGTAGATTGAGCACTTGCACGACTGTTGCTGCTCCAGAGTCCCTGGGATGGCTTAAAAAACATTTTTATTAAGCCAGATGGAGAGAGGGGGAAGGGGAAGGGGAGGAGGGGAGGGAGATACATCTATGTGCCAGGTGCCAACAAGGGGGAAGGAAGAGAAAAAGAGAAATCAAGCGTGGAAAATAAGAGAAAATGTAGTCAGAGATATAAAGCCTGTCAAATTGGCTGCAAACAGTAACAAAAGCAAAGGAGAGATAGTTTTCTCTTTAACAAATGCTTTGATCAGCTGTAGTTGATATAATTACTATATAAAGCTACAACAAGACAGAAATAAGACACATTTATCTTCACAGAGCAAAGAGAACCTTTCTGATCGCTTCCTTTCTCTCCCAAGCTGTGACAAGCAGATTCCAGGCTGGAAGGTCACACAGCTGAGATTTGGCCAGTGCCTTTCTGAGGGGCTGTGGGGTCTAAGCCTGGTCCCTTGGGCTTGGCTTTGCTTGTCTGAGCCCTGGGAGCCAGCACAACTCCTGCAGGTCACACCAACAATGGCCTTGCATCATGGGCAGTGCCCTGGGCAGGGAGCCACGGAAAAGGGGAGGTCACAGCAGTGGGGGAGGCCACTGATGGGGAGTTTTCTTCCCTGTGGTGAGGACTGGCTCAGGGGAAGGGTAGAAACATCCCAGCAGAAAAGCAGATGCCCATGGGAATGGACAGGGAGGGGCTCAGGGAGAGCAGCACACCCAACAACCAAAACCTGCCCTCACCATTCCCAGCTCGGTGCAGAGTGCAGGACAACAGCCAAGGAAATTTCCATTGCAAACCCAGGCACTCCACTTGCTGCTGCAACCATTCCACAGCACCTGCTTTGCCTCCTTCCTCCCGTGGCACTGACCTTCACCACATCCCTCTCGCCGTCACAACAGCTGGCCAGGTGAGACTGCCAGAGCCAAGAACCATTCCCCTGCCCCTGGAGGCACAGGAATTCATCCCAAGCATTCTCATTTTCAGGTCATACCACACCCAGAGGTCTGATTCTGTAGTTCCCAAGCACCACATTTGAATTTCAACCACTCTTATTTATTTCAGTCTAGCTAGGTGATGTTAAAAATAAACACCACAACAAGCTATTTCTGTGAAATATTTCCCTCTTGACAAACTGACATTGCTCAGTAGAAATATAATGTAACCCAAAAACGCTGCCAAGCCCCTCCAGCCACAACCACTGCCGTGCACAGGGGGCTGTCCCTGCCTCAGTGACAGCCAGTTGAGCATCTGTTTGTGCACAAAAAGCAGGGACAGCCCTGGGGGTTCAGTCTGGGCCATGAATCACCATGGAATGATAGGATATCATGGGCTGGGAGGGAGCAGAGGGGTTACAGGGCAGCGTTTGGTGGGAGAGGGGAAGGTGGGAACGGGGATGGCGCGTGCATGTGCATAATGCAGGGTGAGTGATGCAGCAGAACAGCGTGCCCAGGGGAGCACAGGGCTCAGCAGGACGCACCGTGTCCTCTAACAGGACAGGCAGGACATGTCCCTAAGGACAGCAGAGCACACAGGTCACCAGGGTGGTGCCCACATGGACACCAGGGACAAACCCCCGCGGACCACCCTCCCCGCATGCAGGAAGGGGAAGAGGGGCTCCTCTCCCACATTCCATGCAAACCCCTGATTTATTTAGACTGGAACAATTTGTCGTCGGCTGTAATTTTAACTACCTCCGTGCTGAGGAGCCAATCAGGGCTTGTGCTCATCGAGGCTTTTATGAGTTCCCATAAAAGCAGCAAAATGAAAACTCAGGGGCCCTTAAAATATACTCCGCGGGTTTGTGCAGTGCAATTGGAGGCTTTTATGACTCCTGTCAGGGCTTTTATGACCCTGTAAAACTGTGCAGCGGCCCAGCCTGCGATGAAAAGTGACCTCAGATGTCTTAAAAGCCTAAATGGTCCTGTACATTTACAAGATCTGCCGGCTGAACTCAGGGAAGCCCTGGGGAACGTCACCCTGGCTCAGCTCTGCTGCCGGGGAGGACACGGGAAGAGGGGCAGCACCAGAGCCTCATCATCGCCCATAAAAAGACAAACCCCTTATTTTTCGTAAAATACAGGGGGAAAATAAGCAGTTTCCTTCCTGTCAGGACAGGGCACAGCCATGGGAGGTGCTCTGCCAAGCCGTGAGCTCCCTGGCTCCGCGTAACGTGATTTGCAAGCAGCCAGGATGCAATCCTAGCAGAGCTCTGGAATAAGTGAGTTTGATGGCATCACACTCTCTCATTTCCCAACACAAACACCACTTGATTTAGCAGAAGCAGCAGGGTTTTGATTCCCCTCCCTTAAATGAAGCCGAGCCTGGGAGATTAGGGATGCGGCAGGGAGGCAGAAAGAAAACCCATCAGGCAAGCAGTGACAAAGGAGCATTAATAAACTGCACGAGGTACCAAATGCCATGCAGGAATGGGGGAAAGAAGGGCAAAAGGATAATACAAGACCCAGGGATGTAGCCAGAGCTTGCAGGATGCTCAGGATTGGTGCTGGGAGAGCCAGGGCAGAGGCACATTGGGTCACTAAGCCACAGAATGGCAGTAAATGATGCAAATAAAACCAGTAGCACATCGCAGAGGGCATTAACAAAACACATGCCTGATCCCATAAAAAAATAAGCCATCTCCCCATGCTCTCCTGAGCAGGAAAATATACCACAGACTCTTAAAAGAAGAAGAGTTGCTTCATGCATGAGAAAAATGTGAGTATATCAGCACAGGAAAACAGCCAGTCTCCTCCAGGCCACATCTAAATATCTGTTTTATTGCTCTGAGAAGGTGAGTGAGGAATCCCATCCCTGGCTGGGTCACACATTCAGCCCTGTCCAACCTGGCCTTGGACACTTCCAGCGACGGGGCAGCCTCAGCTTCTCTGGACACCCTGTGCCAGGGCCTCAGCACCCTCACAGGGAAGATTTTGTTCCTAATATCTCATCTAACTCTACTCTCTGTCAGTTTGAAGCCATTCCCCCTTGTCCTGTCCCTCCAGGCCCTTGTAAACAATCTCCCTTTAGGCCAGGTTCCCCTCTGGGTGATGGTGGGACAGATGAGTTAACCATTTTTCTCCCAAAACTCTCATTTTTGAATATAACCCAAGCTCCACTGGCAGAAACCAGGTCCTCATTAATATCAACTATCCCACAATCCCAACTTTTGATGGATATTTTACACCATCTCCGCCACCCCCCATCCCTTCAGCAGCCTTACAGCTTCAGCACGGTGCAGGAAGATGCAGCGAGGAATTAATTCCACAAAACAAGGGTCAAAATGAAAATGCCAACAGATCGGTAACATGCCAGACTTGCCAAAATTCTGCAACCCATCTGGAAGTGTTCCCAAGCAACTCTGCACACCCAGCAAAACACAAATCCCACGGTAAAGCCGGTGTTGAGCGCGCAGGTTATTGGCAATTAACATTCAGGGCAAACACATGCAAAATCAGGGCAAAGTGAAAAAAGAGAAAGTGTCTTTATTTTCCCTTCCATCTCCCCACTTCCCCCTCCCTCTTTTTTTTTTTTTTTTAGGAACAGAGCATGGATGTGGAAAATAGCCTATTGAGCCCACTTCCCCGCCTCAGAGGAGCTGCAAATGTGATCCTTTGCTAGCTCAGACAAAATCTGCCATGCTACATTAGGCTTGATAGCAAATTTGCTACTTGCAAGCTTTTATCAAAACTGTATATCTTAAAAATCTTAATAACACCGAGCTTTTGGTCGGCCTTCCCAGCTGCCTCCCTTCCACCCCTCCGCATCCTCTCCCCGCTGGGCGCGCGGGGCTCCGCTCGGAACCAATTCCCAATTTGGTGCTCAGCATTTTCAGCCATGGGAAAAAAAAGAAGCAGAGAGTGCTGGGGTGGGGGAAGAAATCAGCCAGATCTCCACGGCTGGAATTTATTCTGGTGTGGAGGCGCCCGAACGAGGCCGGAATGCTCCCTCCATCCCACTCCTGACCTATTTCGAGGGCTTACAAGTTCATTTCTGAATGAACAACCATCCACAGGCAGCGGAACAAATGTAACACGGCCTTCAAGGGCTCTCCAGCCACGTTCCCCGGCGGCTCTGAAGGTGCAAGGGCTGGTCAGAGATGGTTTTTTTCCTCCCTGAAATTGTTTGTATAGAAAAGTCTTTCTCCTCAGCCACTGTCTGCTGTCTAACAAAGGCTCTGCATATGCTGGAGCCCCAGTCTCAGGGGGCTGCTGTAATAGCTGGGCTCTTTTACCCAGCCACCTCTTTTAATGAAATTTATAGAAATTTAATATCTCTGAGACCTCTTTCCTTCTGTCAAATTGGGTAGAAATTGGCCAGGAATTGGCCAAAGGGCTCAGAAACTACAGAGGGGTAGGAGCGGGTAAGGCAGACAGACAGGGACCGATGATTGCACAGACTCCTCTGGAAGGATCCAAACTAAAAATCAATATCTTTTTCTTTTGTCTCTATGGGTTTGTATTTCTTTTTTGGTTTTGTTGTTTGGAAGGTGGTTTTTTGCACAGCAAAATTCCTCATGGAATGTTTTCTGTGGCAAATGGATGATGGGAAGATTTCAGCCAGCATCGCTGGGGGCTGCAGGACACCCTTTGGAAAGGGGGATGCTGTGAATCACTACCCTCTCCCCCTCAACACTCAATATCTGGAGTTTTCCCCAAATCCCATTCCCACAATGTCTAAACCCACAAGACAGGAGATGGAAAAGCAGAGGTTTTGTGCCCAAGAGAGGCACAGAGCCCCTACACATTGATCCAGCTGGGGGATCAACTCCACAAACTGGAAGAAGACACTTTACCTCCCTCAGTCGCTCCACAAAACACCAGTGTCCTCAGTGAACAAGCTCATTCAGCCTCAAAATGGAGAGAAAATGAGAAAAACTTTGGTGGAGCTGTTTAACCCCCTGTTCCAGAGTCATCTCCAACTGCAGGCGCTCCATCTGGAGCCACATTGACCAGGTTTTTTGTTTCTGGAGTGAATTCTATCACCCAGCAACTGCCTGAGCCAGCTGGGAGCTGAGGGGTTTTCTTGAATTATATTAGAGGGATAATCTCCTCACCCTGGCTCAGGAAGCAGGGGGGTCTTAACTCCATTACTAAAGTCGACAGAGCAGATGGGAGCAAAGCTTTCGAGGAAAATGGATGCTCTGCAGAATTCCACGAGCTAAGCAGGGCAAACACGAAGGAAGCCATCCCAGATTGCTGAAATGCAGAGGACTCCACTTAAATCCTAATGGAAGTTTGTTCAGGCTTTAGGAAAGGGCAAAGCCTCGCCCCCTGCAAGGGGCAAGATGCTCTTGCCAAGTACAACAATATCTGGATTTTGTTGCTCGCCCAGTTCCAGCCAGCCAAATCCTCAAATAATACTTAAAGACATTCTCCAAGGCTGGTCTGGACACGGAGAGCTGCTGCTGGAGCTCTCCAACACTTCCTATCTGAGAGGTGATGGAGCTCTGGCAGGCTCGCCTGAAATTAAGCTTCCAAAGGGTGGCTAATGAGATTCCTTCCTCTCCTTTCAGCCCTTCAGAAATGTCTGATTTAGGGGGAGACCTCGTGGACTGGAGGATTTCTTTTGGTTCTCCTTATAATTCTAAGGGGGGTAAAAGGTGCCGAGGATCTCTTTATTCTGTTACAGGGTTTATTTCAGGTATTCAAATACCCAAATCCACCCACCCTGATGTTCTTCTCAGCACAGACACACAGAGCTGCCAGTGTCTCCTTCCACGGCTCAGATTGATAGCTGAGCATGAAGCTGTCGAGTCTCTCCCAGACGAGGCACTGAGAGGAGTATTTTTCCTGCATTAACCACCTTACTCCTCCGCTTGACTGATTAGTTACTATGCAGGATCCTCTGGATTTCCATTAGGAAAGGGAAAGTGATGACAGAAGCCTGTACTTCTGGTTAATTTTGCAATTTGTCACTTTTCTTACGAAGCAAACAAAGGAATCGTCTGCAAACACACCGCACCTCCCTCTTAAAGCAAAGGCAGCTCTACAGGAGGCAATTCCCAAATTCCACAGAGGATTCACCCCAAATTCCATTTCCTTTCACCATCCCTCTGGGCTACATCAGCCCAGCTGTCACCCCACGCTGTTGGATGTCACTCAGTGACTCTCAGCCCTGCCCTGCCCTCCATCCCCCAGCCACGCTCCGCACGCTGCATTCCCAACAAGGCTCCGGTCACAGCCACGCTCCTCCGGCTGCGCCGATTCCCTCAAGCACAGTGACCAGATAAGACCTTTATCAGTCAATTCTATTCCACAACAGGAAGAACACGGGGTGAAATTCAAAGAGGTTGGAGTCAGACTTCATAAAAAGGGCTGATTACCCACTTCACGAACCGGAGCAGCAGCTCCCCGTGCCTTTCCGGATTCTCTGTGTCGGCTCAGAGAAGGGATGCTCAGCCCTGTTTCCTTCTCCCTCTTTGCCAGCCAAATGACATCTCTATCAGAGCTGTGGTGGCTCCCCAAACCTGTTGCTCGCTGCCTGGAGATCCTCAGCACAAGGTGAAATACAGCATCTCTGCATTCCAACCACTACCGCAACTCCAGCAGCAGGGAAGGAAAATCCTTGAGGAGTTGAGATGCCCTCGAGTACCTCCCGTGGGAGCTATTTCCTTGCCTGGCTGCACCGCTGTGCACGTGTCACGGGGAGCTGAGGACGTGGCATGGCACAGACCTGCATGTCAGCTCCGAGTCTGGCTTAGAAATGAATGGTTTCTGCTATTTCCCCGAGGAGAGAGGAGCGAGCGCTCCCCGCACACACACAAAATCAATAAGTCGTTGGGTCTCGGGGAACAGCTCTTTTAATTACAGCTCTCCCCTGAGCTGGGCGCAGGCTTTGCAGGTTGGCAGCACGGTGGAAAACAGGGAGGGACAGTCCCCGGGGGTGTGCAGGGACCACTGGTGATGCTGGAGATGAAGAGGGGGAATTTACCATTTCTCCCAGTACATTCCCAGTCCCGCCTTGGCACTGTCGTGATCCAGCCCAGCCTCACCTCACGCCGGTGTCAAATTCCAACCAGACAGACACACGCTGCTATTTATCATACAGGGGCTTAATCCAGAGAACCTTTTGCTGCTGGCTTTATCCATCGCATTTATCTGCTGATCTCTCCTATCTCATCTCGCATTCCATGCAGCCTCCCCGGAGCTGCAGCTGGTTTGTGAGCAGCAGCACAAAGCCTGATTTAATACCTGGGAATGGGGAGCAGTGCCCTTTTCTGGGAGCAGCAGCTGGGGCCATCCCTTTGCAAGGGGCATCGGGATGCTGCCAGTCCCGTCAGGGTTCTCTGAGCAAACAGGCCACTTGATCCCAAAAAAACACTGCCAGGAAAAGGTGAGACCTTCTCCCGAAGTCTCCCCTGGATTCAGGCAGCTCCCCCATCCCTCCTCCCTCTCGCCTGCTCCTTCTTTAACTCCGTTTCCAAGTGCTGAGTTACTATCAAGGAAGGTTTAATAGGATCCTGGATTTTAAAGCCACTGGCAACACAGTCTGGGCCTTTTATGGTTAGTAATGAATAAAAGAACTCAAATCACCTTTTTTTTTTCTCTCTTAACAGTCTCTGCCTACAAATTAAAATCATTGTGCTTCTCACTCTGTCTCGCTCCTTTTGTCTTCCTCCAACAACATCCAAGCCCATGCAGCCCTAGTCCAAGATGTGCCCTGCTTCCCTCCCCTCCTTTTATTTGTTTTGCAATATTTACCCCTTCCAAATCTCCCCATTACTTACTCTCACTTTCATTCCATCTTTTTCACTTCCTATCCTTTCCTCTTTTTTATTACCCCACATTATCATGGGAGCAATGACATTTTGGAACCCCACTGCAGAATGAAGCCCTTGACTCCTTTCCCTAGAGCTGGCAACCAGCCCTTCACGGTAGAAAAAGCCAAAATTGCTACTATCTTGTCACCAATTCTGGTTATTTTTAGCACTCTTTCCCTTAAAGCGCCAGCTCCCCCAATCATGTGATTACGACATGAATCTTATCTCCGATCTAAAAAAGTTTCATGCCCTCACAGCTGCCAGAGAAGTGCTGGGAAAGATGAGTCAGACTTTAAAAAACGGGCAGAAAGACTGGGCTTAACTGCATCTTGCTGAAACCGTAACTCAGGGGGGGGCACCTAACCCCACTTATTAAATGTTCCTAATTTTTAATGCAATGCTGGAAAGAATTAGCCATTCAAGCACTGCCGGGTGGCTTCAGAAGTCTCCCCGTTACCACACTTAATTAAGACAGCACAGAAGATCTTCATATCCTTTGGGTGAAGCGCTGGCTCTGTTGGACATTTTTTCATTAGCGTCACCATAAATAAGATTTCAAGCCTTGGCATTTACCACAGGAGCGGGATGAAGAAATCAACGTGAAGACAAAAGCCTTTTGGTAACCACAAGTGGATTTCAAGGCGAACCCGACTCTCTTATCTTCGCATTTATCTTTATCCCATTGATACGGCGCTATCGATGGCCGGCAGCTATCTGATGGCACACTAACAGCTCTATTTGCAGCTCACACGGCGATAGCCCCTCGCCCTCCCCCATCACCAGCACATTTTGTATGACAGGAACGTTCCCCGACCTTTCCTTCCACTTTTTCACCCGGCCTGGATTCACACTGCGTGCAGGAATGACCAGCTAGCCCTAAAGAGCAGCTGGGTAATTGTGTCATTACAACATATAAGCCAAAAAAAAACCTCCAAAAAATCAAAAAGAGGAAAAAGCTCCTGATCTCCATCTTAACTCCCTCCCATTTCCTGCCTCTCTGTCTCATATTTACCCGTCTCACACGTGTTTACAATTTCCCCCTCATTCGGCGCAGGGAGATGCACTGAATGACACGGGATGTTTAAGTAAACATTTTACCATCCTACCGTTATTTATTATTAATAACATACTGCTAACTCTGCCCTTGTGGACACCTCTAGGAGGGAAATAGAGTTTGGAAGTGTCCATAGGCAAATTCCCCAGCCGTGCTCCCCTCCCCGTGTCATTAACAGGAGCACATCCTTGTTTGTCTTCTCTGGGCTTCGTGACTTGCTCCATCTTTTTTTTCCATGGAGGATATAAGCCGGATAAATGCTTCCCTCACCCCCACACAAAGGAAAAGTCAATCTCCTCGCACAAGCCCCAAAATATATTTTCCCACCTTGTGACTGAACTTGAACCTCCTCCACTTCACGCGCCTTCCAAAATAACCCCGAGTCAAGCAGTTCAAATTAAAGCGACAAGAGCTGAGTGTTTGGCCCCCCTCATTTCAAATGACACACTCGAAAATAAAGAGCCTTTTTTTGGCTTATTTTTCCATGCTTTCCCTTTCCCCCGGACAACTTGAGAGCTCTTGTATGAATGGGGAAATGATTTCAGATAGCTAAAAAGGCATTATTATTTCTACAGGAAAAATGCATGTGGAATTTGGTCCGGCTGCCATGGGAAAAGTGATCCCATGTCTGACTGACTATAAAGGCAGATCCATGTGGGATATAAACACTTTAGGGCAATCAGAGCAGCACAGGGGCTTCCTCCAAGCTCCATCTGGTTCATGGGGACATCACCACCAAGGCCACCGTGGCAGCTCTCAGTGCAGGTGACACTTTGGGTCCCTCTTTTGGGATCAAAACCTTTCCACACAAAGTCTCCGGGATTTTGGATCTGGGCTCTGCAAAGATTCGCCTTCCAGCATAAGAATTTGTTGAAAGCAGAATATGGTTGTACACAAGGACAGCTGATACCTGACATTTATCTTCATGACTGAAGACTGCAGACCACAGAACATGAGAGGCAGAGTTAGTTATCTTCTCCTTAGCCATGACTGACAGTAAATGTCAGCAAAGATTAGTTATTCTGTATCATATCCATGCCACGCATGTTTTTAATTCTCCTACTGCTCCAGTACTGTTTCCACTTCCAGTTGTAATAAATCAAATGTACTTGCTCTGTGTGAGGAAGAGTTTCTGCAGTTGGAGAAGACCTGCTGGTCACCCACTGTACCCACTTCATGTGGCCTCAGCCCAGAGTTCCCTGCTCTGTAGCTCTGATCACAACAGTTTAATTTTGGTTTAAATTGTAATTAAATCCATTTGCTATTTGTGCATTGCCTTCCATCATGTCGAATCCAGAAACACACGATAATGAATGAGCTGCTTCACTCAGCAGTGAAATGCAGCCTTGTCTGGGGTGAAAGCCTCAGAGTTTAACAACCTGATGCCACCTGAGTGGCAATTCCAGACAGGCACAGAAAGCCACTAAGGAAGAATTTGGAAGGAAACAGTAGTGAAGTCTGGAAGACACTAAAAGTGCTGCCTTTGCCAGCAGAAATAAACCCCGGCAGAAATAAACCCCAGCTCTCTGGAACACAGTCAGCATTCCAGCACTTTGGGTTCAGCTCACTGCATTGGGGTGACCTGTCATGAGGACAACACACCCACTGTGTTGTGGGGACAACACATTTTAATGTCCAGTTTAAATCCCAGCTCTGTGACTGAGCTAATGACAGCTTCAGAGAGAGCCAGCTCTGCCAGGGCAGCAGGGCTGGAAGGCAGCCTGCCCCAAACTCCCTGGGCATCAGATGAGCCTTTCCTTGTGCCCAGGCCACCCTTCGACCCACAGGGTACCGAGGAGCTGGAAGGATCCCATCCCACCTACCCATCCATACCCGAGCTCTTCCCCACTGTGCATCGCATCACGGCCCTTGGACATCGAGTCCCATCTCTGCTCAGGGTACAATGAACACAAGTGACACCACACCTTGACCTTTGGCACCCTGCTGCCTGATCTCTTTGTTTCACTCCACCTTGCACAGGCTTGGCTGTTCTCCTTTTGGGCTCCACCCCAAGCAGCCCCTCATTGCACCCAGCAACGATTCCAACCCAAACCCAACTCTGACTTTATTCCAGGGTGTTTTTCATCTGTTCCTCACTTCATCGTCTGATTCAGTGCTGGGGTTTGCAGCCAGTCCTGTAAGCTGGAGGAGAAGCCAGCAACATCTCCAGAGGGCACCAGGTCCCCTCGTAATGGCTTTCATGTCTTCCTGTACCTTTAAATAATTGAAATCTCTTTGTTGCTAAGTACATCTAAGCAAGAGGGCACTAAAAGTTTTAAACCTCGCTGGGGACACCAGGACTGGGAAATCTACACAGCTCACAAGATGTCCTGCCACCAAAGTACCTTGTCTCCTGAAATGAGACTGACTGTGCTGCTCCTTGGAGCCACTCCCGTAGTGATTGCTCTCTCAGGGTGCTTGTCACTACTACAGGAAAGGCAACCTTCTTGATTCCTAACAGCGTTTTCAAATCTGATTTAAAAAATCATTTCAGTGTAGAGCATGATGCCTAGAAAGTGCTCCTCCAGAGAGAAGTGGCAGCAGGGTGACACGAGGTTCCTGCCAACCCTACAAGAGCACAGCACAGACGTGGCTGGCCCTTGTAGGAACTAGGTTATTTTCCTAAAGCACAAGGAGCATGCAGAGGTGAGTCAGATCTTTCTGCCCCATAAATTCCCCAAAGGAATGAACACCTAAAAGGCATTTTTTTCATCCTGTAAGAGGAAGGCAGCTCTACAACTGCAAGGGGTCAGGAAATTATTACAAGGAGGAGTAAGCCACAGGCCAGCTCAGCAGTGGGGCAGCTCTGGGTGCTGCTGTAGCTGCTCACCATCAGCCCACCCCGAGCTGCTCAGCAGCAGGAGGCCAGCAGGGCATCACTCAGAAATCAGATCTAACAGCTTGCCCTCAAAGTCCGCATGTCTTCAGAGATGTGCCTAATTAAATAATCTTTCCCTTTCATTTGAAGGCAGCAGAGCTCTCTTTAAGACCCTGACAGTTTGCTGATGATCCCGAGGTGGTGGGCACGAAGTCCCTGGGTTACAGAGGGAAAGGACCAAGCCCAGGCAGGTGCCTGGGCACAGCAGGATCTCAGAGGAATGACCCCAGACAACTGCCCTGTGCTTCAACCACCATTTGCCACTTCCGATAACTAAATCCCCGTGCATCACTCCTGATGTAAATAACCATCCATTTATAACTCCTTGTAATTACCTGCCTATTTCTGCGGCCCGCCTTCACAAGGTAGTCTCTCTGCAATTACAGTTAATTGCCTTGATTGCTAGTGCATATTTGAAGAAAGTTCAGAAAAAAATGGATGAGACAGAGTAGTTTAACAAAGAGCCATATGGGGACCAGAACAGAAAGAGTTAACGTTTGAAGCTCCTGATTTATTTCTCATTCCTGTCAAAGTAAACCCTGAGGATGTGAAAGCCCTTCCAGAACCACCGACACAAGTCTTGACCATTTCTGTAATAACCTGTGAAACTTTCTTTGAACACAAGTCCCAAGCTGCACGTGGAGCAGCCCCTGCCAGCCCTGTGCAGGTGCTCTCAGCATCACAGGGATGATGCAGGTTTATGCCCTGTTATCTACAGTAACTGCAAATATCCTCAAACCCATAATCATGGGACTCATCCGTGCCCAGGCTCCAAATTTCCCAGGGCTCTGAGCTGCATCATTTAGCAAATTAAGCAAACCCCAGGGACAACCCCATCCCTCCGAATCTGAGCAGCCACTCCCCACGCCAGGATATTCCCCCTGCTCTGCCACAGGACTTGAGCCCAGGCTTCCACGTGGGACCAAATGTCAACCCTGAGCCATCGGTGTCCTCGTTTGCCCTCTGCTCATTCTCTGCTATCCCATCCTCGTGTGCCCTCTGCTCATTCTCTGCTATCCCATCCTCGTGTGCCCTCTGCTCATTCTCTGCTATCCCAACCTTCCTGTTGCTCCCAGGTCCTGGCCAGTGCCCCGTGCCCACCTCCCAGAGCTGCACCCACGGTGTTACAATCCTCAGCCAACGGGAAGGTCAAGCAGAGCAAAAGCTCCCACTGAGCCACAAATCCTCTGCTCACCTTCCTTCTGAAGGGACATCAATTACTCGGGGCTGTCAGGATGATAAGGCAGCCCGGCCTCCACAATAAGGAGGATATTCCGGCTAATAACTTCCCATTAAGCTCCTCAGAGCTGGATGTTTTCCATGCTTTTCTGCAGGGCTGCTGCCAGGGCTTGTTTGCTCTCCTTACCCAGCTAACTCTTGAAGGGATATGGCTTGAGGCACTGTTGTAAAATGAGCTCTCTACCACCAGTCCGGCTGGAAATCCCTGGCAGAGTGGACAGAGAAACCACAACCTCAGAGTTTTTGCTCTGATCCCAGCTTAGCCTTTCTCTTCCAAAGGAAGGTGACAGCATTCAACACAGAAGATATAAACAAAATTTAAAAAAAAATAAAATAAGTGAAAGAAACCTCTTATCCATCACTTCTGACCAGTTTATTGCCTGCAAACACATTCCTGCACACTGGAGGGATACCAGGAGAGGATGGCTGGGATGTTATATTTCACTTTTTCTCCCCCTGATGTTCACTAACCTTCAAATGTCCTTCTCCACAAACTGAGAGGTGAATGTAGAGGTGAATCTCAAGTTCAGGGTTAGTTTATGATGCTGAGCTGAAGCATCCCTTCACTTTTTCAGCACATCCTGCACCTCCTCCTCATCCTTCCCAGCAGCTCGTCCTTTCAGGGCCAACAACCACACCACCACACACACCAGGATGAGGATGGACCCACCCTTCCCTTCCTAATTCCCAGGGAAATACATCAGGGATGCTCAGGGAACTACCCCAAAGCACTCCTTGTCCTACATTTCTCAAGAGTGCAGAACTGGGCTGGTCCTGTGGGGGTTACCTTCACCTCAGGAAATTTGCTTAAGGAAAAAGAAATCTCTGTTCCATTAATGCTTCATAAAAATTTCACAAGGTTTCTGCTAAAGGAAGGAAAACAAACAGAGATGGTGTCAGCACCCAGGCACTCTTGAAATCAAACATTCTTCCTCTAATGCATTTTTTTCTAAGTAGCACCAATCAGGAAAGCAATCAAGCACGAAGACCTCAGCTCCCAGTGCTTCCATTCCCAGCATATGATTTTTTCCCAGCTCAGGACATTCCCTCCCAGAGCTCCCACACAACCACATGTCCCACCAAGTCTCTGGAGCAGCTGGTGAGATGAACACTAAAAAACCACTCAGAAAGCCAAGGACAGCACATCCTGACAGGATCCTGATTCTGTTGGAATTCATTAACTTCTCTGCACCAGCATCCAGGACTGGAATGGGACCGATGTGCACAGGGACTGTGAGCATTTTCCAAGCTCATGGGGATGGGTGAGGGAGGAAGCTCCTGTCTCTCCCTAATAAAGCAGGAAGCTTTCCATCCACCACAGCATTAACAACTCCTTCATTAAAATCCAGAGCCTGGGCTGTTTTTCCAGCAGGGAATGGTGCAGCACAGCCAGGACAGTAACGAGAGGTTTGCCATTAAATCAGCAGCTGAGGTCTGGTCCAGGCAGAGACATTTGGAAAGCGGGTACCTGAGTCAGCTCCAGACCTGTCTAATCAGTCTGGGAAAATGTCAAAGGTATTTCTGCAGTGTTCACTGGCCAAAAAGACCCAATAATCTCTTTTTCCCCTTGTTCCTTTGTTTTTCTGAGACCTTGCCTTTCGCTGCAGAAACATTCTGCTGTAAACATACACAGCTCCCAAAAATCAGGCTTCTTCATAAACTGTATATTAAAAACCAACCCCCCAAAGAAAACTCTGCAACTGAATACAAAACACAGTTATTGGAGAGCTGCACAGTGACAGCAGTGAGGAACAAACCCACTCAAAGTAAGGGGGAAAAGAAGTAAATAAGGAAAATACCAAGGAAAAAAAATTCTGTTGAGAACTCAGGAGACATTAATTGTCTAAGATGAAATGTGTATGGATAAAATATACATAAGGCTCATAATTCTACATCATATAGACAGATACAATGCTAAATATATATTGGTTCTTTTGCAAAACTTGAAATTAAAAGCTCTACTTTCATCTATAAATGGGTTTTACTCTCTTCACCTGCCACAGGTTTTGAGAAAGGAAGAAGTTTTTTTCCATGAACAACTGAACATAGATTTGGGATAATTCACAGGGGATGGGAAGGATGCAGATGATGAAGCCACCAGCATCTCACCTCTACAGCGAGATCCTGGTTCTTGCTACCTCAAGCCCCTCAGCTCTCACCTCCAGCCTCTATTAAATAAATGTTCATTCCAAGGAGAGGAATGAAACTCTTTAGATTGGAGCTGCCTTAGGAGGAGGAGGAGAATCCTATTTCCCAGAGCCTGCTAACACCCCAAGAACCCACACAGCACCCCACTATTCACAGCCTGGCTGTGCTCCATTGCCAAGGGAGCAAAAAGCATCAGAGCTGCCAAATAAAGCCAGGGGAGATGGTTTGTCCCATCCATCTCCCCCCTGGAAATTTCACAGAGTTCTTTGTGGATGTCTAAGCTGATTAAATACATGGGGGGACCCCAAAACACAACAGGGATAAGTCAAATTAGGGGAGCTGCATTTCCATCTCGTATTTCTCAAACCCCTCTGCATCCCCCAGGCTGCGGCCAGAGCTGCTGAGCATTAGCAAGGTGCAATAGGAGAGAAACCCACTGGCCTAAGAGAAAAGAAAAAAGAAAAATAGCAATAAAGGCTTTGCTGCCTCTGTGGCTGGCTCTGGAGAGGCCGGGAGGCTGGTTAATGGATGTCAGTTCTGTTTCCATTGAAGAAAAGAAAAATCAATGAAGCCTCTTAGGCAGGCAGGGCACAGCCACGGCCCTCGTGCTGCTTTGCCTTCTCCTCACCCAGCACCACAGCCACAAACAGAGCTTGGAGCCACAAAACAGAGCTTGGATCCACATTTTCCAGCCCAGGAAGCAGAGCCAAGCAGCCCTATGGGTTCTCACGGAGGCAGGAGAAACAGGAACATCTGTAACCTAATCCTCCACGCTGCCCCTTTACCTGCAGATGTTCACTCCCAGGGATTTCTGCAGCGACGGCTGTGTTGGGTGGGGGGGCAGATCCTCAGCTCAAACTGCCACGTTTTGGCAGAGACCCCACTGCAGACGCAATTATAAAGCTAAAATTCCCTTCCCAACTACTTTTGGGGTTGGGTTTTTTATTGCACTCCTGTGGTTCTGCCACACTGACACGAGCAGTGCTTTGCTGGCAGAAGGGACCCGCTCTGGGTGGTCTCCGTAGAGCTGGAGTTGGATTTTTCCCTTTACTGCCTCTGTTTCAGCCTCTCATGCAGAAAAGATGCAGCTCAGACATTTCGTTAGCACTAAAAAGAATACTAATGAACTTGCAGGTTGCTGGGTGAGGCACCTAATGACAAGCCACATGCAGAATTGCTTAGCTGAGTCTCCTGGAAGTTACAGGGATGAGATTTAAATGGACTCAGGATGCAAAAACTCACAAAAAAGTCATTTCTTCCCCTATTTCTGCTTAGTGCAGTACCAGGTGCTTTCCTGCTGCTCAGCACCCTCACAAGGCTCTAATACACCTGATCAAAGTTAGATATTTTCTATTCTGATCCTGTGACTTCCTCTAAATGCTGGGGTTGAGATTTATCACCTCACCAGCCAAATTCAGCCATTTGGACCCCATTTCACAGCAAATGGAGAGAAAGAGGCACTGCTAGGACACAATCTGTCTGACCTATTTTAGACACCTGCCTTAGACTGGGATGAATTGCACCCCAAAAAGGCCCACAGCTCCCCAGTGACTGCAAAGGGGGACTGGACAAACACGCTCAGACACAGCCATCCATCACCTCAGACACCTGCAGGCACAGGAGCAGGTATCCCAGATTACTCCTGCTTTTCTGGGCTCCTATGGAAATGCTCATGGATCAAGCATTTGACAGAATTTTTGCCAGTTCCTGTGCTTTTTCTCTCTTCCCCTTTAGCCCATGTCCTCTTGTAGGATTCTGGGAGATGGGCTGGTCCCTCTCTCTTCCCAAGACCTGCTTGGATCAGACACCTGGTTTCTGGATGCCAAAATTTCTGGATGGATCTAACTGGGAATCACAACATCCATGACAGCATCAAAGCATCCTGGTTTAACACATACTCCTGGATGAAGCAGTCTCCCACAGGAGCATGCTGCTCGCCCAAAGTTAATTTCTGACTCAGGCTGAGAGAGTCCTCCCAGCCCTTGATGGAGGAGCTCTTCAGCAAACAGCTGCCTGAAAATACAGCTGCAGCATCCTGGGGTAAGGATCAGTGCCTGTGAAAAGCATGGATGGGGCTCATTTTGGACAGGAAGCCATGCATTACCAGAAATAAAAGCTAAAGCACCACATCCCACCCAAGGCAAAGTCCATCTCCACCGAGGAACTTTCTACAGCACCAAAAAATAGACTCAAATCTAAAGCCTCCCTTACTGGGGAAAGGTTGGATATGGATCTCATTTTCCAAGCTGCCTTGTCTCCAAATAACATACCCTGCTACATTTTTAGCCTTGAGTCCTACTGGGATGAGCTTATTCAATCGTGCTTTTCACCTGCACACCTCTGTCTAGCAATCTTCCCCAATAATTCGCGAAGCCTTTGGCCAATTTTAACTAAATTTGACAGAGGAACAGATGGCTCAAAGACATTAAGTACCTGCAAGTCTAGTGCAGATAGGCAGCCAGGTACAGGAGAGGGACACAGCGAGTGCCCCACGGAGGAAAAGGCCACAGGAAAATGAGATTCCTCCTCATCTGAACCTCAGAGAATCCACTCAGCACAAAGCCTTTCCAAACATCCTCACCGCAGGCAGCAAATCATTGACTCCTACTTGGACTAAAATGAAGTAAACTTATAAGAACCCGGCTTTATCGGCCTCCGTGCCAGTCAGAGGATGGATTTTGCATATGAAATCAGAGCCTGTGTGACAACCCAGACAAAGGAGGAAAACCAGCATGGAGGGAGAGTCAAGTTGCTGCTGGCACCGAGGAACTGCAGGAAATCTTGCACCAAACCTTCCCACATCTATGCAAGGGTCTTGGATGCTGCAGGTGGGGTGAGGGGATGACTGATGCAGCAAATTTTGGGTGGTTCCTGCACCAAATTTTTCTTGGCTCCATTCAAGACATTTCTTGCATCAAAGGAGGGCACAAACCACACGATCTCAGCGGCCTCGGGCTCACCCAGCACGCCAGACGCCAGTAATAGAGCCGCTCATCTATTTCCCATCAATGTATCTTCTTAATGAGGGAAGATGGCTTTTTAATAAATAAAAGCTTTCACCAAAAATAGCTGCACGGTCATCTATAATCCCCTGAAAACTTATAAAGGTCTAAAGTTGAGGCGCAAAGTACAGAGCAAGAGTTAGTGGGGGGTGGTGACGAAATAGGGCAGCCACTCCCAAAGAAAGAAATGCAAAACACCTTTTCTGCACACACCTGCAAACGCCTCGCCCTCCCAGCACCAAGCCAAAAGCATTTTGCAAACTAATATTCCCAAATTCCCAGAGCTTAGGCAAGTACTTTTGTTTCTATTTCAGTGCAGGGAAAAAGAGGCGAAGAGCAGTGAAATGACTTCATCAGAAAGGGCGGGCTGGTGGCACAGCGAGGACGGAGGAGGCAGCAGCCCCCACGAGCCAAAACCAGGGAGGGATTAGGCACCGAGCCACGTGGCTACCACTCTTTTTGTGTCTATCAGCCCCATCTCCCCTTTCCTCCAAGTAAAGCAGATTTGTCCACAAAACCAGCTCCGGGTGGTGCAGCCTCGCCCAGCAGGTACAGATGGACTCGCTGATCAAGATGAATCATTTGGCACGTTCCGGTGACCCGGGCGCAACCGCAGAACGGGCTCCTTGCTCAGGGCCCTCTCTAGGGCTGGGGCATCAGGGACAAAAACGAGAGGAGCCTCCAAAACAGGCAGAGCCCCCACATCTGGCCCCTCCAGCTCATCTCCCCCCTCCACACCAAGGTCTGGCTTGTTTGCCTCACCGAAGCCCCCTCCCCGCTCTCAGACAAGGTTAATAGGGTAGAGAGAGAGCATCTGTTTATGAGAAGGTTATCAAGTGAAAGGCAGTAACGCAGCCTCCAAACCAGCTTTTCATAGCCTCTTACTTATTATTTAATTTGGCTCCAGTACGTGAAATTAGGCTAATGGCTGTTAAGTGGTTAAGGCACGCACATTGTCCATCTGCCGAGAAGGCTCCAGGCCGTTGTTCTGTTTCAAAGGCTAAGGAGGAAAAATAATATGAGAGTTGCATGCTGTTAGTTTGAGAGCTCATAAATGTATTTTTTCTCCTCTTTCCCTCGCTTTTGTATTTCTTTTATCTCCAGTGCTTTGCCTGTTGCAGCATTAGGAACTTCTGGAAAGCGAGTTACCGGCTTTATTATTTTTTTTGTCAGTGCTCTTGTGCCTTTTTTTGCCTTTATTTTTTTTTTCTAAGCGGAGGGAAGGGTGAGCCAGCCCGTTCCAGCAATGCCACAGCCACCAGCTGTTGCAGCCTTCCCATTCAGCCGAGCTCAGTGCAGCATCCCCCATTTGAGAGCAGGAGAATTAAGCACAAAGCCCTGAGCTTTTGTCTCTTCTCCTTGACACCAGGACTGGCAGCTTCTCTCCACCAACACAGCATCAGCTCTGCAGTTTTCCTTACGCGCAATCTGGAGCGCTCAACCCCTCCCCACCTGCACTCCTTGCTGCATTTAATGAGCAGTTCCACACATAGCATGGAAGATGTGTGGTTTCCTACACATTTTAAACCTTAAATGATGCAGGCTCAGGCTGGAGCTCCCTCTTCCCTTGAGTTTTGCACATAACCAGCACCCACGTGGATTCTCGGGTGTCTCATACAAGATTGGAGCTCGTTCTGTCATTACTTTTGGGGAATAATGAGGTCTCCCAAGCTCTGCTGTTTTCATGGGAGTTGTAGGAATGCAACCTCCTTGTGAAACCCGACCAAAACCAGGCAGCTGATTCACAAAAGCCAGCAGGAATGGTGGAGGGGAAAAGGGACACCTGCACCTTCTTCCATGAACCCACAAAGAAGGCATGAATGGCTTCTAGGCAGACATGGTGAGGCCAAACTGCACCTAAAACCTGGCCAAAAATCCTTGGCATCATGGGATCACAGAATGGTTTGGGTTTGAAGTTTAAAGGTCACCCAGTCCCACCCCCTGCCATGGGCAGGGACACCTTCCACTATCCCAGGCTGCTCCAAGCCCCGTCCAAACTGCCCTGGAACACTTCCAGGGATGGAGCAGCCACAGCTTCTCTGGGCACCCTGTGCCAGTGCCTCCCCAACCTCACAGGGAAGAATTCCTTCCCAATATCCCATTTATCCCTGCCCTCTGGCAGTGGGAAGCCATTCCCCTTTGTCCCATCAGGCAAGGGAAGATGCTTTACCTGACAGCACCCCTGAGAAGGAGTGGGATCCGAGGAAAGGGAAAGGGAAGGAACCTTTCAGCCACTGCAAAAGAATGAGAGCCCAAAGCCATCTCTGTCCCCTAGGCAGGAGTTGAGCCATCTCTGAGTGAGGAGGGTTATTTATGGGGACACGAGGAAGGAGAAGGCAGCTGACGAACAGATCTCATTTCCCTCCATTACTGCAACAACCCCACTTGAAATCCAACTTTATTTCTTCCTTTTCAAGCCAGGAGAAAAAATAAATAACTGAATGCCACAAACAAAGTCAGCCTTCCATCCTTGTTATCCCCTGATTTTGCCAGAGGTTAGCAGGGTGGGTTCAGACTCGCAGCAGGGGAAACAAGCAGCAGTTGGCAGCACCAGGAGAAAAGATTGGAGCATTTACCAACAGGCTTGTCCCCTCACCTCTCCCCAAAGGAGCCCCCAGTGCTGCTTTTCCAAGGAAACACTTTTCCAGGGCATAGCTGTGGTATCCAGGCTTGCCATCTGCTCCATCTCCCCTGGCTTTATCCCTGTGTCCTGCCTCTCTCACCAGGTATCTGCATGAATTTCTCCTCCCCACGTGCACCTTTGCTCACAGGGTATATAAATACATATATATTTTTTTTTTTAAATCTTGATATATTTTAATTTTTTTGCATATAAATACATGTATTTATTTATATATTGGGAGTTGGCCCTAGATTATCTTTAGGGCCCCTCCCAACCCAAGCATTTCTATGATTCCATGATGAACACACACAAATTTGGTCTCTGCATGTGCCGATGGCTGACACGTGCAGAACGAACTGTGCTCAGGGGGTGCTTTGTTATAACACTCAACCCCTAAATTCCCAGCCCTATACTCATTCTGACACTGCTCTTCTGCTGAACCTGACCCAAAATGCACCATCCAGACTGTGTTTTTTGGGGAAAGATACAAGGAAAACAGGAAATTAAGCTGCTGGTGCTGCCTGACAGGAGGATGAAACGGCTGTGTGCTGGAATAACCACCAAAGCGAGATGCTCAGCCCATGTCCTGCAGCTCTGCACCTGCTTGTGCTGACAAATAACTGCCCAGAGCATGCAGAGCTGTCTGGGATTATGGAAGGGAGCAGGATTCACAGAAACCTGCCCAGATTTGGTCGACCAGTGCGGGAAATCAGCGCTGGTGCAGCAATTTCCAGGGGGGGGGAAGTGAGCTCATGCAATATTTTTATTTGACACTGGCAGAAGCCCTGCTCCGACACATTTCTCCCTGTTCTGCTGCCAGCGCTGTTTAATTCCTGTGGCAGGCTGGCGGGAGCGCTGAAGCGATCCTAGCAGAAGTCTGACACCAGGAGAGTTCTGTGTGAATAGCATATCCCGCAAATCTGCAGGATAGAGAACATCTGAAAACCAGGTTAAGGGATAAATACTGACAAGCCCTGACTGGAGAAAAGAGTGTTCATTCAAACACCTGCATGAACTGCAGGATTGTTACGGTTTTTCCCTCTAAACGCTGCTGAACCAGGTGATGGAGCCACATGGAGAACCAGAAGGAGGAGGCAATTCAGAACCTCCAAGCTGCCCTTGGAGTGTGGGGGGCTTCCGTCTGAATTTGGGGGAAGCTGGCAGGGCTTGCAGGAAGGATCCTTCAAGGAGTCCTTCCCATTTCCACACTGCCAGGGAGCATATGCAAGGAAGGGAAGGATTACAGCACTTTGCTTCTGATCATCCTCTTTTGAAGGGGATTTTTGGCCTTAGTCGCCAGCAATTTTGGCAAGAGGTTTCCCAAGCACTGAGCTGGCAGTTGTAGGGAAGAGGGTGGCTTTATCCAAGACATAAAAATCCAGGGAGATGGCTTTGAACTAAAGCTGGTGCAGGAGAAACACAAAAAGGAAATATCCTTGTGGGCACAGCAGCTGCTTCAGAGACAGCAGGGAAAATTTGTGGAGAGGAGGATGAGCCCAGGGAAGAGTTTTTCCCAGACTGCAAGATTGCAGTGTGGAAGGAGACCTGAGGACAGGCTCCATCTTTTTCCTCTGATTCCTTTACGAAAGGGAGGCTTTGACCCCCTCCTCTCCTCTCCTCTCCTCTCGGGGGAGCAGGGAAGGAGGACACGCTGCTCACAGCCTGCAGCCTCGCTGGTGGGATGGGAAATTGCTCTGCTCCTGCTGGGATCTGCAGCCCTGGCTGCTATGGGGAGTGATGGATGAAAGGGAGGGAGAGGAGGAGGAAGCTGTGTCTTAAGGCTCTGCAGCAGCAAATGGCCTCAGCGATTAGAACTGAGTGGGCAGCTGTGTATCACTCTGGATTTTCTGCCTGTTTCATCACTAGCAGTGACTCAGGAATATTCTTCATCGCCCTCCAGCGAGGATATGATCATTTTCTGCCACTTGAGATGAAGCTAATTTTACAGCAGCTTAGAGGGAGAGAGATGTCATGTGCTGATTTCTGTACTGTCTGCATCACCCACTGCTGCAGCACGGCCAGGCCAGAGGTGCTGACTGCTGGAAGTTAAAGCACCTACAACCAGGACAGAAAATCCAGGGAAAAGGTGTTTGGAGCTGCAGGTCCCAGAAAGATGAGAGGAGAAAACCAGCACAGAATCAGGATCTTCCAGTGAGGAGAAACATAACAACATCCCTTCTCCAGGCAGGTACATGGAATCCCAGTGTGGTTTGGGATGGAAAGGACATTAAAGCTCATCTTGTTCCACCCCCTGCCATGAGCAGGGTCACCTTCCACTGTCCCAGGGTGCTCCAAGCCCTGTCCAACCTGCCTTGGACACTGCCAGGGATGGGGCAGCCACAGCTTCTCTGGGCACCCTGTGCCAGTCCTGTTCATTAGGAGGAGAAGCATCCAGACTGCCTGAAGGTGTGGAGTCTGCTCCTGATAGGACAAGTGTGCTGAGCAAGACTGATGGGCAGAGGGCAGATCTCAAAGGGTTGATCTCACCACTCAAATCCAACCAGTCCCAGAGACTCCAAGTTTGTGGAAACCAAATCTTGATGAGTGAGGAGCCCACTTCTCATAGAATCCCAGAATGGTTTGGGTTGGAAACAACCTTAAAGCTCATTTCATTCCAACTCCCTGCCATGGGCAGGGACACCTTCCACTAGACCAGGTTGCTCAAAGCAAAAAGCATTTGTGATTCCTGTGCCAAATCACTCCCTTGGCACATGAAATCATGGGTCTGGCTGAGCCCCCTCCCTCATCCTCTCTATGCTTCCCACAGAGCTGGGATGAGATGGCAGCAGAACCAAGTGCCACCACCAGCACTGCAGCTGGGCTGTCCAGGCTCCTGGCTGGGACCCAGCCCTACAGCCACGTTCAGATGGGTTTTCTTGCTCGCTGCTCAGGCCATTGATTTATTTTCAAGGTGCAAAAGCTGCCTTCGCACCAGGCCCTGGCGGTGCCTCGCCGCACTCCCTGCGCGAAGCCGCGCTCTCCCAGCCGCCGCCCGGCATGTGATTCCTTGACAGCCCTGGCTGCGGGAGCTAACTGGCAGGGGCGGCTGCATTTGCAGGGGAAACGGAGCAGCTCTGCCAGCTTTTAGTGACAAAGGGAGTGTTTATAACAGGCGCAGTGACAGCTGTCCGAATGCCACATTTATTTACAAAACGTTAGTTAAATTACTGACAGTTGGCGCTGCGGAGGGAAGCTGAGAGGAAGAGCTGACACGTCCCCAGCGTGCTCATTCTGCAGCCCCACGGTGCCTCTCCACAGCCTCCCTTTCCAGCATGGGTGGCACAGTCCTTTGCTCAGGGCATCACCTGCACCTTCTCTCCTGCCCTTCCCACCAAACTGTCGCCCTGCTTTTTGCAGTGTTCTATGTTTTTACTTCTGTAGTAGAAGTTCTCATGCATTTTCTATAAACACAGTCCTTGTTTTCTTAAACGACCTAGATTGTTTTGAACTTCTAAATTGTTTTCATTCCTTTCCCCTAAGGCGGAGAAAGATGATAGACTATGTCTTTACCCTGTAAAATTATAGAATTGGTAACCTCATTGACCAATCCACGATTGTCTTAAAAAAGATATAAATATGAGAGAATAAAGAAAGGCAGGACTTTTTGGTGGTCCTGCCTGGTGGTCCTGACTGCGGCTCTGAAGTCTGCGTGTTTCTTTCATGTCCAGCAGTGCAACACCAAACCTGCAAGGGAATCATCCTGCAACTCCCACTGACCCCAGAGGGTCGGTCCCATCAAGGTGGGTGAAGTTCCTCCAAACAATGCACAGCCATCAAGCCTTCAGTCTTTTCTAGAAGGACCAAGAGGGTGCTGATCACCCTGTGATCCCTTCAGTAGCTCGGATTACTTCAGTCAGCACCACGTGAATGGATGGAGGTCACCAAGAGCACCTCTGGATGGCCAAAAATGTCTGTGCTGTTTTCAGACTCACAGAGGTGGCTGAGGTGAAGGCCCTGTGTCTGCTGAGCAATGTCAACAGTCTGCAAGCTGCTGGCTTGGAACCAGCAAGGAAATTGCAGCTGCCATCCTCCAGGAGACAAGGACAACAGGAGAAATTTAGGAGCCCAGCTGACATGCACCAGTGAAAGCGTCTCCTCTGACCAACCACCTCCATGACAAAGCAATAACAACCCAAGATGGGATTTTGACTTTCTGACTGCAGAATTGTTTAGGCTGGAAAAGACCTCTACCTCTAAAAACACCAACTCAAATCATTCCCCCAAGCTACCACTAACCCATGTCCATAAGTGCCACATGCACGTGGCTTTTAAATCCCTCCAGGGATGAGGACTCCACCACTGCCCTGAGCAGCCTGTTCCAGTGCTTGATATTCCTTTTGGTGAAGAAATATTCCCTAATATCCAACCTAAACTTCCCCTGTTGCAATTTGAGGTCGTTTCCTCTTATCCTGTCACTCATTACTCGTGAGAAGAGACCGACCCCCGCATCCTACCCTGCCACAGAACACAAGGAACTCTTTAATTCCACGAGCCAAGGCCAACAGATACCTTTGGCTCTTTGTGTTTGTAGAGGACTAAATCACATCACTTGCACACACACCACGAGGAACCTCCAAACTGCTCCCTTCCAACGCCACCACGTTTTGCCCTGACTCCCACACTGTGCAAGTTTGCAGAGCAAACAGGGTCCTGACATGCTGGAAATTTGGCCTTGGAAAACACCATTCAGTATAAACTTTGTCTGATTCAAAACAGAGCAGCTCTTCCAAATAGTAGCAAGTAATAGCAGAGATGAAGTTTGATGGAAAAATTGACCCCAGATGTAAAGCAGAGGTGAGCAGGGAAAGATTTATTTTCAGCTAAAAGGAAACTCTGTGTGTCCAGAAATCCTTCCGAGACTGAATGAAATCAGAATCTCACTATTCCCTATGAAACACTTCTAAATCCCAAATCTTGCTTTAGCTTCATCAGAGAACTTCCTGTAACATTTGACAAGATGCTTCACTGAACTCACAAACTCAGATAAAAGGAAAGAAATACTATTTTTCCAAGAAAACCCAAACCTGCCCTCTTCCTCGCAAGAGAATTCTAAGTCAAATCCTTTCCAGTCAAGGTGCACAAGAAAGAAATTGATTGTTTAAGAAAAATAACTGGGTTTGAATGTAAAAAAAGAATAATTTTCTTATTTAACAAATGATATAAGTCTGAAATTTTTGAATGAAAGTAGAAGCAGGTGCTCTCCCAGCTCCTGCTGAATAGTAATGGAAGAAAAAGGACTTGAAAAATACTTCCTTGAATTTTCACCTCAGTCACCCTTCCTTTGAGCTCAGCCAGAGCTTTCTACTATACTACAAGAGAGAAAAAGGGATGCAAGATAATTAAGGTTATCTTTATGTTTTTTAAGGTTATTTAAGGAATAAAGCCCTACACTTATAATTGACTGAATTTGGAGGACTGAAGGATAAAAAGCCATGTCTTCAAATATGAGTGCTGTGCCTATCTGTAGATCCAAAGTATCCTGAGATTTGGAAGTGTCTCCAAGACTGGAGCTGCCCTGTGCTCCTTTCATACCTTTGAGAATTTGCTTTTCTCAACAGCTTCCTCTCATGCTTCTTATTAGAGATGTGTAAAAACCATGAGGCTGAAAAACACGCTGGTTTTGCTGAACCGAGGATGTGAAGCTGCGAAAATAATGATCCCACCATGAAAAAAAAACAGGGAAAAAGAGTCTCAAAAATCCCAAGTAATGAATGTTTGGATCATGGCTGGGGCTCTGCATGTGTCTGATAAAACAGACACAGGTGTCAGAGCCATTTATGGTTGCAGGCACAGAGCCGGTCAAAATCTCCCATCTCTGGGAAAAAAATCCTGTGATATTTCACCAGCTGCTCATGTTGGAAGGTGGTTTTATCCCTTATTTACTCTGTCCTCATTGACATGCAGAGCTGGACTCGCTCGTCTCCTGTTTGACCCTTGGTGTCCTTTCCTATTCAGCACTGTCCCCAAAGGTGTCCCCACCTTCAGGCCAGGCTCAGCTCTCCAGACCTCATCTCAATTCTCTCCCTGGTTTTTCCAGGGGAGAATCCAGCTGCAAAGTCAAGTTTTGCCTGCAGATTTTCCATACCCACCCATCTGCCTCCTCACTTTGCACATAAACTAAGGATGCTTCTCAGCATGACTGTGGTGGTGACAGCCAACACCACTCCCCGGCAGCTGAAGAATCCTTATTTAAACCAGGATTTTTAATATCCTCATGATGGAGATGCTGTTGGCGGTTCAGCAGACGCTGCAGCATCCAGACAGCCAAGCCTGAGCCTCAGACTTGGCTCCTTCACAGCCTTGCACCTCCAAAAACTAAACCCAAGGAGAGCAGAAGGTATTTCCCACTTGCTTTGCAAAGGTGCCGCATGCAACAACGAGCAAACCCCGAGGAGCAGGAATTCCACATTGCTATTCCACACACAGCCCATTAACAGTCTGCACATTGTAGCAAGACTGAAATGCTGTCTTCCAACCTGATCCCAGTCCATTACAGTTGGGATAAAGACTCGTGGTGACACTAATGAGCACTGGATCAGCCCCTTTGCTGGCATAAATCTCTCTGTCTCATTGGTGGGATTGCATTTTCCCCATTTGCCTGTTTGTTTGGCTCTGGGTTCTCATTACAATTTCTATTAGCCCAGGCTCCCACTGATGTGGTTGTAGATTAGTTCCTTCCTGGTTTTTCCCTCTGAAGGAAAATAAGGGTGTCTGAGTTCAAAGTGGCAGGTTTTGGCAGGTTTGGGGGGAGGAAAAAAACTCTATCTGATCAAGAGGAGAATTTTTCCAATGGCATAAATTGGAGTAACTCCAGTGAAGCCAACAGAAGTGACAAAGACTGGGGCAAGCTGAAGATGACCCACATCCCCAGTTCACCTCTGTTAACACACACCTGGAGCTGCCAGTTCAGGACTGCAGTGCCAGCAGCAGCGTGGCCCAAAGGGCTCTGCCAGGGTGGCACTGGGACAGCACATCAGGACAGCTAAGGGCTAGAGGTGAGGCCAGGTGCCATCCCTTGGACTGGCACCCACAAGTGCTGAGGTCCCAGGCTTACACTGAGCTCATGGTTATGGTGAGGCAGCTTCAGAGCAGAGTTTGGGGCTGTGAGCAGCCCCACAGAGGCACTGCTTTCCCAGGTCGCCAAATCCCTGATTTTACTTCAGCTCCCACCTGATCATCCACCCACCCAGCAGCTCTGCAGTACCCCAGCCACACACCAGATGCCAAAATTATAATTCCCTGCCATATCCAACCAAATAAAGCTCCCAGTCACCTCTTCAAACTCCAAGCACGGGCAGGACATGGGTGGGCACCTCTGGTGCCCTCCAGTAGGACACTTTTAGCATTTTCCTTCCAGAGGGATGAATCCTGCCACAAAGAGACTGCAACGCAAGCAGATGACTCATGGAGCAGAGAAAGGAAGCGTTGCAATTGCTGTACACGAATCAAGACATTTATAGGACCTGGGAGGGCACCTAACGTCACTCAAGGAGCTGAGGGCAGGGCTGACAACTGAAAACCCATTTCCTAAGCCTGCCTGAACCACTAGAAACACCAGCCCAGCATCTCTCCACTGGCCACCTGTGGGGCTGCTCTGGCCTCCCTTCCCCATCCCATGGTAAAGCCAGTGTGACTTCAGCCTTCCCAGATGTGAGGTGCTTGAGCCAGGATGGAGATGACAGCTCCACAAAAGCACACTCGTCCCCTAGGAGACCCCAGCTCCAGTGAACCAGAGGCAGCAGCTCTACCAGGAAAGCTATAAAGGGAAACCCTCCTCTGGCACAGCAATCAGGAGCTTGTCTCATCTCAGATGGAAATTGCACTCAGGGAAAAAAAAAAAAAAAGAAGAGAATAATCCATGCATATGACAATTTTTTTTCACCACTTTAAGCTGATTCCATCTCCGAGATGGGAGAGAGGTGGCAGAGATTTGCTGACATGTCACTTTAGTAATAAACTCCTCTTTGAGAAACGTGCCATCGCCAGCGAAGCGATCAGCTTGAGAGCTACAAACCCCACACGTGGGGCTCCTGCAGCCTCTCCAACAGGGCATTCCCAGGAATGTGGGGACAAAACCCTGGCCAGAAAGGAGGACACAGCAACAACGGGAAGAGGAGAGAGGAAGGAGTGAACTGGCACCATGAGGGATGCAGGAGAACACACTCTCCTCCTTCTTCACCTTGATACAGGAGGGGTCACCACAGCCCTGAATTTATTCCCTAAGCCTCAGGATGAAAAGGAGAAAGGTTTGAAGGAGAAGGGCAAAGGTGCTGTATACAGGAGAGTCAGGGGAATAAACCTGGGTCATGAAGACATGAGTGTGCAGCTCAGCTCCAGCCTCACCCCAACCCCACCGGACTGCTGGGGGCTGCTCCCAGCCCATCCCAGGGGCTCAAAATTCCTTTAATGCTCAGGAGCTGGGAAAAGCAAAGGTGTTACACCTTGGCCTCTGCAAGCCCCAGCTGAATCCCTCCACTCTGGGCTTGGGAAGTAGAAGGGAATTGGGAAATGGGCAGGCAAGCAATCAGGAGTCTCTGAAATAAATAACTGCAGCAGGATGAAAACTGCCAGGTCCTGGGCTCGGAGACCATCGGAATGGGATGACTTTTCCACAGGTCTGAGCCCTGCAGAGGCAGATGAGCACTGACCTGGAAATAAGGAATGTAGTGGCTGTGCAGAGAAGGAGGGAGTTGGCTGGGCAGGGCAGGAGATGGGAATACCTAACTTGGGGTGTTCTCAGATGGTGGGACAGGGTGGACAAGCAGCACTCCCTCAGTGGGGTTATTGCAGCTCAGAGTGGGAGGGGGAGCCTGGCGGGCACAGGGCTGGGCAGCCACCAGAGGAGGTTTGGCAATCAGGGCTGGCCCCTTTCTTCATCATCATCATCCTCTGCCCTATTTAGCTTTTGTTACTCACACCAGGAGCTCAGCCCGGTGTTGGGCACTGCTCTGAGCCCCCCTGAGCCCCCCATGACTCAGCCGAGGTTAGAGGCTCGGCTTTCCCAGGCACAGACAGCCTGGAATGGGCTCCCCTGCCCTCCTCCCTCCCCCCGCAGGATTTCTGCACTCATTGACTGCAAACCACAAAGGCAGCTGCCCAAAACCTCAGCGAGAATCACCCTCTCTCCAGCTCTGGCAGGAACAGCACTGGGGGAGACACAGAGGCTGCCCCAGGACCCGGGTGCTGGAACACACCACATTTACCCACTGCAGACCATTCCTATTTGTCTATTACACAATAAAAACACAGCAAGGCAAATTCCTGTGAAAAAAGGGGAAAAGATGGGGCAGCAAGGAGTCACAGAAAACAGACCCATCTCTGAAAAATAGTCCTTTCTGCTTAGCAAACAAGTGCTTTCTGTTTGCACCCATCAAACAAACATGCTTGATTTTGTTTTGTTTCGCAGCCAAGTCATCATTTCTCCAAAATTATTTCAAGAGCACAACAGGGGCCAAATAAATTTGCAAAACAGGCTTAGGTAAAGAGCGACAGAGCTCAGTGGCAAAGCTCAGGGCCCTTTTCAAAGCCTGAGTGGAAACCACAGGAAACATCAGGGTTAAAAAAGGCTTCGCCTCATGTTTAACTCAGATTTGACTTTTAGCATTGGAATCAAAGAGGGGAACAAACGAAAGCATTGCACCACCCTGCCAAGGAAACCAGAGGAGATGGAGAGAGGAGCACAGGAGGGTTCAGGGGGACACCATGCAGGCGCCTGTGCTGCTGATGGGAACGTCAGAGCCTCGCCGTGGAAAGCGCTGACTGATGCCAATTAAAGTGAAATCATAATCAAGCCATTTGTTTTGGTGCCGAGAGAGCTGCTCCAAAGGCCTCAGCAATGCCTGGACTCGGTTCAAGCACTGCATGGAAGTTCAGGATGGGCCCTCTCCAGAATGAGCTGGTGAGGGCAGAGCTGTCTGGACATGGTGGGAGGGGATGAAGATCTGCCTCATCCTCACAATCTGGGCTTGGGGACACAAGGAAGGACAGAAAGCTCTGACCTTCACCTGTACACAATTCCTCGGTGTGACCCCAAAGGCAGGACCAAGACATCCAGTGGTAAAGACACTGTACTGTTGGACACAACACCCTCAAACCCTTCCCCTATTCCCACATCCAGAAGTAAATCCCACCCCTCCTAACCCAGGCAGCAGCTCTAACCCAACATCCAAAGCTTGATTTAAATTTAATACAGTGATCTAAAGTGCTGGTACCCACGACATGTCTGTACCCTCCAGCAGAAACATCACGAGATAGGAAATATCTGAACATCTCCAATGTCTCTGAACCTAAACTGATTCCCTACAGCGGATTGTACAGAGCAAAGCCTTTACAACAGACAAGTCTCCTTGCAGCCTTCAGTCCAGCTTTTTTTTCCCACACTGAATTCGCTCTGCTTGGAAGGACAGAGCTGAAAAGAGCCTCTTGGCAGGGCACTGCTGCTCAGCACCCACCACCCCAATAAAATAACTTATTTCCAACAGCCAAAGCCTCTCCCTTGGGAAGAGGGAGGGACAGGACTTTCCAAGTGCTCCAAAGAAATAGCAGCTTCTGCTGCTGAGTCTTCAGCTTGCTCTTCCCTTCTGGCATCTGTGAAACACCAAGAAGGGACCACTATAACATCTCCCCTTCCAAATCCTTGGCTGCAGCTCCCCGTCCTCCCACCTTGCATGGGAATGAGTGGGATTGGTTTACACCTGATTTTTTTTCCCTTCCCTGACTGCCACCCATGCAGGGCTGGGCAGGAGGTGGCCGGGAGCATCACTGGGGTCTGCCAGAGCCTTTGTAGCAGCATTGCTATTCTGTACAAGTTAACTCCTCCACAACAGATCGATGGGCACGCCAGGCTGGGAGGGGAGCAGGCAGGAAGATTCATGCTTCCTTGATTTCCTCTGGTTTTCACATGCTCTGCTTCTCCCGGCTCCTGCCACCACTGGGACTGCCCAGGGGATGCAGCAATGTCCCACTGCCTGCTGGGCCAGCTGCTCCCACCTCAAACCAGCAGGAAAACACTTCCAAATGCCCAGGCAAAAGCACACTCCTGCACCTCTCTGTCACCACAGCAGAGCACTGAGCCAGCAGTGGCAGCAAGCCATTAATTCCCAAGAGAAATCCCTGCTCCAGGGCCAGGACAGCAGGAATGTCATGGGCACAGTGGGAATGGCATCAGCACAGGCTGCACATCCCAAATCCCATGTGCCCCTCTCCTGGGGCACACCTGTAGTGACGAGGCATCTGCCAAGGGACATGGACATCCCTGGCCACCAGACCAGCTCCCAGCTCTACTGGCATGATGACACATTGCTGTCCTCCCTCCCTCCCCCAGAGCCACCTCCCAGGGGCATGATTTGTCCCCCTTCCCGTGACAGAAGGGAAGAATCCCTACTGCTGACTCACCCAAGCTTCTCTTTGTTCTCCTCCAACACCAGCGACCACCCAGTGCCAGGGCAGAGCACCTCGACCCGTGGTGTGGATCGAGATCCCTGATCTGTGCCCAAAACCCAGTGCAGGCCCTCACCAGAGCCTCTTCCCATAAGTTTGCAGAGCACCCACCCAGCTGCTGCCACCCCCTGTGGGTTTCACTGCCCAGACCCCCAGGAACCCAAACCCCTCCCTCTTTGACAGCAGGATCTGTAGAATTTTTGGCACTTGGGAGAACACAGCAATTCAGGAAAGAAAAGAAGCCACTATTTTTTTAAGCCAAGCTCAAATTCCTAAGCAAGACACTCCATCCTCCACCCTCTGCCACCCGTTTTCCAGCCTCTTTGCCCAGCCCGTGCCATGACGCAAGACAAATCCAGAGGAATGGCCACAACACAGCTCCCACCCTGCCAGGAGCACTCAAGGGCTGTAGGGGGACACAAGATTTGGCTGCAAACAACCGAGTTGCAGGTAAATTCCTGCTGAAATTCCTCCCGGGGCTTTTTTTCCTGCCCTGGCTTAGCCCGTCTCTGCTGGCTGGTGTGGAACAGGAGTGCGGTGTCACCGCACACGCCCAGCTGGCCCCGCAGATGTTGGTGTCACCTATGCAATGCTCCGGAGGAGCAAAGTCGCTCCCGAGCATGCCGGAGTTGCAAGCGCCGCTTCCCAGCGCTGCAATTAAAACCTGGCTTTTGATTTTTAATGTCCCCATCAAACATCCTCTGGGATGACTGCGCCCATCTGCTGCGAGGACAGGGACGAGTGTCTGGGCATGAGATGTCCCACAAGTTATGCTGAGCGAAATTACGGATTTCTCAGCAGCCCCCGAGCCCCTCGGGTCTCTGCTGCAGGAGACAGGACCCTGGTGCAACGCCCAGCCCCCATCTCTCCCCTCCCCAGGGAGGGAATGCTGCCAGGGAGCAGCAACCCCGTGCCTCTGGAGCAAAGGGATTTTTAAGGAGTGGAGCATTCACCTGCCCGGAGCCAGCCCCGTCCTGCAATTCCCTATTCCAGCAGGTCTGGACATGACAAAAAGGCACAAAGACACACCAGGGGATCAACAACTCCCCCTCTCCCCAGGCCAGGGTGGTCTGACATGGACGAAGACACCCCGGGCGCTACACTCCAGGAGCAGAGCAGGATTTATCTGCACCGAACGCAGGCAAAGTGCCCGAGCCACGGTACCGACAGCAGCAATTGAGCCCGTGCCTCGCACTGCTGTGGGGCAGGGCGCCAGAAGGGAATCACATTCCCTTCTTTTTCATCCCCCAGTAACTTTCCCGGAGACAACTGGGGAGGCTGAGCCCAAGCCCAGTCCCCGGGCACTCCAATTTCTCAGCTCGGTGCCATCCTGGTACCGCCAACCGACACGGCGCATCCCCCGCGGGGAAACTGAGTCACATCCCCAAAGTCACCATGCAAGCAGGACCCCCCAGCCCCCCGAGGCCCCAGTCCAGCTGCTCCTACCTGAGCGTGGCGCTCTCCCCTTGCCGCACTGTCACGTTGTCCATGGCTTTGGGGAAGGTGGCATCTCCGCTGCGCACGGGCACTCCTGCGGGCACAAGGANCCGAGGCGGGGGGCAGTCCAAAAACCAGTAAACACCCCAAAAAACACCCCCGAGGCGCGCTAGCAAAGGTGTCCAGGCGCAAGAAGGCACAGTGGGCAAAAGCCTTCGGGATGCCCTGCAGCTCCTCTCCTCCCGCCCCGCTGCCGGGGGGCTGGTCCAGGCGGGATGCAGGATGCCGGG
>VZTZ01022386.1:252617-274845 GCA_013400955.1 Drymodes brunneopygia | reverse complement strand
TTCTCGTCTCTGCCCCCCGCCCCGCGCTTACCTGCGTCCCGCAGCCGGCACCGCACTACTCTCCCCTTTGCCCTCCTCTACCTCTGGACCTTCCCCATCCCGGGCGGAAAAGTCACTGTGCAGGAGGGGAAACTGAGGCACGGGTAATATCCCCCCTTCCCCCCCCAGCCAGGTGATGATGAGGAGAGGCAGGAGCGTGTCCTCCTGGTCCTCTTGCACCTCACAGACACAGCGTGAGCTTAAGTGGCAAATTCCTCCCCAGCCGCAAGCACGGTCCCCGCGTACTTTTTATCAGCTCATAATTTAACAAATATCACATTTGCTTATGCCGAGCAATTCCTCCTTCCCTCCGCTAGTGGCTAAAGACATTAATATTTCCAGGCACAGTTCCATGCTGGTGAAAAGGTGCCGGGGAGCATCCTCAGAGCAGAGAGTCCTGGAGGCAGCAGTCAAATCACAGCTCTGGGGGTGCTGCACCCCTCAAACCCCTCAGCCGCAGCAGCCCAGCCTTAGGCAAAACCAGGTCTCCCCCCTCGCTTTGCCCAATCCAAAAATCCTCCCTCCATTCCCTCACCGCGTGCTCGGCAGCTTTTACACGGCACCAACGCGGGGTGGGGGTTTTTTGTTGTTTTTGAGTTCGCTGCTGGCAACCTGAGCTGGATTCAAACTGGTGACCTAGATGTGAAAGGATCCATAGCCCGTTACTAATCCCTGGAGTCTCCGAATCCCCTGTAAACTACTGCTTAATTCACTAACTGTGCTATTTAATCTCTAAAACATTATGAGCTGTGCCGGGCAGGGGAAACACTCCATCAAATAAAGCTTTATTATTATTGTGCATGCTGACTGGTCATACGAGAAGGGGATTGCTCTGCAAGTCTCTCTACTTTTTCCTTGTCTGAAGGTTCTCTGCTCCTTGAATTTAGCGCTGGTGGAACGTGCTGCCTCCACTCCTGTGTTTTCCCAGAGGAAACGGCAGCTTTCCCCAGCTCTTGGCAGAAGGACTTTAATCCCTGCGGTGAACTCGGCTGGAAGGGGAGGGGGGAACGCTGCATTCAGCGGATCCTTGGGGGCCACAAATTACATGGGAGGGGTCTCTGAAACCTCGCTGCATAAGGAGAAACCGTCAGAGACAGGGGAGAAGACTCTGTCCAGGGCTGTGTCATTGCACCGGGGTGTACAAGACAGCAAAGAATGAAATACACCAGTCCCGCTGGTTGCTGCGGCATCCAGGCATCCCTGGCAGGATGGGGACCCCGCTGGGATACCTGCAGGACCGTCATACAAGAGCTTTTTCTTTGCGGGGCTGCTCCTTTGAATGGGCAGAGACCAACTCCTGTGTCAGCAAAACCAGAGGGATTCCAATAACCACAGCCAGTTAACCTTTTAACACGGAATTCAGCCCCGGATCGCCAGGAGCATCTTAAATTACGAGGATAAAAAAAAGCCAACACCTCCCTGCACTGAAATCGTGTGAGGCTGGGGCAAAACGTGACCTGCAGAGCTGTTCCAACCCTTGCCAGGGCTGAATTTGGCCCACTGTTAGGAGATCATCAGCAGCATTGTTTGAAAATCCCAAGGAATTTACATCCAATATGCTCCTGCATACTAAAGCCCGGCAGAATCCCTGGTCTCCCTCCCTCCCTCGCATACATTCAATGTACATATAAATCAGCCTGTCACAGCTCGTCTCTTTTCTGACAGCTGTAATTGCTTCGGACTATAAAAATATCTATAGACAATAAACACAACGCGGGAAAACAGCAAAGAGAAAACCAAATCAAGGTTCCTTTAAATAATTCAGTTGCTCCAGCAGCAGAGGAGCCAGCAACTGAGTCCAGCTGTGAAGGTTCAGCAGCGAGAGAAAGAGAGCTTTGTAGCCTCCTCTGGGGATGAGAGAGTCTTTTTTCCTTCATTGGGTTTTGACCACAGCAGCAGCAGAGTTTGCTGCACACGGGCTGAGCCCATCTGAGCACCAAACAGCCTCTCGCTTTCAGTTTCTTCCCTTTCTTCCTACTTAGGTAAAAGTCTTTTTTTTTTTTTTTTTTCTCATTGCGAGCAACAGGCAGGAGACAAGCAGAACGAGCCAAGCACGGCACATTCGAGGCGTATCTTTATCTCCGTAGCCATCCCTCTCCTCTCCTTTCCAGCAAGGCTAAAGGCCCCCCTCTCCTGGCAGAGACCACAAACAGGGCAGCAGCAGCAGCAGCAAGGGCTGGACCGGGTGGGAAGAGATGCGGAGGCAAGGATGGAGCCAGGGAAAGGATTTTCCCCATGGGAGATGGCAGCTGGAGGGGAGGATGCTGAAAGCCTGGATGGAGAAGGGGTTAGAAGGAGCGAGACCCTGTGGGTTTGCTTCCCAAACGAGCATCTCTGTCCATAGCTGGGGAGGAGGAGGCTTGGAGGCAGAGCAGGGAGCAAATCAGTCCCAGAAATGTCTCACAGGGAAGAATGATGGCATTTGGATTGCTGCAAGGGTCCCCGACTCCTTCTACAAGGACCCTCCCAGCAAACACTGCCCCATCCTCGGGCTTTTCCTGCAAAACCAAGCCTTAAGCAGCAAATCTGCAGATCTGAGTGGTCCCAAAGGCCGAGAAACAGACGTAAATTTGCAGTTCAAGTTCCTCTATGAAGGAAAACAGCACCATTGCTGTATTTTTTCCTCCTTCCTAAGTATCCAGCACGACTCTAGGTTTTATTTTATTATAGCTGCTTGCAGCTCCAAGTTAAAGATCCTCCCAACCCTATAGACCTGCCTGCAAATCTATACCCACACAATCCCACACCTCCCCATGCCAATGGATTTCATTCCTGGAGAACAAAAAAACTACTTTTAATAAGTAGGTCATAGCAAGGCAATTCGTACAATCAGATTTTCCTTTTAATTCCTTTTTTCCCTTTTCAGGGAGTTGATAGATGGCAATCTATAGCCCCAAAGTGGAAATTTATTTTTAATCTGAAATGGCCAAATATGATCAGAAACATAATTTATGCTCAAGACGTTCTCATTCCTTCCAAATGAAAACACGATTTTATAACGCCGGCCGTGCTATCGCATACCACATTATTCTCCAATAAGCTCCGAGTTGCACAAAAAGTGCTTAATTTCCTCGGCATTAGTCAGGTGAATGACACACGAGTCCGGAGGAGCTTTTCCTGAATAACTGCTGAGCCCTCCGTGTCCACAGCCATTCAGCGAAGCCACAAAGGCTCCAGCTCCGCTCGCTGCCTCATTTATCCCCTCGTTAACGATGGCCCTAATTAATGAACAATCATTGGGAGCCTTACTTGGCCGGAGCCGTTTTGAGCCCTTCTCGCCCCAAAGGCATTCCCGCTCGGAGCTGGAGAAATGGCCTGTTCAGGGCCGTTTCTAGGACAGATTTTGGAATGCAAGCAGCATCCTCATGGGCGCTCAGCCCTCGGTGCCTCGCTCTGGAGGCAGCCAGGGACTCCCAGCACCCTCTTCACGGCGTTTAAATCAACGCAGGAGACCCCATTAATCCCTGCTAGAGATGCTGTTAATATTTAACTGCAGTTTAGATAAACTTACAGTAACCATCCTATTAAATTTCAATAAAATGTGCTTTTGGGAGCCTTCCCCTAAAGCCACGCTGCCCTGCTCTGCCTGCACTTTGCACCAAGTGCCTCGCAGTAAAAAAAGGAACATTTTGTTTGCCCTTTAAAAAACTGCTGGGCTCGGGTTTGTCGCTTGCTCTCATCGTGCTCAGGGACCTCGGAATTTTCAAGCACGGATTAACTCCTTCCAGGGCTCGCCCGGCTGAGCTGCAGAGCCTCAGCCAAGGGGCTGGAGGAGCAGGTAACCTGAAAAAGGCTGCAAATCTGTCCCCAGCTGGTGCAGCAAACCCAGCACGGGACTGATCTCCCTGCACCATCTCAGGTAACCCAGAGTCTACCTCCGGAGGAAAAGGGAAGTTAAAATGCCCCACATGGCACTGCCAGCCCTAACACACGGCAGCATCCTTGGGGATGCTCAACATCTCACCCCTGGCCGTGCTCAAAGCCAGGCTGGGCAGGGCTTGGAGCACCCTGGGCTGGTGGAAGGTGTCCCTGCCCATGGCAGGGGTGGAACGAGACGAGCTTTAAGGTCCCTTCCAAATCATCCTGGGGCTCCTTGTGCATTCCAGAGGGGCCAGGCAGTGCTGCAGCTGGGACGTAAAATCAGGAGGATGCAGAGCAGCCCTCAAGGCCTCACTTTTCCCTTTGGATCAGTCCTTTCTCCCCAGCCCTCAGTGTCTGGGCCTTTTACAGCAGCCCAGCCAGGCACACACGTTTATGAAGTGACACCTGCAGCTCCAGGCTCCATATTCAACATCTATGCAGAGAGTTAAAAAACCGATCAAAGAGCTACCAAGCCACGCTGGCACAGTGAGAATTATAAACTGGGATTGATCCTTGGTACAAATCAATATTGATTTTACATAAATCTGTTTCTCATGGCTTCCTATTGAGGTTATGCTGCTGTATGAACACCCCAAAAAGCTCCTTTGATACAGACTCTTCATCCCCAGCAGCGTTTGATCAGCGTGGCTCAGGTGCCAGGGACAGTGATGACGTGAGATAAAACCATGCCATTATCCACTTAATGGCATTTGATAAGTGTGTGACATTAACCCAGAGCTCTACAACTCAATCCCTGCAGTCGGTGAAAAGGGGAAAAGCTGAATAAGCTGAAAAGCAAAGCCAGACACTGCTCAGGTCTCACCATGGATATTTGAGAGCTCCAGCACTGCTCCCTTAAATGTGAAAACACAAGATTCTACCCCTCCCTGAGGCTCTGCCCACAGTCTGGAGGCTCTGTGCTGGATAACTGTTTGGAAAAGCAGCTCCAAGAGTTGCTGTGCCTTCTCCTGGGATGGTCTCAAGGCAAACACACTGAGCCAAGCCTTCCCCAGCCCATCTGGATATCACACACATCCTCAGCTGTAGGGAGCAGCAAAAACCTGGCTGGTTCATCCCCCTCCAGTTCAGTTTCCCCCCCAAACCCTTTCCCAAAAGAAAACTGCTCAATCCCTACAAAACCAGGGGAAGCAAAAACAGGAGAGGAGCACATACCTCAGTTTAGATGATCATATATAACAAAAATAGATTATTAAGAGCAAAGCCCCTAAAATCCCTTTTTTGAAAGCACTGAGTATGCTCAGCTGTGCTGGGTGAAAGCCCAGCCTACTGCCAGGTGTTCTGCATCCTTGGAATCAGCCTCTCCTGCAGCCACTGCTCTCCCTGTTGCCTGCACCTGCCTCCAGACTGGGATCGGTCACCTCCAAACCAAGCTTTCCTTTCTGACTCCCTCCCCCAACCGCTGCCAAAAATGGGCTTTTCCCCATTCCCACCTCAAACCAGCACCTTTGCAGCACCCATCTTTTGCCAGCCTGCTTTCCCTGAAGTTGCCAAATCGCTCGAGTTTATTCCTTGGGAAAAAAGTCCGGGCTCGCTGCTGCCTGCCTGTATCAATTTGAGCTCTGCCACTGGTCCTCTGACCCTCACGGCTCTCTGCATCCAAGAATAATATTAATAATAGTCATGCCATTAAGCAAGATGCTTGGTTTGAATCTGAAGATTTTGAGAAATGATCTCATAAATTTAATTCCCGGGGTACCATCTTTGAGCGTTAACAGGCACAGTCGCCTCTGAATTCTGGGAAATGAGCATAATTACATGGAGATCGACAAGGCACAAATGCCAAGAATTCTGTTAACCTTTAATACTGCAAAAAAACTCTCCCCTTGTAATTATCTCTTTCCTTTGTCTTAAATGTTACTGATGAATATTTAGTGGGATAAGCAAATAAAAGGAGGCTGAGGGGTGCAAGGAGGTGCAGTTCCCTGTGGGATAAGTCTGAAAACCTCACAGAATCCTTGTGGGTCAGGGTAAGATGGGACCTCAGCTCACCAAAACTGTTCCATGGGACAGTGACACCCCTGTGGTGACACGCAACCATGGCAGAGCCAGCAGAGGGAATTAGAGTTACCAAAATCCAGATTAATTCCCAGCCCTGCTGCAAATGCACCTTCCCCAGATCCGTGGAGAGTGATCCCATGACCCCCAGTGGGATGGGTTCAGGTGCGCTTTCTCCAAACAGAACTTTGTCTTGGAATAAAACTTCCCGGGTAAAAAACACATCACCTTTCAAACACATCCTCCCTAGGGCTGCAAATGGCACTGCCCTCTTGCTGCACATGGAGCCTGATGGAAAGAAGATTTTCTCCCGGTGTGAACTGCATTAATATCTGTCAGAGCTCTGGCATTTCTGCCTATAATGATGAAAAATATGCGCCGAGAATGCGGGGTGCTCTCAGCATCGCCTCCCTCCCCATGAAGTGGAATTAGAAGCAGCTGCTCCTGCTCCCGTCCTCTTTACAGCCCTACATTATCTCAGGGAGATTATTATTTGGGAGCTGGGGACAAGGGAGCCCTGTGACCTATCTGTATTCTGTGCTGCAGACAGGGCTCAGCTCTCCCTCCCCTGAGCTGCAGACCTGTGGAAAGGTCACTCTCCTCTCTTAATGTCGCGTCAGAGCCACCGCTGAGGGAACAGGGCAAAGGAAAAGGCACATCTCCCATTTCATGGAGAAAATCCAGCTCCAGCCTAGGAGGGGTGTGCCAGCAGGAGGTGGTTGGGCTCTCACCACCTGCAATGCCAAGTGCTCTCGGAATGCTGTCCAGGAGCTCTGCAAGAGGTGCAACGAGCTTCCTCCTGGATTTGAAGATGCTGCTCTCAACCACGTCCCCAGCAACAGCTGGAGCTGCTGGTTTGGATGGGCAAGGAGGCAGTGAATCCTGTGCCCTGGAGGAGAGGGATCACAGCACACCCCTGTGCTTGTCCCAAAATGCTGCAGGCATCAGGGGGACATGAGTGTGCCAGCCCCAAATCCCAAATTAACCAACACTCTCGGGGCCACTGAGGTTGGGAGCTGGTCCACCCAGAAGCCCCACAGTGCCACCAGAGAGGCCGGGTGTCACAGGAGAGGCTGGAGCAGCCACAGAGCAAACTTTCCTTCCAGCCTCCAGGCCAGACTTTTGCAGAGTCCCTCCTCCCTCATTCCAGGAGGAACGAAGCCAAAGATGTGTTTATTTACAGCAGACTGGGGAGAAAAATGAAAGGAAAGGAAAGGAAAGAGGTGATTTCATTAAGTCCAACACCTCCCCCTCCCGGGAGGGCTCTGTACTTGTAGAGGGGAGGAACACTCAGGGCCAGGGCTGTGAGCAGCAGCGAGGGCTCCAAACCTCCCCGGGAGAGGTGACACCACAACCACCTCGGACCTGGGGTCCCAGCAGCTCCAGCCACCCCCCTGGCTACTGCTGACCTCAGAACGTGGCAGATGTTTGCTCTTCTCCTTTCCCTTTCCCTGCCTTCCACTGGAGCGAGGTTTCTGGTCTCCAAGCTGCTTTTATGCCCCTTTAAAAGGTTATGAAAGCTGTCTTTATATTCCAATAAAGGGATATAAAAACAACCTTTTTCGCAGTTCAATAAACGTGGTTAACTTTTCCCCCCATTAATACTTTTTTTGCCTCAATTCCACGTGCACGTGTGGGCTGCTCCAGGACATGGGGGAGGATGGGGATCACATCCCAAGGCAGGAGACAGCAGAGCTTCCAAAGGGAGAAGGACCAAGAAGCTGTGCTGGGGGCACCAGGCAGGTCTGATGCCAAGCAGAGACAGGCATCATAATCTGAGCTGCTGCCCAAAAAGGAGATGAGGATACAACCTCACTGGATATTGTGCTGGTGCATTTACTCCAAAGAAAACACCTCCTGGAAGCTCCTGTGAGCTCCGGAAAGGGCTGTGCTGTGGCATGAGAAAAATTCAAGGGATGAACTATATAAATCAAGGGGCTAAGAGTTGCCCAGCAGGGTTTTGCCTCTCCTGGTAGAGGCCTGTGGATGTGAGGGATGATGAACTGCAGCCACCCTGGTCCCCATCCCTGCACGAACCAGCAGCTGCTGCACCCAGGGTCGTGCCACTATTCTCCTGGGTGACAAGGGACAGGTCACTTCAGCCCTCTCTGCCAACCCCCTGCTCTTGGCAGCATCATTTAGACCTTACAGGCCATGGGTCAGGAATTGTCCTGTCCAGAGCATCAGTGCCACACGAAGTCTGACAGGTCCCTGCTCCCCACGCAGCCTCCAGACATGGCCCTAATTATTATTTACCGTTTGTGCAGCCATCCCGTGCCTCGCAATCAGTCTTTCTCAAAAGCCTCCTTTTCCTTGGAAGAGGATCTAAACCTGTCCTGCTGCTCGTCCAACAGCCTCTCCAGGCATTAAAACAAGGAGGTTTATTATTTTTGGTGACAGCCTGTTCTGCAAGGTGAACACAACTCGTATGAATCAAACCGACCTGGATTTCATACATCATCCCCCAGCAGCGCCGACGTGAAGGGCAGGAGGGGTTTGGCTACTGGATGCAGAGCAGAGCAGGGAGTTTGTTGGTGCTGATCCATCAGTGATGGGGAGCCTGTGGGGTGCTGGGACCGTGGCTGCTGGAGGGAGCTGTGAGTCCATAAATAAGGAAAGTTGGAGAGAGCAGCTACCAGGAGCTGGAGTTGAGGCCCAGCACCAAGGCAGTGAGAACCTTTCCAACTGTTCTCCCACTCCCTGACCTCATTTCTCCCCTTCCAGCCCCTGCACAGGCATTATGGGATGGGGACTGGGGCAGGAGCAGGGCAGATGATCCCATCATAAAATCCCAGAATGGCTTGGGTTGGAAGGGACCTCCCACCATGAGCAACTTCCACTATCCCAGGTTGCTCCAAGCCCTGTCCAACCTGGCCTTGGACACTTCCAGGGATGGGGCAGCCACAGCTGCTCTGGGAAACCTGTGCCAGGCTCTCACCACCCTTTATAGGGGGGAATTTATTCCTAATATCCAATCTAACCCTGCCCTTGGCCGAGGGGCTCCTTGCCCCATCACACACCCTGTCCCAGCTCTCTCCATCCCACCCACACTGAGCCCTCCCTGCCCCCTCCAGCTAATTAACCCAGCTAATTGCCTTTGCTAGGTTCCTTTTTAAGGCAGCAGGAGAATGATGAGGGTGAAGGGAGAGGGTGAGCATCCAGGGCTCCCTGGGGAATTCAGAAGCATTTGCAGTCCCTGGCACAAGAAAATCCATACTCATCTTGGCTCTGGGAGGCAGGGCTGCCCTCCCACACTCCTATTAGCAATTCCCAATCATCTTTTATTAGGCCTGCATTGATTTGCTGCTCATTTCGGTGGGAACGAAGGACTAAGAGCCTCAGCCTGGCCTCAGACAAGGAATCCAGGCACGGAGCTGAGGGAGCTGGAAGAGGTCTTGGGGGGAGTGCAGACCCAGGTTCAGCTGTGCCATTGCAGAGCAGAAGCAGAGCTGTTCTTTCAAAACAGCCTTTCACACCCCACAAAGCTGGGAAGCATGTGAGGAAGAAGGATCAAGGATAGGAGGGGCTGGAGGCTCCGCCTGGTCTGTATTTAGGGTGCTTCTTTCATACTGGGGAGGGAATTTTGTCCAGCAGGGATCCCTGGGAGAAGTCTCCTGGATCCCACGCTCCAAACCCCAACCCTGCAGAGCAGCTCGGGCCAGTTGTTACCCCCTGGGAGAAACAGTCTCCTAACACTAGTCTGGTTTCCAAGCCAACATTTCCATGTAGCTTGTGAAACACAAATTCTGTTAGGAATCATCTGAATATTTTGTTCTAATAATGCCATAACACCAGCGTACCCATTAGCACATACACGGAAAGGAGTATTTGAATATCAAAACAAAGCAAATTTACAGTCATTTTTTTTTCTCCCTCCTGGCAAAGGCATCACTGCTAGTTATCAGTTTCCAACTGTTTGCACCACAGCTTTTCCATGCGTGTCCCTGCTGTCATCAAACCTGCTGCTCCCTGCACCCCGTGTCCTGAGATAACCCGAGATGTGCAGCCACGGGTACAAAAGGGCTTCACAGCCCCAGGGAGAAGAAGGGCTGGGAATGACAGGGTGGCAGAGGAGATGGTGGGAGATGCAAATCTCCGTCTGTGTGAGCCACAGATAAATCCCTCTGCACCCAGCAGCTCCTCATCATAACACATCACAACATCTACCTCATCCCATCACAGCACCCACCTGATCCCATCACAGCACCCACCTGATCCCAGCACAACAACATCTACCTCATCTCATCCTAGCACTCACCTGATCCCAGCACAACAACATCTACCTCATCCCTCACAGCACCCACATCATCCCATTATTGCTCTCACCTCATCGCATCACGCACCCACCTCATTCCATCATGGTATCAGCCTCATCCTATCATGGCAACACTTCATCCCATCACAGCACCCCCCTCATCCCACATCACCCACCTCATCCCATCACAACTTGTACCTTATCCCATCCCAGCGCCCACCTTATCCCATTATCGTTCTCACATCATCCCATCACGTACCCACCTCATCCCATCACAACATCCCCCCCCTTCCATCACAAAACCCCCTCCTCCCATCCCAGCACCCAGCTCACCCCATCCCATCCCAGCACCCAGCTCACCCCATCCCATCCCAGCACCCAGCTCATCCCATCCCAGCACCTCATCCCATCCCAGCACCCAGCTCATCCCATCCCAGCACCTCATCCCATCCCAGCACCCACCTCTTTCCATCACAAAACAAACCTCATCCCACCACATCCCAGCAGACTGAGGTGGGGGGATGCACTAAAAGCCACGGTTTATGTTGCATTTAGAATTAATTGTATGTATTTTTTTTTAGAATGCCCCTGCATTTAGAAAGCCAGAGCCACTGTCTAAAACACCCCAGGAAATGCGAAGCCGGGAGAGCGGATTCAGAGGAGAGCAGCTCACAATGCCTGCGGTGAGGCAGATGAAAGCTGAGGGCTGCATCCTTGGATGTGCCTCACTTCAGACAGAGCGGGAGGAAATTCAGACACTCTTAAAATTCTGCCCCAGATCTGCCAGCACAGAAACTTTCCCTCTGCTTTGAACCAGGGAACTGAATTCTCTCCCCGGGAAGCGGCAGCCTCCGGGCAGTGTGCGGGAGGCGATGGGAAGAGGACTTTGGGTATCACCAGTGTCCAGCACTGCCCAGGGGGGTGGCTCAGGTGATGCTGCAGGAGTGACTGCCACCCACCCGAGTGATGCTGGGGTTGTGGTACCCAGGATCCTGAGTTAAGGAGAGGGGTGAAAGTAAACCAGGTGTAAACTTTGCCACCAGGGAACAAGGGTTTGCCTCTATGCACACGTTCTGATGCCGGTTACAAGCACATAAGGAGTAAATTGGGTCTGATCCAGAGGGTTTGAGAGCAGCAGCTCTTCAGCGTTGAGCCAGACCTCGCATTACTTCAGGAACCACTGCCCATTTTTTCCCCCTTCTAGCTTTTTTTACTCCAGGCAGCCAGGGAACAAGACTGGGAGATGAAATCTGGAACCCCATGAGACATAAAGTCCTGTAAGGAATGCGCTGTTGGATTCCCTTTTCCCTGCCCATCACTGGATGCTGGTGTCCCACAGCAGACAGAGGTGCAGGAATTTTGTCCCACACTGAAATGGGGCTGTCACAGCCCCTGCTGGCACCCACTGTGCCTTTTGCCTGGCATCAGAGCACAGCTCACAAACAGAGCGGGCCAAATTCCTCCCTGGTGCAGCTTAATTAAAGTCAATGATGGTACACCAGGGATGAACCTGGCCCACTGTCCTGAGCTGGAGTCCACGACAAGTCCAGCTGGCAACTCAGAGGCAACAGGAAGGATCCCTGGCACCAGGAGCAGGGCTGGGAGCTGTGGTTGGTGTTTGAGAGTGGGAGACAGGCTCAATAAAGCCAGGGCTAAGTAAACCAGATCCGTAATAAATAACAACCAGCGTTCCACCTCTTCCAAATGCTGCAGAGATCTGGCCCAAATTGTCCTCCCAAGCCCCATGAGCGGTGGGGACATTTCATTAGCCCTGTTACACTGACAAGGAAACAGGCACTGGGAGCCTAATAATAATAAAAATCCATTATGTCACAGTGCTTGCTGTCTATCTCAACCAGCAGCTCCAAAAGGCAGAAAATGGCTGGGCTGGTTTTAAAGGAGTCAGGGGGATGGAAATGTGCAAGGAGGGTGGTAATTAGCTCCGGGTTGCTCATCAAGATGAAGTTTGCTGAGTGGTGCCACCAGGCCACATTCAGGCTGGGCTGAGTGGCCCGAAGCAGCAAGCAGGATTGATCAGGAAAAATGCTGTTCCACAGCTGGTAACTGAAGGAGAACCAGAGAATTCAGAGAATCCCAGAATCATGAAAGTTGGAAAAGCCCTCCAAGATCATCGAGTTCAACCTGTGACTGATCCCCACCTGGTCACCCAGCCCAGAGCACTGAGTGCCATGTCCAGGTGTTGCTTGGACACCTCCAGGAATGAGGACTCCAACACCTCCCTGAGCAACCCCTTCCAAAGCTCAACAACCCTTTCCATGAAGAAATTCCACCTGATGTTTGACCTGAACTTCTCTGGCACAGCTTGAGGCCATGTCCTCTTGTGCTGTCCCTTGTTCCCTGGGAGAAGAGGCTGATCCCCACGTGGCTGCACTCTCCTGTCAGGGAGCTATAGAGAGTTAGAAGCCCAACCTGTGTGCACGTGGACTGAGGGATCTGTGGCAGCTCAGATCCCTCTGTCCATCCAAACTTGTGCCAACAGATCCCAGGGAGATCCCACCAAAATTTAATATGGCTTTATGCTGAGCTTGAGGGGTGTGATTGCCCAGCAATTGTGGTGTGATTACACCACAGCTCTGCTTCCTACACCTGCAATTTTCACTCTACTCCTACAATTCCAAGGCTCCATGGCTGCAAATTAATTAAAGTGTAAGTGCAAAATCAGTGGTGCCACTGAACATTAAAAATACCCTTCCATGGTGACCAGGAAGCCAAAGCCACAATTTTGGAGATGGAGGTAACGTTAAGAGCTGAAATGTAGAGAAATTCCAGTTATAGGGACAAGTGGGAGGTGGTGAGGTTATCCAAAAGCTTTACCATGGTGTAATTACACCGTGTTCGTCAGGTAATTACAGCCCTGCTATTATATGCTACAACTCTCCGTTCCATGCCTAATCCCATGAGGTAGATTCAGAGGGATAAAAGGCAGCAGCAACAGACTGCTGCAAGAAGGAATGATGGACGTGGACTGACAGGGAGAGCAAAAGGAGAGGAGGTGAGAATGGAAATGCTGCAGGTACCCAGAGCAATCTCTCACACCCAGAGCAGCCCCACGCGCCTTCCGACCCTCTGATGCTCCAGGGATTCGCACCACACCACGGGGAAGAGCCAGGCTTGGCTGACTGGGATCTATTGAGGAGGTACAAACATTCATCAAAAGCCAATCTGCTTTTGGAAAGCAGAGAAAGAGGTTACTCCGGATTAATTTTTCACTCCCCAAGCTTTATGAGGAGTTCTGGAAGCGTCAGGTCGCAACGTTTCAATATTTCCTGAATGAGAAGCTCGAGCGCTGGTTCCAAACTCCTCTGTTTGGATTGTCAGGTAATTTGTACCCAAACATTTCAATTAAAAATTTCTGTTGGCTCATCTGTTTGTTTTTTGGGTTTTTTTTTCTGGGGAGAGAGATGAAGGATTTGGATGTTTTGCTTATTTCCCAATTTCTGTCATTTTGATGCTTCGTAAGCTACTTCAGGGTTGAACAGGGAGGGGGAAACCTAAGAGTCCATTTCAGGGAGAGCATCCGGCCCTGGCTGAGGGGTGGGTTCATCCCCACATCCCTTCCCCTGCCCTGTGGCACATCTGAGTGTGCCAGGGTCCCCCAGGCATTTTTTTCTGGCAGCAGTGCACTGGTGGAATCCCCATCCCTGGAGGAATTTAAAAGCTGTGTAGAGCTGCTTAAGTGGTGGGTGTGGCAGTGCTGGGGGAATGGATGGACTCAGTGATCTTACAGGGCTTTTCCAGCCTAAATTATTCCATTCCATTCTATTGTTTTCTATTGTTTTCTATTCTATTCTATTCCATTCTATTCCATTCTATTCCATTCTATTCTATTCTACTCTATTCTATTCTATTCTATTCTTTCTTCTATTCCAATTCTATCTGATTCTATTTTCAATTTTATTATCTTCTTTTTTGTCTTCTCTTCTCTTCTCTTCTCTTCTCTTCTCTTCTCTTCTCTTCTCTTCTCTTCTCTTCTCTTCTCTTCTCTTCTCTTCTCTTCTCTCTTCTTTTTCTCTTTTCTCTTCTTTTTTCTCTATTCTATTCTATTCTATTCTATTCTATTCTATTCTATTCTATTCTATTCTATTCCATCCCATTCTATTCCATGATTTCCAGGGCTTGCCTCCACCCAGACTAGCACAGGGCTCGTGTTCCACAAGGCTGGGTAAACATTCAATGGAATAAATCCCACCCTGCTCCGTGGGGTCCCATTTGGAGCTGCAGTGCTCCATGACCTTATTTAACACTACCCCATTCCCAAGGCAGCCCAGCCCAGTCCTGATGCTCCTCACAGGTCTCCTACTGCTCCCTCCTTCCACCTGATCCTGTTTTCCTGGTGCTGTTTGCATTCATATTTCCATGGCAGCTGGGCACAGGAGGGGATGTACGGAACCATATCCACGGTGGAATTCAGCAAGGTCTGGGATAACCCCAACCCTTCCTGTTGCACAGCACAGCATGGAAAATGAAGATTATTCCCCTTTGGTGCTCCCGAAACATTTACACAGAGCAGACATAGACATGGAAATACAATCAGATGGGACAAAAATTCTTTTGCTGGGTTTTTTTTGTTGTTTGGGTTTGTTTTTTCCTTCTTTTTCTTTGTTTTAAGTCAAGCTGGACCAAATTCTTCATCATCATTCTGCTCCTGCAGAAGCCACGCAGGATTTGTGGAGCCACAACGACAGAGAAGGAGCAAATTCCTGTGGGATGCCAGAATGCATCCCAAGGGAGCAACTCACGGAGTTGCATCCACGTGCGCTGGCTCTAATCCCTCTGGGTGCAGTTTCATCCACCGAAATCCATCCTTTGCAAGGTGCCAGCACAGCTGCCATGGGAAATAAGGGCTGAGGCCATTGCCAGAATGATCTTACAGGAATGATCCCCATCTCCATTAGGGGATCAGCTAAGCCATGAAGCCTGAAAGTTGATTATACCTTTCGTTAGGAATGACTGAATGATGTTTTAAAGCTGCAAAAATGAACTCGCAGCTAAGAGGAAACACTTTCTTGGCGAGGCCGTAGAGTAGGTTCCCTGCGGAATAGATGCAGCTGTGAGAGTCAAAATTAAATTGATATTAGAAAATTTCCTGAGGGGAAAAAAAGTCATCTGGTGCCTGCAGAAATGGCATCGTGCAGAGAGCTGACTAGGAAATGGAAAGCCGCTGAAACTCAAATATATATGTGTGTGTATATATATATATGTTTAAATAAAAAAGAAAATATCCTCTAACTTCCCCGTCTCAGCAGAAATTTCCAAAAAGCAAAATTTTCATGAAGTAGATTATTTTTCCCCCCTGTTCACCTAATGCAAGGACATTCCAGCTAGCTCCCAGCTCCTGGGAGTCATCTGTGTCCTGTAGATGAGACACAACGTGGCAAGTTACTTTCCAGTGGGGTTTGGAGTTTGGGGTTCAGGGTTTGGTGCTTCCCACTGCCTCCCAGCAGTATCAACTCCTGGCTTAGGTATCAGACAACCAAACCATTGAGCTCCTTCCAGACAATCATCTACATTTAGATTTTCCCAATGGAAAATCAACTTCTCTGGAAAAAAAAAGTATCCCAGGAATTTTGCAATAAAGGCACTTTCTGAGGGGAAACGTGCATTGATGGAAGATGGATGGGGCTCTGGCCAAGCTGGTCTAGTTGAAGATAACTCTGATCACTGCAGGAGATTAGATCAGGTGAGGTTTAAGGTCCCTCCCAACCCAAACCATTCCAGGATTCACAGCCAGATTTCCAAAGGTGGCTTTGTTCATCCCTCCTCTCCATGCCCTGATGTGCATTTGGGAATGGACAAAGGGGGCAAAGAAAAAAGATGCAGATGCAAAAGCACGAAGTCCGGGTGGAAACAGGAAAATCCCTCTTGCATCGGCCTCCCTTGCCTCCCTCCATCCAGACAGAGGCACCAGGAGCCTGCACATTTCCATTTGCACTCACAGGGAGAGCAGGGATGGCTCCAGCCACGTCCACAGCGGGAACCTTCGGATCAGATTAACCAAAAGCCGCTGATGGCGACAGTTCCTCTGCTGCTCCCGTCACCTGCTCACAATTTACTGTAACAGCCTGTGGAAAGGACACACGTTCCTTCAGCATTTACCCAAGGAAAGGTGGAGGCTCCTTGGGGAGCACAGCCTGGGGGCAGCTGGAGGGACACTGCCAGCACCCACTCACCCCTACCCTGTGGCATCGCCCCTGGACACGCTGCTGGTCCCAGCCCAGGGACACATCCACCAGCCTTGGCTCTGCCTCAAACATCATCTCTCCCTTATTTCCTTAAATTAAATCATCCAGCATGGCCAGCTCCCTCTGGGAATGAATCGAAGCTCCCTGCAGCACAGGGCCACCCCTCCATCACCACCCAGCACAGCACAACCCTGCACTCCTTCAAAATTCCCACTGGGAGCACCTCCATACTGCTCCAAATTACACCCCCCCAAACCTTCATTTTGACCTCTAAAATAAAAAGAGTCATAATTAAGATGGGCTGAGTTTATTAGCAGGCAGATTCCAGCCATATTTCCATAATTTTTTGTGCAACCCCAGCATCTCAAAGCTGCTGCTCACCCAAAGCCTGGATTCCTCTGCAATCGCACGGTGCCAGTAACATTAAAGAAAACATCAACTCTGATGAGACCACTGAGACCTGCAATAAAAACAGGAGGGCTGCTTGCACCACACACATCTGCTGCCAGCATCCTCCTCCACACCTGACTCCTGCTCTCCAGGCTGGAATCCAAAGGGGTCACAACACCCTGGGGGAGCCCCACAACACCCACCCATCTCCGACTGAATAGAACCATTGCCAAATCCGAACTCAGAGGATGGAAACTCCAAATACAGGCTCCCAAAGGCAGCTTGTGAGAATCTGCAAGGCAGCGGGGATGGAACGAGGTCAGAAACGGAAAAATCAGTGGCAAAGAGGAGCCAGGACCTCGAGCCCAGGCTCTGAGAGGGAAGATAATAAAAAGGCATCATCCCTCCGCAGTCAGTGAATTGTTGCTTAAGCCCGCGGATCACAGACAGCCCTCTTGTCTGAATGGAGCAGTCAAGTGAAGACATTTCCCAGCCATTAAGTCGAGCGATAAAGCGCCCGCAGTAAAGTCAGGGAAGTGGAATTTATCATGGCACCGTACAGATTGTAGGGCCAGGAGAGAGCTGGCTCGGGTCAACAGGTTGACCTCGTGTGTTGTCTGAAGATCCTTCCCTTCACCACCTCCATTAACATCCCATTTCCACGCTGTAGCCGGCGCCAGCACTCCCTCCCTGGGGACTCTCCCCCTTCCCTCCTGACTGGGGGGTCCTTTCTTAATGGCCAAGCAGAGAAACCTTCCCTTCCTTAGCTTTGCGCCACTAGTCCTTGTCCTACCACCTTTGGAGACCAGGAATAATTCCCTTTCTTCATTTCCAACATTGCCCAGAAGACCTTTAGAGATTGTGAGCCTTTCCCACCTCCTCAGGAGGCTTCTCCTCCTTTGCTGGAGTATAATTTAGGGCTGGAATGGGGCAGTTGTGATGTGCCCGCTCTGGGAAGTCACCTCCACCTTCCAGGGAAGGAGTTTTATCCTGCCAATGACTTTTTTTATTTACCTCAAGCCTGCACAGGGATCATCCTGCTACTCCTAGTCAGCAATGCAGCTTTAAAGTCTCTGTTGCCCAGAAAAGCTGTGGCTGCCTCATCCCTGGAATTGCTCAAGGCCAGGTTGGATAAAGCTTGGAGCAACCTGGTCTACTGGAAAGTGTCCCTGTCCATGGCAGAGGGTGGAATGAGATGAGCTTTAAGGTCCTTCCAACACAAATCATTCTGTGATTCTTTGATTCTGCAAAATTCTCTCTGGTTATGGCGTTCAATAGGGAAATAAATACATTTTGAACAATGACATGCAGCCAGTCAGGGCAACCTGGGGCACTCAAGGAAGGCAAAAGTTCCTCTGAACCCCTGTGATCTGAGATCTCAGCCATTCAACTCACATCAGGCAGGTTTTTGTTTGGGATCGATGGCCTTGTTTAGACCAAAACCACCCAAGCCCAGCAACCTCCAGCACAGAGGACGTTTTCTTGCTGTTGGTTGGCTGAAGTTATTCTTGTTTCTGCCTTTTTCTATTTCCTAGCAGAGACAGCAGAATAACCATCGGGAAGACAATTCCCAGGATGATTCCTGCCTTGTATCAGAGGAGCCAAAATGCGCAGATGAAAACTCTGCAAATGTTTTGCAAGGGAGAAGGAGCCCTTTTGAAGATGGCTGATTTCCCAGCACAAGCATTTCATCCAGCCCTGAGAGTTCTTTGCAAAACAGTTTGAGCCCCACAAAAAAACAACCAACAAGAAAACCCAGAAAACTGTCAAAACATTGAGAAGGAGACTGAATTTTCCTGTTCGTTTCAAAAGGAACCATCAGCACCCAGGACCAACAGACTGGAGGGTGCAGAACAGCACATGGAATTCAGGTATTTGGGTTTTCTGCCTTCTCCATGCGAGAGCCAAGTGCTTGCAGTGTTCCTTGTTGGAGGGAGAGCACAGGGTCACCTCACGAAAGCTCCAAAATTAAACAACCAACCTCTCTATACCCAAAAAGTGCAACCCAAAAAAATGCTGGATCCCACAAATCATAGAAACCCTGAATGGTTTGTGTTGGAAGGGATTTTCAAGTTCATCCCATTCCAAACCCCTGCCATGGACAGGGACACCTTCCACTATCCCAGCTTGCTCCAAGCCCTGTCCAGCCTGGCCTTGGGCACTGCCAGGGATCCAGGGGCAGCCACAGCTGCTCTGGGCACCCTGTGCCAGGGCCTGCCCACCCTCACAGGGAACAATTTCTCCCCAATATCCCATCTAACCCTGCCCTCTGGCAGTGTCAAACCCTTCCCCTTGGTCCTGTCCCTCCATCCCTTGTCCCCAGTCCCTCTCCAGCTCTCCTGGAGCCCCTTTAGTCCCTGGAAGGGGCTCTGAGCTCTCCCTGGAGCCTTCTCCTCTCCAGGTGAGCACCGCCAGCTCCCCCAGCCTGGCTCCAGAGCAGAGGGGCTCCAGCCCTTGGAGCATCTCTGTGGCCTCCTCTGAACTCTATCCAGCAGCTCCACATCCTTCTGCTGTTGGGGGCCAAAAATTAATAAAGATTTGATGCTATGCTGCTTTTTCCTCCCTGCCTGGCTGCTTTCCACCCTCTCCCCTTCCCTTCTGCAGCCTCTCCTGCTGTCCCCAGATCCCGCTGATCCCCACAGCCCCTCCCGGGCAGCCCGGGCCCCTCGGGCGCTGCCCATCCATGCGGATGGATGGCTGCCGGCAGCACGGGGGGCTGTGCCGGCGTCTCGCCCCGTTTCCTCCTCTCCACCTGGCTGCTCCTCCGGCCGGCTCCTGCCAGGAGCAGCGAGGCGATGGCAGCGCCGGATGGATGGGCAGCACCTGTCAGCGCAGCCAGCGCTGCACACACGCTCCCAACAAGCTCCTGGGGTGCCTGCCAGCCCCGGGCCCGTGTGCTCCCAGCTGTTCCTGCCGCCCCATCCCCTCACCCCGGCTTGCTCGAGCACCAGTGTAGTGCTGGGGCATCATCCTTCTTTGAGGAGCAACAAAACCAACCACCAAACCACGCTCAGCAGGAGGAGTATGGATGTTACCAACGCTCCTGGCTCAGTTGCCAAAAAATAGGCTAAAAGCAAGCCGATGTGGCCCCAAGCCTGCAGTCTGTCCTAGGATTAGCCCTAGACATGACCCGCCCCTGTGTCGGCACCGGTTTATCATCCAAAACAGGCTGCAGGCGCCTCAGGAAGCACATGACCCCCTCCCACACCCAAACCTCGAGAGACACCCATCCCAAGCTGTCGCCCATCCCTCGTTTCTCTGCTTTCCAGCTCCGGTTATAAAAGCCAGCTGGGAGGGAGGGAGGGAGGGATGCAGGGAGCTCTGGTGCTTCCGAGCATCCCCTCCCCGTGGGAGGAGCGGTACCCTGGGTGCAGCAGGCTGGGGGATGATGGGATGCAGCAGCTAATTTGCACTAATGGTCCCAGAAAGGCAGGGAGAGCTCTCCAGAGGAGAACACACTCGAGCAATAACCTAAATAGCTCCGCGTTTCCAAGCAAAAAGTCCTTGAGGAGGGAAGAGAGCCCCTACAGTTGAATGTCTCCTCCCAGCTGCACTGAAACTTGGCTGGGGATGTTGCGAAAGAGATGCCCAGGCAGGGAAAAACATCAGATCTGCAATGTGAGCAGCAGCCCTTGGAAGAAGCTGGACCATGGCTGGATGTCCAGCTCTGCTTTCTGTGCCTGCTTGGACAAACTGAGGCAGTCCTGGGAAGAGCCCAGCCCGGAGCACGTTTGGCTCCGTCGCCAGCCCAAGGCAAAAAAGTCAGCCCATCTGTGCTGAGACAGGTTGATATAGAGGGTGAAATGCCTAAGTAAAATTCCACAACAGGGCATTAAAAAGATGTAATAAAATATACACGAGTTATTAAATATTGTCATCAAGATGAACCATAAATCAGAGATTTTATGGTTTCTGATTATAAATTCCATTTATTCTGTAAGCGTTTAAAGAAAGAAAAATGGAGATTCAGTAAAGATTTAAGCCCAGCCATGATGCTGCTGATATTTCACTGTTGCTTGTGGATGACACGGATGTGGAAGCCCAATGTTGGGTGCACAGAATTGCCTGGAAGGATCCTCTCATGCCAGGAAAAATTCCAGTATCCGTATGGACACCACTACAGAACTCCTGTACTGCAGACTCTCCTCACCCTGTTTATGGGTTGCAAGATGCAGCTGACTTTCACAAAGAGAGAAATCATCATTTCAGGGAAGGGAAGGCTCAAACCAGCGAGTGTATGTGGGAAATACCTTTTCCCCTCTTCAAATGCCAAGAGAAATATCAAAGAAATTGCTTTCTTGGAAAGAATCAACGGTTCAAATAAATAGTCAAGTGCTGGGTGCCAGCACTTCCCTCCTCCTGCCGTGGCAGGACCGTGAGGCTTCTCCTGCAGAGATGCCACCACAAAGAAATGTCAGCAGATACAAGCCTAGAAAAGATTTCCACAGGAAAACAAGCAAAGGGACAGCCCATACCACCCTATTTTGAAAGAAAATCTCAGCTCAAGGCAGCCTGAAGCTACCAAAACCCCGCTCTGCCCTGGTGTTCTACAGGCACAATCCAGGCATGTCAACAGCCCTGGCGCTCCCTCAGAAATGAGTATTTCCTATATTTAATGCCCATTCCCATTTTTCAGCATCACAAAACAGTGCTGGATTGTTCCTTCTCCAACCCTAAAACAGGTTGGCTCAGTCCCCAAGCTGCATTTTCCAGCTAAGACAGAACACACCCCTGATGTCCAGCTTTGCACAGGCTGTTTCCGTTCACCTCCATCCATTCACCATCCTACTGCAGTTCATTTCCAAGGGAGCCAAAGCCCACGGACACAGATCCATAACCCCAACCATTAAATCCCATCTCTCAGATAGGCTGGGTGGAAGCTGGACCACAGGGCAGTTCCTGTTTAATTAGGGTTCATAAAATCAGCTCAGTGCTGCACCGGGGAGTGGGGCTGATTTGCAGCTGCCTTTAAAACGGAGCAGGGTTACTGCTTCAGCAGTTTTCCCAGCCAGTTTTATGGATGCAACAATAAAGCCAAAAAAAAAAAAAAAAAAAAAAAAAGTTTTCATGCCAGGGGTTTTAGTGCTGGAGCATCTGATAACGTCACGGCAGCTTGTGGTGGGATGGAGGGAAGGAGAGCTCTGGGATGGGAGTGGAGATGTGGATGAGCTGCAGGAGGGAGGCAAACCCAGCCTTGCTAAGCCACAGCAGCTCCTCAGAGGGGAGATAAGACACGTTTAGAATGAGCTGTGCCATATTTCCAAACAGCCTGTGTGAAGGTTTATGTCTGGCCAGACGAAGCAGGGATGGGCTGCCAGGCTGGGGTTTATGAAGTGCAGCAAGGAGGGGTGCAGTAATCAATGCTGGGGCATCAGACTTCTCGGACGAGACTGTGATGCTGCATGGAGTTCTTTATTCTCCAGCCAGAGACTGAGACTGCTCCAGATCACTCTGGGACTGCTTG
>VZTZ01022386.1:209220-251655 GCA_013400955.1 Drymodes brunneopygia | reverse complement strand
GTTTGGGTTGGAAGGGATCTTAAAGCCCATCTCATCCCATCCCCTGCCATGGACAGGGGCACCTTCCACTACCCCAGCTTGCTCCAAGCCCCATCCAGCTCCTAACCCTAATCCCAACCCAAGCTGGCCTTGAACACTTCCAGGGATGGGGCAGCCACAGCTTCTCTGGGCACCCTGTGCCAGGACCTCACCTCCCTCACAGGGAAGAATTCCTTCCCAGTATCCATCTAAAACTACTCCCTTTCATCAAAACAAATTAAATAAGACTTATTTATTTTTTTTTTCAATTTCAGAGTAGAAATTCTGTCATCCCCCCACTGCCAACTCCTCCTGAGCATCTCAGGCTGCACTTGAATTGCTGTGCTGGGGTTTTACATCCCTGGACAAGCTCTCCCAGCTGTTTGCACACGGAACCCACCAGACAAGGAGCAAAGCTGTGGGAAAGGAGCAGGAATGAGCTTATTCCTGCTGCTGAGCCCCCAATATGCAGCCTGGCCCTGCACAAGGTGAGTTTATTGTTTGTGGAAGCCTCCACAAAAGCCCCAGGCACAGGCATGACAATCCAGGTGGGCATTTGGAAAGATGCACTGGCAGATCAGGGGAAAAAAGAGGGGCAAAAAGCAGCACACGAGGTTTCTGGGATAGGGAAATAAGAGGATGAAAGCCTCCCTCAATGCCAGCCAGGGCAAACCAGCACTACCCTTCCTGCCTCACCGGCTGTGGCTTTGGGTAAAAATGTGATGAAGCAGCTTTATGCATGAAAGAGGCCAATTTAAAAGGAAAAAAAAACAGGGCAAGCATAAGGAAAAAAAAAGAACAGAGCGAGACTGATGGGGTCAGGGCGCTGTTAAGGATGTCAATACCCATCACTCACCAATAACCTCCCTGTAACTCCTGACCCCACCGTGGCTGTCGCGAAACCGCAGCAAAATTAAAACAGAAATGAAGCAGCATCAGGTCCCGGCGAGAGGAGGCAGCGCCTGACAGGAAAGGTAAGGGCCTGACGTGGAGACAAGGAGGGGGCACGGCGTCGGCCACGGCGTCCCCGGAGCTCCCGGGAANGGGGGTCAGCAGCTCGCCACAGCCGGCAGGGTTACACCACCACCGCTCTGTGCTTCGGGGGATTTCTGCTAAGAAAAGGCGATTTCCTCAGGCTCCAGGTGGGTTTTCACGCAATCCTGCATCCCATCCATCCATAAAAGTAACAAAATAAGCAGCAAACCTCCCTCTGAGAGGGCTGGAGCTGCAGCAGCACGACGCTCCCCTCTCCTCCTGCCCCCGGCTCTCTGTGCAAATTTAAAGCATGTTCCAGATATGGGCTGACCTTTCCAGAACACATGAAAAGGCAAAAGGAGAGGTGGAAATGCACAGAAGGGAAAATGTGCCTTGCAATGGAAAACAGATCATGCACATCCCAGTGAGCAGAGTGGGAAAAATGGGGGAGGAAGGGGCTCTGGCCTGGGATCAGCCCCAACCAAAGCCAGGTCTTCATCTCGATGCTCTCCCAACCCTAAAGGGCCAGTCCCGAGGCAGACCCTGAGCAGATTTAGCCCAAAAGCACACAGGACCAGCTTTCCTGCTGAGCAGACCTGAGACCACCCTCCCTGTTCTCCCCCAGCTTTGACACCCTTCTAGCATGGGGCAAAGTGGGGTTGCCCTTGCTGGGAAGCATCCCTAAGGCTCATCCACAGTGATCTCCCAGCTATTCAACCCCAGATTTTGAGGGAGGTAAACTCCCCAGGTCAGCTTATGGCCAGCAGACCATGGCCGAGGGGTCAGCAGACCACAGCCAAGTCCCTCCAGCGCTGTTCCACCCATCTCACGCAGCCTGCAGAGCATCCTTCTCCCTCCCCATCACACAGATACCTTCCCTTCTCTTCTCCCAGCCTCTCCCTCAGCCTGCTGCTGTGAGGAAAGGAGGACAAGCTCATCCCCCGGTGCCAGCGGTTCCGCGCCGCACCAGGCACAGCCCTCGCCAGGAACAAGCGCACAGAGGGAAGGCAATCAGGAGAACCACGGGAGATGCTGTCACACACAGACAGCACTGAACCTGCTGGGAGCCCGTGGATGCCTGTGGATGGCAAGGACACAGATTCCTGGAGTGTTCCCTCGCCTGTCACGGCTCTCTCAGCTTTGAGCTGGGCCAAGGTGAGGGTTCCTGTGTTTGTGGGCACGACCCTCCCTCTGCCTCCCAGCCCAGCACAGCGTGCAGGATCAGCTCAGGCTCCTCTCTGCAAGACATCCAGAGGCTGAGACAGAGCTGATCCATCTTCCCCGCTGAAAGAGTGTAAACAACTCAGCTGCAGGCTTGGAGTGCAAGAGAGGACACGCAGTTGGAAATTTTAAGGGCCAATTTACTAGGTAATTTACTAAACACGCTAATAATTGACATTGCAAGCACCATCCCGCTGTCCCCAGCTCCTGCCTAATATCCGTAGCAAGAGGGAGAAAACAGCTTTCCCTGTCCTCGTGGCTCTGCAAAGCCTCCTCTGCCAGCCAGATCCTGGATGCCATCTGGGCAGCTCCGCTCTGCTCAATCCCAACCAACACAACAGCAACCCTGGCAAAACCCAGGCTCCTGATTAGCATGCATATTTCTGAGCACTAATTCCACCTGAGGATCTGTGCAAGGGAAAGGTGTGTTGTAATTACCACCTCTTCCCTAGCTGTAATTAAAGACAAACTGAAGGGAGTTATGCCCAGGCTTTCAGTTTCCCTGAAGCTTTTCCCCATGCCAAAAAAACAGCTCTGCAAGAAAATTCCCAGCAGCTTCTTGGAAAAAGGCAGCAGCTCAGGCTGGAGTTACAACCTGGTTTAGATTATGGTGCTTAGGCTGGGCTTCTCATCCAGACACAGGGAGAGGACTGGAATCCAGGTATCCCACATCCTTTGGCCTCCTGCTGCAGGAGGGGATGAGCTGCCCTCTCTGTGAGGAACACAGATCACGGAACGCTTTGTGATGGAAGGGACCTTAAAGATCATCTCTTCACCCCTGCCATACACAGTGACATCTTCCAGTTTCCTAGGGTGCTCCAAGCCCCATTCAACCTGGCCTTGGACACTGCCAGGGATGGAGCAACCACAGCTTCTCTGGGCACCCTGTGCCAGGGCCTTGCCACCCTGACAGGGAAAAATTTCTTCCCAATATCCCATCTAACCCTGCCCTCTGGCAACGGGAAGAGATTCTCTCTCGTCCTGTCACTCCAGGTCCTTGTCCAAAGTCCCTCTCCAGCTCTCTTGGAGCCTCCTTAGGTGCTAGAGGGTCTTCCCTGGCTGGCAGATGACCAAGGTAAACCAGACCCCTATGATTTAAGTGACCAAGCCTGGGTGGGGTGAAGCCCAGCACACCCAGTGGTGGCACCTCTGCACCAGCGGTGCTTACACGCTCAGTCCTGCTCAACAAACTATCCCAGGCCATTAAATCCCTGCATAAATGGGAGGGATTTGGGCTGTTTGTTTGGCCAGAAACGCTGTTTTGTTGAAATTTAAAACTTCCCATGGGAACATGTTGATTTTGACAAAGTCACGTTTGTGCTTTTATTGACTTGATTTGCTTCATTTTAATTCCAAGCACCTCTGCTGGTTCTTAATGGTTTATATTCCTACCTAGCAGATCTTTTGGAGAGATGCTCCGCTTCCCCCACTTCTCCCCTTTGAGAAACTCCACTTGCAATGTAGAAAATGAAAGACTAAATTCAAAATCCAGTTCATATGTAACAAAACCTCGGCATTATTAACATGAATTCCAAATCAACCCAATCCTGGGCACTGTGGGAAGCACCCACAGCTGGGTGCCCAAAGGACCAGTGAACATCTTTGAATTCATTTCTGTCCTGCACCTGGCTGGATCGACATGTTAGAAATGAGGATGAAAATCTGATGAGCAGTAAATAACTCTGCAAAGGCACAGGGGTTTCAAGAGCCCTCTCAGCACTCTCTCAAGAAAAAAAAACAAACCAACAAAACCTCTCAGGGTCCACAAAGGCCTTTCACATTGAGCATCTTTATCCTGAAAAGCCCTTCAAAGTTGTCACTCTCAGCAATGCGGGTCACAATTAATCATTCACTTGATTAATTTTGCCTCCTTTAGCCTGTGAATTCTCGCAGACACGAAACGCTGCCGGGGTGAGGATGCTGTGGGTGGGCTGTGAGTGTGCCAAGTCAGAGCCAGCGTGGATGAGCCTTGGGAGTGCAAAGCCAAGCCACCCACAGCACCCTGCAAGAGGGGCCGGGCATGGAGACAAGGTCAAAGCTCTTGCCCAAATGCCTGGGCAAGCAAATTCCGTAAAAAAATTCCTCTGGTGGGTGTAATGACCTCACTGAGACATCGCATCACACGTCCCTCCTCCTCCTCCTCTTTGCCTTACACTCAGCCTTACTCTGCTTTCTTCAATGGACCAGCAAAATATTCCTTTTAAATTGCTGAGAGTTTTTTTTTTGGTGTTGGTTTTCTTTCTTTCCCTTCCATTAGGAGACATGTTCATTAGGAAAATATCAGAAACCTCTGGGGCAGCTTGTGCTTCTAACTCATTTTCCAAATGTATAATGAGCCAGGAGTAAATTTTTTAGGGTGAATTTAATTGACCTTTGCAGTGGCATTAGGCAGATTGGCTTAAAGTCTATTAGAGCATAATGTAACCTGGTGAGATTTTAGGAAAGGGTATTGGAAAAACCGACAGAGTTGGGCTGCTCTCCTCCCTTCCTCCCCAAGCTTTCCTCACAAAGGAAAAGAAGGATGGCTCGAGAATAGAGAGGGATGAACAGAAGGGGAGAGGGATGAACAGACGGGGAGAGAATTGAAAGGGAGAAGTGAGGGAAAGGAGAGGAGGCAGAGAGAGGGGAAGCAGCTCCAACTGGCCCTCGGCTGCTGCGGGTTTGGCTGCTCAGGGACGGGCAGCAGCAGCCACTGACCGAGCAGCTGGGCCATTTGCTGGGTGACACGGTGCCAGCTCACACCAGCTGAGGATCAGGCCCCCGGCGATGGAAGAGATCCCAGCTTTGCAGGGATGGCTGGAGAGCCGCTGGTCTCACAGGGAACACGGATCTGCCGTGCCTGACAGGTGCTGGGCTCGGAGCTGCTCTGGGTGCCACGGCCAGGGACGCACACCCGGGACCTGCACCTGCTCAGGGACACCCCTGGGGACACGTTAAGCTGTCCCTGAGGAGGCTGGGGAGGCAGGTCAGCTCCACATCCCGGCTCATATCCAGGAGGAGATGTCAGACCTCCAGTAGTGCTAACAGGGGCTCTCCAGGGGCTGCTGAGAAGGAACAAAATGTGAAAATTACAGAATTTTACTCCACTGCAGAGCAACAGCGTGACAAGAAGGCACCAACCTACAAAGCCATGTCCTGCACACACCTGTGACTCCAGTCTTGGGCTCTCAATGCACTGTGGTGTCACCCCACGAGGCACACAGAGGCTCCAAACACCCCAACAACCTCATGTATATAAATACATAGAAAATTAGAGAGTCATAGAATCCCAGAATGATTTGAGTAGGAAGGGATATTAAAGCTCATCTTGTTCCACCCCCTGTGCAGGGACACCTCCAGCTGGATCAGGTTGCTCCAACCCTGTCCTACCTGGCCTGGAACAGTTCCAGGGTGAGGAGTCAACAACCTCTCTGGGCATTTTTATACACACATATATATACACATATGTGCATACATATACAAATATATATATGTATATATATGTATATGAGGAGTTAAAAAACACCCAGCCCTTACACCAGTAACAAGTTTCCATCCCCAGACTCCAATTCCTGCCCCCTTCTAGCAGCTGTGGAGGGGAGGTCCCCGTTCAGGGTCAGCACCCCCAGCCCAAGCCCCACCTGCAGCAGCCCCAGGGCACAAGGGAGTGGGAGCAGCACCTCTGCCCTGGGCACTCACACACCTCTTGGAATTACACAAATAAAATTGCAGCAATCAGAGGCCCCAGGGCAAAGCTGGGTGCCAGGAAGCTGGCACGGCGCTGCTGATCCCACCCTTCCCTGTTTCACAATGCCGGCACATCAATCCCAGGTAGTGTTTACAGGGAAATCGAAACCTCCCAATTCCCCACGGGACCCCGGGATTGCAGCAGCGGGGTCGGACCCCACGGAAAGGGCTCTGGCTCCCAGCACCATCCTGCTTGAAACCCTGCCGGACCCATTCCATTTATCCGAGCCCTGGCACAGGGATGCCCCCAGGGAGATCACCCAGGTACACTCGCCTCTAACCTGTCAGCACTAAAGAACTACTTTTCCTTTGGTGTTTTTGCGCCAGCCTATAAAGGCCACGGCCAATCAGCCTGGGAAAATCTCGTGCATTTTGAAACATCACTTGTTTTGAAACATCACTTGTTTTGCATTTTTTCTCCCCCACCCAGCCCTGATAATCTCAGGCACTCCCTGTCCGTGCAGGGGTGGGGTATGAAATGCCAGGCTCATTCCAGCCCACACCATTCCCACTCGGTGTGGAGCAATCCTCCCTGAGCTCATTCCCAGCTCAGATAAGGGGTGCAATCCCCAGGGATGGGTGAGCAACGTGACATGGAGAGTCCAGGGCTGAACCCGGCTACCCCCGGGCTCGGGCTGGTGCCCTGATGTTGAAACCATCCTCCATCCTCCTCCCTGCAGCCAAAACAGCTCGGCCGGGATGCTCCGCTCTGTGCCAGAGAGGCAGCTCTCACTTGCTATCCCCCTACTGCGACATAAATGAGATTCCAGCATCCCAATTTCCAGTTACAAATCCTCCACCGTGCACTGACCGCTGCTAAACGTGCCCGTGGTGCCGGCAGGGCTCTGCTCCCGCAAAGGTTGGTGCACAAGCAGGGGTTTGGGAAGCCTCTGGATGCCCTCCCTGCACCAAACCGGCCACAAAAGGGTTACCGACCTGCTCTCCTTTCCAAACTTTGCTGCTTCATCCCCCGAGAGGCTGCAGCGAGGGAGAGGAGGGTTTCAAAAGCGAGCCGGAAAATGAGAGAGAAAAGGGGAAGGTTTCAGCTGGATGCAGTGAAATGGAAGGCTTTGTGTTTTCGGAAATTAAGGGTGTAAGGGGTCTCTTTGTGCTAAATGCTCTGGATGGGATGAAAGTAAATAGAGCTCAGCTGGACAGGGGAGTTCGGGCGACACTGAGAACAATTTTTAGCCCCGTTAGATATTAATTTCCCATACATCATCCCCCTGTCCTCTGCCCGTTTGAAGTGCTCAAGGTTTCAGGCTTCAAAGCGCACCACGCCGGCCACTCGCACAAAGCTCAGGATCCGTGGGGAGCCGCATCAGCAGGTTCCAGCCCCGTGTCCCAGCAGGACCCCTCCCCACACCGCCACCCCCCCGTGCTCAGGCAGGGCCAGCCCCGGGATGTGGCAGCCGGTGCCACCGCGCGGTGACATCCTCGGGTCCCTGCTGCAGGAGGCAGCCGGGGGGGGCGGAGGGGACGGGGGGGACACAAGGCAGAGCAGATGAAAGCGCTGACCCACTTTGTGGCCCCAACTGCTCATTAAAACCCAACCGCATGTCCGTGGGCGCCTGGAAAAGCCGGTGGGGTCATAAACCCCATCCCTGCCTCGCTGTCACTGATGAAGCACCTTCCAAAATCAATGGCGCTTTGTTGGGTTGCGTCAGCTAACGAGGAAAAGGCCATTTATTGTTTCAGCGGGGAAAGGCTGACGCACCACAAAGAGGGCCCTTTGCCTGACTCAGAGCAAATATCTGCGGCTTTTCCAGGGCGATTTGCCTTTGACAAGAGGCTTCTGTCCTCCAGCAAGGCGCCTGGGCTGGCGGTGGTCCCTGCTGGGAGAAGCAGCGATGCTTTTCTGGATCCCCAGCGAGGGATCTGCATCCAGCATCAGCGATGTTGGGGTCTGCAGTTTCTGTGGATGCACAGCACAAGCACAGAGCAAGGCAGGCAGAGCTATTCGAAATTTTCTCCTGGGCAAAGCGAGGCACGGCTGACCGAAGAGCAGGAGGCAGAGCCCGAGCTGAACCAGAGCCAGGCCAGGCAAAGCCCAACCATCTGCCTGCTGCAAAGCCAAACGAGCTGAGGTTACTTGATTGAAACAGCAAGTGCATAAATATCCAATAAAATAAACAACAGCCATAATTAATAATAAAATAAAAATAGCCTTTCCTTTCTGCTCCTGCACTTTGCAGCCGCAGAGCTCAGGGCACATCACACACCAGAGTAACAACTAATTATAAGCACCAATTACGATGATAATGAAATAATCTACCTTCCAAACCTGCCTGCCATTAATTTTCCCTGGCTGTAAAGAAGGTTGAGAGCTCACACTGGACAGAGCGAGTGACGTGGGTGCAGCCTGCTCTGTGCCACAAACCAGCCTGACAGCAGGAGGGGGGACAGGGACATCCTCACACCCCGGGACCTTCCTGCAGCAGTGACTTCCCCAGGTCAGTGCTGAGAGAAGCTGTGGCTGCCACATTCCCAGAAGGGTCCAAGCCAGGTTGGACAGGGCTTGGAGTGACCTGGGATAGTGGAAGGGGTCCCTGCCCACGGCAGGGTGCGGAATGGGATGAACTTTAAGGTCCCTTCCCACCCAAAGCATTCTATGATTCTCTGAAAGCCACTCACTCTTTAGAGTAAAACAGAAACAAAGCAGCACAAGGAAGATTTGATTTATCTCCTCTCTCAGTAAATTGAAGGTTTTCTTTCACGACACCATCAGCAGGCAAAAATAAAGGGGATGAAGGAGGACAGTTTGGATGAGACGCTGAGAAGCAGCATTTATCCCTTTCTAGACGGTGACTCAGGGAATCATGTGGGCACGGACTGATTCCTAAGCCAGCAGTTAAGCAAGAGCCTGAGTGATGAAGTACTCGAGGTTTGCACTCCATTGCTCTCCTGAGTCAGAGCCAGCACCTTGCTCCCGATCCCAGCTCATCCTGTGCAAGGCCCTGGATGTCATTGCCAATTCCATGTCTCTGATCCCAGCTCATCCCATGTAAGGCCCTGGATGTCATTGCCTGCCCCAGATCCCTGTTACCCCCAGGGCAGGTGGGTGCTCATGATGCTGATGCAGAGCTTTGCTTGTGTGGGATAAGGACACTTTGCTTCCTGACCCGGGTCGGACCTGACCTGGCAATGTGTTCTTTCAGCCCAGAAAGCCAAGCCTGTCCTGGGCTGCATTCCCAGCACCACCAGTACCAGGTCCAGGGAGGGGATCATCCCCTGTCCCCCTGCTCCACTCTGGTGAGACCCCCCTGGAGCACTGTGTCTAACTCCCAACACCAGAAGGGCATGGAGCTGCTGGACAAAGTCCAAAGGAGGCCATGGAGGTGCTCCAAAGGCTGGAGCACTTTTCCTACAGAGCCAGGCTAGGAGAGCTGAGGATGTTCAGCCTGTAGAGGAAAAGGCTCCAGGGAGAGCTTAGGGGCCCTTCCAGGGCTTAAAGGGGCTCTAGGAGAGCTGGAGAAGGACTTTGGCCATGGGCCTGGAGTGCCAGGACAAGGGAGAATGGATTCACACTGCCAGAGGACAGGGTTTGATGGGATATTGGGAAGGAGTTCCTCCCTGTGAGGGTGGTGATGCCCTGGCACAGAGAAGCTGTGGCTGCCCCATCCCTAGAAGTGTCCAAGGTCAGGCTGGACAGGGTTTGGAGCAAGCTGGGATAGTGGAAGGTGTCCTTGTCCATGTCATGGGCTTCAAACAAGATGATCCTTAAGGTCTCTCCCACCCCAAACTATCCTGGGATTCTCTGATCTTGTTTTTGGTTACAGAGGAGCATGGCTGGTGCATTTCCTCAGCAAGGATGGTGACCGAACCCCCAAAATGCTCCCCTCCAACCTTGCAGAGAGCCACCAAAGCCCAGCATTTGATCCAAAATGGGAAATTCCTGGGCTGCAAAGCGGGAAAAGCAAAAAGTCTTGGTGTCAGAGAGGGTCAGGAGACCCTCATGTCCCAGCCCCAGTGGCTCTGAACAACACGATGTGCTGCAAAGCCCAGGGCTGGCTCTGGCACCAAGGGTGAGCAGAGCCTGTAAGATTGATTTCCTTTTGTTTTCGATTGACGGCGTGTTTGCTAGAAAATGTCATTTTCAGGAACCGAAACTATCTGTGGATTCAAGTCAGGTTTAGCGAACAGTTTTCGCAGAAAATAAATAGAACGGGGAGAGGAGGGAGCTGCAGAGAAGTCAAAACATCTCGTGGATGATGTTTCTTGCGTGTTACATTTCAATCTCTCACTCGAAATGTCATTGTCATTCCAAAAAATTGACATTTATCTAAAAGGTTAAAAAAAGGCTACGCTGAGTGAAGCATATGGGTCGGTTTCCGCGTTTGCATAAACTGTTTCATTAGGATTTGACAGAAACACTGGGCTTGATGTCACTGAAAGAAACCCAGCTCCCCACTTTCCTCCGAGGTGACCTCAAGTCAACATTGTTTCTTTGCCCTGACCACCAACTAAGCTGTGAAAAAGAATTTAAAAAGCCATTATTCACCCAACAATCAGCGGTGCTGAGGTCAGGATAGTGCGTGGAGCTGTTCCCACCACAGGGAATCCTCCAGGGTGGTGCAGGTGTGCAAATCCCCTTGGAAAGTCCTCACGGGTTTTGGCAGCTGTGACAGAGCTAAACCCGCACGAGTCCATTCTGAGCTAATGGAGGATCCTAAAATCCAGGAACATGGAGAAAATGGGACTGAAAAATAACACAACCAGCACACCCAGGGAATATAAATTGTCCCGTTCATCCTGAATTTGACCTCAGATCCCATGGAAGTTCAATGAGCAGGCACCACCAACTGAATCCTTCACTTTAATCCCATGATAATTATAATGCCATGCATCCAGGCTGGAACAAACAACCCCTCCCCAAGGCAGAAAAGGCCTTTTCATTCACCCTCTGAAAGAACTGGTCAAAGTCACGATTTTCTGAATTTCCCCCCAGACTGATGTAATGCAAATAAAAATTACAGAGCCTGGGGGGGAATGACTGAGGGGAAAATAGAGAGAAAAGGTCTCTGGGAAATGGTTGGTCAATGGGGGTTTTGTGATGTAGCAATCTGAGATTTCCAGTGACAGGACCACTGGAGGGGAAATGTTAAGCCAAATTTGGGGAAGATGCTTGCTCTCCCCTGTGTCTCTTAGGACTGGGAATGTGGATCCCCCCAGGGGAAGGAGTGAGATGCCCAACTCCTTCCAACTTCATGTTCAGATGGATCTCAAATACCCCCAAAAGCACAACTGAGGGTCTCACCCTGCCCTCTCAGCTCCCTCCTGCCACAGCACCTGAGAGGGGTTTATTTTTACAGCCTAATTTAAACAGGCTCTGCTTATAAATTAATGGCTTTAACAACTTGGGATCTTCCCAACAGCAGCCAAAATTCGTAGAATTTCAGAATGGTTTGGATCAGAAAGGACCTTAAAGATCATCTCGTTCCAGCCCTGCCATGGGCAGGAACACCTTCCACTGTCCCAGGTTGCTCCAAGCCCTGTCCAACCTGGCCTTGGGCACTGCCAGGGGTCCAGGGACAGCCCCAGCTTCTCTGGGCACCCTGTGCCAGGGCCTGACCACCCTCACAGGGAAGAATTTTTTCACAATATCCCATCTAAACCTGCTCTGTCAGCTTGAAAGAAACCCAGAGCAAAGGTTTCAGCAGTCAGAATGCTGGCAACACTTCTGATCTGGATGTCAGCTGCTTTTCTTTCCCTTTTTAATTATTTAGTTATTTTTTATTTTTAATATTATTCATTCCTTTTTTAAAAAAGCTCCAAGCTCCTAAGAAAAAAGGCTGCGTGTTTTTCTAGGCTGTGCTTGGATGACTCTCAGCCCCCTGACAGAGAATCCATAGGTGCTAACAAAACACAAACGGATAATTAATCACCATAATTGGGGATTGGGTGGCTTTTATTCACTTCCATCTCCTCTGTGGTGTTTCTTCAAAAGAAAAGAGGGGGGAAAAAATGTAGTAGAGAAGGGAAGAAAAGAAATCCCGTAAGTCTAAATGGGCTGCACAGATTTATGGAGAATTAGTTTAGTCCTTGGGACCTTGTGACATGAGAGTCCAACCAAACTCCATTCTTGGCTTTATGATGTTTTCAAGCCCCCTCAATGCAATTATTTCCTTGTCTCCCTACAGCCCATCCATTATTCTCTATAATAATATGTTTTCTGAAACTCCTTTCCATAAACAACGAGAGCAGGCAGCCAGGAACCTCATTGTTATTGATATCATGTCACATCACCAGTAAAACGGCTCCTGCAGAATGGGCTGAGAATGGAGATGGTTTCAATTGAAAACATCCCCACCTTTTACATCGCTCCAAGATAAATGAACCCAAGGCACTGTGACGTCACGCGGGGAAATTTAACCCCCACGGCTGTTTTAGGGACAGGGTTGAGACAATCCTGTTGTGGATCCCAAACTGCTGGTAGGAAATGGGTCCCTGGTGGAATTTGTTTGCTCCTTCCACTGGATCTGGCCCCACACCGTTTTAAAAGCAAAAGAATTCCAGGTTTATTTGTCCCTGAACCCACAATTATGCCAGGAAATCAATAAATTGCTGTTTTCACCCAAGATATGATGCTCAAAAGCACAAGCACCACCAAGCTCTTGTTAAAACAGCAACAATCCTCAGCCCTCAAATCATCACCTCAGGGGGTTCAAGCCCACAATTCCCATTGTAATTGATAAAATCACAGCAGTTGCAAGGTGTGACAGGTAGTTTCGGTGGCAATATCACAAAGAAAGGTTTGAGAGGAGTTTAAATAGCTAAAAGTGATTCTTGTAGCAGTGATTATCCAATGTAGGGCTGGATTCTGGATTTGTTAGCCTGGGAAGGGCTCAAGCCACACCGACGCTGTTTTTCCACTCAGACACATGGATCACATTCATTCAATCAATTAAAATAGTCCAGTCATGATCCTGGCAACATCAAACAAGGATTAATAAACTTCCTACATTTTCCGGCTAGACCCAAGTGTATGTCTGACCCTCCACATGCCCCAAAGATCATCCGTGTCCCTAAAAATTTCAGGTATAACTTGAATCACCCTAAACCTTAAAAATAAATCCTTGGGGTGAGAACAATGGGATCAGCCTATTTATAGATTCAAGAACAGAAATTTCATATTAAAAGATCAAGAGGGAAAATCACTCATTTGCCACTAAGAGAACAAAAATAAAAGCAAGAACACAGCTGGAAGTAGCCCTGTAGGGTGAGATAACAGATCCCGGGGCCCTGCATCCTTCCTCACCCTCCTGGTTATTTTGACATTTCAGCAATAGGAGCATCCAGGCAGTGCATTTTCTCAGGGACCAGATTTTTATCATCCTAATCATGGTCTGGGACCAATACACGGAAGCATTTACTGGTCCAGAAAGCATTTGTACTGTTCCAGTAACTAAGCACTTTTGAAAGACTCTTTTCCACCTGATTGTAGGAGCTGATAGCTCGGGAGCTGCTAGCGAGAGATTGATGCTTCATATGTTTGAAAGCTCAAACTCCAAGCAGAGAATATTGCACTGGTTTCTGGCTCTAGTGGTTTTCATAACACCCGGCAGCAATATCATGTCAGAACAGCAGCTGCCAAATCTGGTCTTCAATTATTGCCAACTTCAAGTTCAAGGAGAGCTAAATCCAGGGGTTTGGTGCAACCTGATGTAAAATGCAGCTCTAACAGGACTCCCTTTGTCTTTTCCCCTCTCCCATACATATTTCAGGAGCTGCCAGGTGTCTGTACCGAATTAGAGACGGTGGAGTTCAAAGGTGTGGATGGCTGGAGGCATTTGCTGCTGAAATAGATGGGATAAATGGTTTGGACAAACAAAAACTTAATGCTTTCAACCTCACTCGAAGGGGACCTTCAACCCTTCTCCTCACCCTTTTCCAGCCTGCAAAGTGAAACAGGAGAAAACAGGAGGTTGGGACCTGCTTTCCTGCCTGAACTCATTTAACCCAGGAAAACACAAAGGAGATTTACAATGTCTTTCAGGCAGGGCAAACTTGTTGTCCAGAGAAGCTGTGGCTGCCCCATCCCTGAAGTGTCCAAGGCCAGGCAGGACAGAGCTTGGAGCACCCTGGGATAGTGGAAGGTGTCCCATGGCAGAGGGTGGAACTGTATTATCTTTAAGAGCCCTTCCATCCCAAATCATTCCATGATTCTGTGACCTCATGGCTTTCATCTGCATATACAATAGCATTGGAAATCACAGAGCAGGATTCTGTGACTGTGGAGACATGGGTCTGTGCTAACCCTGCTGCCCCATCACTTCAGAGCCTTCAATTCAAGGCTCTCCCACCATTCCCTACAAGAAGATTTTGGCAGATAAAATCCACCAGATTACACATGTCCCTGCAGCACGGAGAAACTCCAAGAGCAAGGCTGCAGAGCTTTCCTGTTACAATGACATGTGCAAACGTGTTCTGAGCAATTTTGGGAATTCAATGACATCCCACGTGGGTTGTGCAAAAAGCTCACGGCAAAAAGTTTCATTTCGTGTCATGCGGTCGACCTGTGCGGAGCATGAAAGCAGGGGCTGGGGATATGCTAATATCCCTAATGCTATCACTTCTGCAAACAAAATTAATGATTTTCAAGCCCTGGAGCCATCAGATTCCACTTCCACGGGGACTTGCGTTGGGTGAACACCAAGTTTTCTCAACCACGTGGGAATTTCATACCCCTGCGATACAAAAGATGAGAGTTAAGCACGTGGAGAAGCTACGTGAGGACACAAGAGAAAGGCCACGATGAGTTCCCATCAATCCACAACATCCAAGGCCAGAAGAGACAATCAAAGCTGACAGCCTGGAGAAGCCAAGCCACACAATTTCAAACACAGGGATTATTCCCTTGCACTCAGGCAAACACCAGCACACCCAGTCACTTCTTGCTGATGCGCCGGGTGGGTTTTAGCAGGACAATCAGTCTTGCTTAAAAGACTTCAAGTGATGATGAATTCACCATTTCCCACACATAATCAAGGGATAGCTTGGTTTGCATCTGGCTCCTGTTTTACCAGAGTTCCAAAGATGTATAACACAAACCAGCCTGGATTTAGGTCATGTATCACTGACATCTCCATCTGAAGGGAAAGGCTTTGCCAGCACCTACAAGAAAATCTCCTCTTCCTCCAAACCAGCCCTTCAGTGCCTGGTACAGAAGAAATCCCAGTTTAGGGCTGGTGAAGGTGACCAGTCTCCAGCCTGAGAAGCTGTGGAGAACCTCCACAAGCTTCTTGACACCTCCATACCAGTAAGAAATCCCAGAACTCTTGAATGGTTTGGGTTGGAAGTTTGGTTTGGGTTGGGAGGGATAAGAATCAACTATTTCCAACCCCCCTACCATGGGCAGGGGGAACCTCCTGCTAGACTGGAAATGGGGCAAAAAGACCCAAAAATCTGCTGCAGTGGTCAAGTTGGACCCAAAGCATCCTCTGGGTCTGGTCTGGAGGAGGGAATAGACCATGGGCAAAATAAATAAATAAAAAACCAATCTCCATTTGGAGGCACTAAATCCCCACTCCTTTCCAGATGGCTGGGAGATTTCTCCCAGGTGGTAAATATATTATTAAGAACTCATTTCACCGTGAAATTGACTATTCAAAACACAGACAGAAGCTAATATATTAGGACAACCTGTCTGAAAAGCTCACGTTAGAGGGAATTTATTTTTGTTTAATATAAAACGTGGCACTATACACATGGCTGTCCTCGAGCTGCTCCTCAGCAGAAACACACGTTCAGACATTGGGGAGGTCTCCCACAGCAGGACAAATGGCACTGGGTAATGTCACTGTCACCTCTGGGGCAGCCCAGCCATCAAGGACACTGGCACTGGGAAGTGGTACCTGTGCCATGGCCGGGAGGCTCCTCCAGCTCTCACTGACCACCTCAATGTCATTAATCTGGCACTTCTCAGGAGTCCAGTGCTTAGAGAAACCCAGAGCAGGGTAATAGTAAAGATTTGCTGATCAGGGACATCCTTCCACTGACTCTGAAGGGAAAATCCAAGCAACATGACAGGGACATGAAGAATGTCTTTCACAGAGAACCATCAGGTCAGACCAGCCCTCCGGACACCCCGGATCTAATCCCCCACTCAAAGCAGGAGCAGGTTTCAACCAGAAGTTGAGCCTAAACTTCTTCCAGGTTTAGATTAAACCTACACCTTTAAAGTTTTCTCATTTACTAACCAAATCCAAAGCCTTAGGAAGGCTGGAACCTCCCATTACTAACTGCACACCTAATGTATTATTTCTTATTAACCACTAATAAGAAGGTGCCTAAAGTAACAGGTTTTCTAAAGCCTTTCCTAGTTGAGTCAATTGTTTTGATTGCATAATTATTTAAAAGTATCCCAGATATTTTTTAACAAGGAGGAGCAGCATAATTTTGCAGATCAGTAATGAAGAGGCCTCAGAGGGTCGACAAACACTTTGTATTGTTTAATTTGCTTCCCAGCCTTTCTGTCAAGGAACTCCAGCCTTGCTTTGGCATAAGATCTGCCTGGGGGAGGTCAAGGAAGGTGACCTTTTTCTTCCCACTCAATAGCAGAGGATGAGAGTCTGAACTGCTGGACACACACAGACTTCAGAGCGTGTCTTCATTAGAGGCTACACGGCATCTCTGAAGTCTCAGCCCTTCTGGAAAATCATGGATGGGAGAAACCTCTGCAAGCTGTGGGTCTGTTAGACTGTAACTTATTTCACTTTAATTCAGCTGCTAATTAACTCACTTTAGGCTAAATGCCTGTGTCTTGAGTAAAGTGACCTCTTTGCTGATCTTAGGCCTAGGACACGCATGGTGGCTCCACAGACACCTCAGCTGAACGTTGAGCTCTCCAAAGAGATGTCCCAGGATCCCTGCACTAAGCAGGTCCTCTTGTGCAGCATTCCTTGGGAAGTGGGTGGATGACAGCCTGGACAAAATCCAGGCTGGGCAATTTGTCCTTTGAGAAGGAAAACTGGCCCGAGGAAGAGGAGAGCATAGATGTCCAAGAGAAAATATGTGACGGGAAAGAGTTATCCCATCCTGGAAAAAGCTGGACATTTCAAAGAGCCATCACCTTTCCTAGACCTTGGAAAATTTCCACCTAGAAAAATACAACCCCCCCAGACCAACCCAATTTATCAGCAGCAAGCTTTAAAACCCAGTCTGGACTTCCTGCTCAGACCTAAAGCCACTTGAACCCTAAAAAAGCCACTTATCTGCAGGGATGAAATTCACAGCCTCTCTTGGCAACCAGCAATGAGGCTGCAGACTTGGCCTCTGGCTCTTTGTCTCAGTCTCTCTCAGCCATTCTGCTGCAGATAAATAATTAACCACACATTGGAACGGGGACCTGAGCACGCGTCCCCTCCATCCCGGCTGAGTGCCCGCGCTGACGGGCTATAAAATCCCTGCTGGCCCAACAAATATTTATTCATGCAAAATGGAGCAGCCTCGATGAAAGAGAGACAGAGCCGTGCTCTCTCCTTCTGATCTTCAGAGAATTCACCCCAGAGCAAACACTGATGAGGTGGAGCTGTGGGTTTGTTGGCCAAACTCAGTGTGTTTTCATCTCTGGGCTGAACTCCTCATCCTTCCAAACCCCACCATACAAGGAAAAATAACTGTAATCATTCATGAGCAATCATTATTAATAAATTGGGGATGGGAATATTAATACTAATAAATATCACTAAAACTTGGACAAGGAAAGCCTCCCCCATCTGAAGTGCTCAAACTTGGCTGTTTGGAGAGATGAGTTAGAACACACAGTGGGATTTCTGGGGCTCTCCTGGGCAGGGCCAGGAGTTGGGCTTGGATAATCTTTGTTGGTGTCTTCCAACTCAGGATATTCTATGATTCCGTGAGTATTCAACATAAACAGCCATGGTGGCCTCTTCCAGTGGTCATCAGGGCCACCAATTAATTGCCAGCTTCACCAGTTCTTGAGAATGCCACGATACACTTGTTCCTTTAGGCATCCCTCTAATTAAAGCCATCCTTCCTTAATTTTCTAGGCCATGTCAGCAAATCAAATTCCCAGACAGAATTCCTCTTTCTGTGCCCTCTTAGTTTTGATTTTCTTCCATCTCTCCTCTCCAGTGGAATAAGGGATCATTAATCCCATCCAAGGCTCACATAAAGGAACACACCTGAAGTTTCTGCAAGAAGTCACACCTTGGTACCCTGACATCATGAGAAATGGTCCTGGAGAAAGGTCCTGCTTTTCCTTTTTTATCAGTAATTCATTCAAGGCACCAAACCCAGCTGTTAGGAATGGCTGACATTCGCTTTGCAAAGCAAGCAAGGCTAAAATAAACTGAAATACAAAACCCTTCCTCTGTGCATACATTCCTTCTACAAATCTGAGTGCTAATGGTATTTGACATGTTGGTAATCTGCGTTTTCTTACCATAATTCATTTAGAGTGGTTCTGCTTGATTATTGTACATTTTACACCGTGATGCACAGAAAATGTTGTTGCTCTTTTTTGCCTCCTTAACTGGTTTTATTCCTTCTAGAAATCACTCATTCATACTACCCACTTTCGAGGCTAGAGAGGGAGGGAAGAAACAAAGCAAAAATCAAAGAGAAAATAGGCAGCAAGAGAATAGGAAATAAATGAAGAGAAACAAAAAGAGAAAAAACAATAAGAAGGGAAAATAAGCCGAGAAATTATGCAAATAGAAGAAAACAAAGGCAAGAGCCAGAAGGGCAGAGAGGGGAGCCAGTTCCTCATGTTTTGGGAGAGCACATCCTATTTCTGCCCAGAGACTGGAGCAAAGGACAATCGAGCAAGTGAGGACTCAATTGTATTTATTTTCCATGGAGTTGAGTCCTCTTTTACAACCCAACGTCTTCTCCGTGCTCAGAGCATTTGTGTGACATTAGACATGATGTTCTTATGGAAATCTCTGCAGTTGGGAAAAAGCTGGGAAGAAAATAACTGTTCCTGCTCTATAAAAATTTTGCTCTTTCCCATGTAGGAAAGCAGGGGGAAAGAAGCCATAAACCAAAATTCTCAAATTAATCAAACTCGAGAAAAGTTGGGCCAAAGTCAACATGACCTTTAGATTTCAAATTTTTTTGCTTATTAATTGTAAGAAAAATTCAGCTACGCTTCAGTCTTATATTTTGAGCCAGAAAATCACTTGTTTTCCTCGAGGGAAAAAATCAATTAAATTTGAAAATCTTGCAAAATGTTTTAATTTTCCTTGTATTTGCTAGTTCTGCTCAAACACCCCTTTGAAACTGGCCTGTTCTCTTGGAAAGCCACTTTTCCTAAATCTGCATTCTCCAGGTTGAGAAGCCACCTTCCATCATCTCATTTAAGGCCATTCTCCCTGGTGGTGACAGGACAAGACGTAATGACCTTAAGCTGAGGGAGGACAGGGATATATGGGATATTGGGAAGAAATCCTTCTGTGTGAGGGTGGGGAGGCCCTGGCACAGGGTGTCCAGAGAAGCTGGGGCTGTCCCTGGATCCCTGGAAGTGTCCAAGGCCAGGTTGGACAGGGCTTGGAGCAACCTGGGATAAGGGAAGGTGTCCCTGTCCATGGCAGGGGGTTGGACAGGATGGAGCCTTAAGGTCCCTTCCAACCCAAATCATTCCATGATTCTCTTCCCTCCTAACCAGCCAGGGCAGAAGGGAATTCCATGCCAGTCCCGTTAATCTCACCCCACCCTCAACTCCTCACATGCAGAACAGGATTTGCTCCCTCAGCTCTCCTTGGGATAAACAGATGGACAGGAGACAGTCAGAGTCCACTTAGGTTCATGACCGACAATAGAGACCTGGATAATCCACCCAACCTCTTGGCAGCAGGAAGGAGCTGCTTTGCTCCCAGTCCATCACTGAGGTTATTACGTCTCTCTGAGGGCCTCAAGCTGCCTGGAATCCCCAGTCAGTTCATAAAGGAAACGAGAGATTCAACAATTGTTTGTGCTTGGGCTGCCGTGTAAAGGCTTCATCTCTCAGCAATGAAACAAAAGGGGACTAATAACACTCTGTGCTGCAAAAGCCAGTGCCAAGGAAGAGACAGAAATCAATTATCCGGGTGAAATTCAAAGGGAGAGGAAGTGGAGAACACGTCCACATCAGCAAACAGCACACATAATCCCATTAACACGGACACCGTCTCCCTTGCGAGAGCACCGAGCCACAGAGAAAGATGATGATTAAAATAAACAAACTAAAAGTAGCCTCAACTTCCCACACCAGGGGTGGTGGGATGGATAGATGGATGGATGGATGGATAGATGGATGGATGGATGGATAGATGGATGGATGGATGGATAGATGGATGGATGGATGGATAGATGGATGGATGGATGGATAGATGGATGGATGGATGGATAGATGGATGGATGGATGGATGCCATTGGGACATGGCAGAGGGCAAAAGGGGAGCTGAGGGGAAGCTGGGGGCATCAGGACCCTGAATGCTTGGGAAAGCCACTTGTCCCTGCCACCAGATGTTGTGAAGGGCAGCTGTACCCAGTGGATGGTCAAACCACCACATCTTTAATGCAACCCGCAAAATGCAGCCTCACAAGGCTGAACAAATTCCAAGGAGGGATGAGGATGCCCTGAGGATGCAGTGCTGCCTCCCATGTCAGGGACAGCCCTCCCAGCATCCTCCTCACCCCACTCTGCAGGAACAGGGATGCTGGGCCAGTACCGTGGAACTCACAAAGCCAGAAATCAGCTGTGCCAACCTCCCCAAAATGTTTCTTCTCTCCTGGCTGACTCACCAAAAACCTTCAAACTCCATCTCTTACTGTTCTATCAGGATGCCCCATCCTGGGAAGTGTCCAAGGCCAGACTGGATGGGGCTTGGAGCAACCTGGTCTAGTGGAAAGTGTCCCTGCCCATGGCAGGGGGTGGAATAAGACAAGCTTTAAGGTCCTTTCTGACCAATCCATTGGGGGATTTCGTGACAAACTGAGGCAGCCTTACTGGGTTGCACAAAATCATCATTTAAACCCCTTCAGTCTCTTTTTTTAACAAAGGCTGCTCTGGCAGACAGTGTGGCACAAGTCAAGGAGAAACCCAACCCTTTCTAGGAGAGCACTGTTGAAAAGCTGAGCCAGCTGGGAAGGTCCCTGCCTGCCATCAGCTGGGCTGCCGAGAGGGACACGTGGCTCTCAGGGACACAGCTCTGTGCTCTGGTGACACAAACTGGGCAGCTGTCACTATAAATCCATGTTTCTCCTATGGGACAATTAGAGCCAAAGTGGTTTGGCCACAGTCAGACCCTCTAAAATGGGCAAATGGATGCTGTAATACCAGTGTGTCCACTGGGATTAGGGCAACCCCAAGTACATCTGAGTTTTGTAGTGCATGGATCCCCAGAGAGGGCACAGGAGAGGTGAGGGGGTGGCTACAGTGCTCCTGCCAGCAGCCACGTGTGAAACTCTCCCCTGCAACCCCAAATCCAAAAAAACCCATCAGTTTTTCAGGAATGGTGCCCTATGAGGCACCCCCAGTGATTCCCCCAAAGTTCTTGCCCTGGAGATGGATTCAAGGAGCTACAGAGAGGAACTACAAAAAAATAAACCAGCATCAACCCTTCTCTATTCTCTGTCATTTCTTAATGCTCGGGGCTACAAGGGGACAGAGATGACCCTTCCAGTTCTCCCACATCCAACAGCATTTCAAACCCTTGTGACCCTCTGTTTTATCTTGGGAACCCATCTGGGCAAGGACAGGTTAAATATAATTGTTTGTGCAGCCCCCAGCCAACTTCCCAGATGAAATTTATTGCTCCAGCATAACTCTCTCGTACTTTTTTTCCCTGAGCATCTGCTGCTGGCAGCTTTTGGAGATAGGACACTGCACTGATCTGGCATTGCAATCCCAATTTCTGCTCAGAAAAAGGCTTTCTGAAGTCTGTGAGAGTTAATGGGAAATGGGATACACAACATCTTCCAAGGATTTGGGATCAGAACCAAAATGAGCTCAGGAAGTCAAAAAAAGTCTAAAAAAGTCAAAATCCTTTTCCCCTTGCCCCCACAACTGCTCTCCCTGACAGAACCCCTTTGCCTCCAACTCTGGCTCAGATATATGGCTGCTCTATAATTTATAATTGTCTCCAAAGACCATGGAGCAGTTCATAAATTTAAGGAGGAAAAAAAAAGTCCTTTTCAAGGATAATTTTAATATCAGGCCTTTCATTTAGGGAAAGAGCAACTCAAATTAATTCCTGGAAATACTGGCTTTTGCCTGCTCCACTTGGTCCATCTGTCCCAGGAGCATCTGCAGACAGGGACAGGGATGGAGAGTGACTCCACAGCCCCAGGCAGACCCAGGACACATCCCCACAATGAATTAAAATACAAGATTAAAATACTGTCACTTAATCCCCTGCAAAGCCTCTTAAGTGTTTCTATCAGGGTCAGCTCACTGCAGTCTTGGTCAACCCACCTCTGAAAATACCCCAGTTTAGTTCCTTCCGTGAGTGTCCAGAAGGTTGGAATGAGGGATGGGATCACAGGCAACAGGGACCAAGTGGATGGAGGTAAATTCCATGTAAAAAACCCTCATTAGGGAGCAAGGGACTTGCACAACCTCCTCTTTCACATCCATCCCCTCCTTGGGCTGCTCCTGCATCCTTCCCCAAGTCAGCTTTTCCCTTCCCTTGCTCACCACAGATTCTCCATGACATAAAGGATGAATTATCCTGGGGTTGAGTCCATCAGCTTCACTGGACACATTTGCCCCAGAGACAGGTACTCTGTCTGTGCTGGGAGACAGCAGAATTGCTTTTAGCTGGAGTGCTGATGGAGAGTTAAATCCTGATAAACCATCCCAAAATGGGTCTGCAACCTCTTGGATGCCTGCACCCCTTCCAGGCTTTCCATTTGCCCCCTTGCTTCTCCTCATGACCTTCCCCAAACTCCTACTGATGCCTTTTTCCTGCTCTTAGGAAATCAAAGCCCAGACAGGGTCAGAGGGTTGGGGGTCGTTTCCCTCAGTATTTAATAGGATCCCATTCCATGCATTGCTCACCCAGGTGACAGCGTCACAATGTCCCCCCACCCCCAGTCGAGTGGACAATTAAAGCCCTTACTCATTAGCATATCTAACAAGAGGGCTCAATAAGGGGCTGGGCTGGACTCACTTCCAGTTTCCAGAATCTGTCCTGCCAGGGGCCCTTGAGTTCTCCCAGCAATGGAATGTTTGCTCTCCTGACTCTGCAGCTCTGGGCTGTTTGGGCTCCCGGCCTGGGGGACACCCAGAAACCAGGCTGAGTTCTCACCCCTAAAGCATCACAAGTGTGCCTGCTGATACCTGTGGGGATAGGGAACTGTGTCAAAGGGATTTAGGAGAAAAAGCAAAAAATCCTTCAGGCATCACGACCAACAGCTCACCAAATGCCAGCAGTGTTATCCTGGAGAAATTTGCTTCCTGGGGAACTGTCCTGGAGGATGGTGTTACAGAGCACAGCCAGGAACTGGAAGGTCTTGCAGCAAGTGTAATGAAAACAAAACATTCTTGGACAGTTTGTTTAGGCTGGGCTCTCTGCTCCACCACATTCACATTGTATCATCTCACAGCCCCAAATTTCCCTTTTTATTTCCTTCCCCTCCTCACTTAACCAAAAGTAGAAGGGAAATGCTGAGCTACAAAGGCAACTCCTGCAGCAGTCCTGCTCCTGACACGTGTGACAACAGGAATCTGCAGGAGCTGGAAAACCAGTCTTGTGCCATGGGACACATCGAGCCCAGGCCAGCAGCCTGTGCTTTCCTGGAGAAAGCTCTTCCCAGCCTGGCTGCCAGGATGAATCCAGCTTCCTCTGCCCCAAAAAAAGCATTGGAACCAAGGCCCCTCCAAAGCTAGGATTCAACTCCCTGAGGATGAAGGATCAGCACAAGCTTTCCTTGCCTGAGCCACGGGCTGGTGACAGCACCTGGAGCTGTTCTGCCTGGCCAAGGCCCCTGTGCTCACAATTATAACCACGAGCAGCCGTGTGTTTATGTGCTCACACACACCCAGACACGCAGTTGCTCTGCAAAGTCCAGATGATCCTACAGCTGTATTTTAATATTTCAATATCAGGGTCAGAGTGAATCTCACTGTCTCTCTCTTATCTTCCCTCTGCATACCAGTGCTGTCAATGCCATCGGCAATTTTACATGTAAATGAGCCCATCCATCACTCCCTGCTCTGCAGCTCCTCACTTCCAAGACTACCATGGAGTTACACCATTAAATCTCCTGGCTTTACAATATACATCATGACATATTTGACATCAATCAGCTGTGTCAGTCCGCTCACTGTAAACCATAAACTTGCTCTGCATTCCAGCTCCGTGCACGGTGATTAAAACCTTCTCAGCCTGGCTTCCTGATTATGGTGACAAATGACAGTGCCTTCCCTTCTGACTCAACACTCACCCAGCCTCCCCTGAGTGCCCCTGCCCTGCCCAGCTCTCATCCTGAGTTATCCATGGGCACTGCTCACCCCTCTGTCCAGCTCTCTGGCCTTTCCCATCTACCATTTCTGGGCCACTTCATCCATCCATCCATTCACCTCTCCATCAACACATGTGTTTCCCCTACAGCTCCACCTGTCCCCATGTCCTCCAAAAGGCTGCTGGTACAGCTTTGACCACCTCTAGAACTGAGGTGAAGCATCAGAAGAGACATTTTTGGGAATAGCTGTGACTCTATCAACCTGATTTAGAGGGTGGCATCTCTGTCCATGGCAGGGGGTTGGAACAAGATGATTTTTAAGGTCCCTTCCAATCCAGTCCATTTTATGATTCTGTGACCTTCATGAAGTGGTTTAGGTGGGTCAAGACAGTTACCCAAAATCATCCCTCATGTGCTCAGCCAGCACCTGCCAGCCTCACACAGGCTGTCTTTATACGCAGTCAATGCATCGAGTGACTTCAGGCAGACATTCCATAATCCTGCTTCACACAGCATTGTGCTTTGAGGCACCTGAAAAAAACCCTGTTCCAATTGTCAGGACGACTGATCCTTCCCTAATCCCATTTGCTTCCTGAAGAATGAGCAGCTCTGCATGATTCCTGAGGCTGTTAAGTATCAGGTCTATCAAGTCAGGAACCAGACTTCACACACAAATGCAAGTTCGAGGGGTTGGCTCCAGGCCACTGAAATTTTGCCTTCTACTTCATTTTCATCTTTCTCTGCTGGGAAACTCAGGATGAAGAATTTAGTTGGGCAAGTCTAGACTTTAGTATGTGTTCTGAGGACATGTTTTTTATCAATCTGCCTAAAATTGCAGTAACTCAATACTTCAACATCACGGGGGAGAGACTATTTACAAGAGCATGTAGTGACAGGACAAGGGGAATGGCTTCAAACTGACAGACAGCAGGTTTAGACTGGATATTGGGAAGGAATTGTTCCCTGTGAGGGTGGGCAGGCCCTGGCACAGGGTGCCCAGAGAAGCTGTGGCTGCCCCTGGATCCCTGGCAGTGTCCAAGGCCAGGCTGGATAGGGCTTGGAGCCACCTGGGATAGTGGGAGATTTCCCTTCCCATGGCAGGGGTTGGAACAGGATGAGCTTTAAGGTCCCTTCCATCCCAAACCAGTCTGGGACTCTGTGATAATTTTATCACAGATATACTTTTCTTCTGGACACACTTTTCTAAACAACCAGCCTTGTAAATAACTCAGGCCCAAGATAGAAACCATTATGGAATGTGTGATCACATCACTAAAAAACCCAAACTTGAGCAAAATCCCATCACTGCCAAAGACAACACTTTCTGATTGGGTTCCTCCCAGATTAGGAAATTGAGGCATTTGTGAAACAAACCACAAGTGACTGCAAGAAGTCACACACAAGGAGATCGTTTCAGCTTCCAGCCAATTTATCTTGCTAGAATTTATTCCAGCATCCAATTATTGCTATTTTTTGCACCAGAGAAGCCACACAACTTTGCCCATTGCTCCCTCCCTCTGCATATCCCCATCAGAGTCAGGGGTAGAAACCTCACTAGGACTTGCAGGATCTAAAACAGACATTTTTTATGCCTTGTGTTATCCCATAGGACTTTTCCAGGTGGCTTTTCTGCCACCACGTCACCTTCGGAGCACCTGAATCAAAGAAAAATGGAATATCTTGAGTTGGAAAGGATGTACAATGTTCATTGAAATCAAACTCTTTGCCCTGCAGAGGACAACCCCAAGAATCCCACCTGAAGACAGAAGGAGCATGAGGAGCAGCTCAGAACTGATGTTGTTCCCATCTAGAGCCTTGTAAATGACCTGAGATGAAGCATGGAAACCATGGAAGAAACCAGACAGGCAGAAGAGGGAGGAAGTTAACAACTCGCTTTCATTCTTGGGACATCCACAGAGAAATGATCCCTCCTTCACTGAAAGATGAATGGGCAGCTGTACAGGTTATGAGGGAGGTTTTATTGCAGATCAATAAATCTGTGTCACAAACCCCATCTGGAGGGAGTTTTAATTTAAAGAAAAGAGTGATGAACGCTGAAAGACAATAAATCAAAAAGTTGTGAAACCCCATCGGTATTAACCTTCTGTCAATGTAAGCACAGGCTCTGGACAGGGCTGGGGACAAGAGTTTGCTGCCCCCACGGACCTGGGATTCAGGAGCATCAGCAGGGATCAAGGAGGCAAGAGAAAGCCAGGATTTATGACTGTGGTGCTATCAGAGATCAGCAGGTGTCAGGAGGAGATGGTTCTCAGATCCAAATCAGAGAGAAAACCAGAAAAAATAAACCAGGGAGAGTTCGCAGCAACAAACTTGAGACAGGACTGACAGAAGAGGGGAAGAGCAGTGATTATCTCAGATCTCTGCTCAAAACACACAGAAAAGAACTTCCTCCCAAAGCCCTCCTTTCCATCATGTGGCTTTCTCCATCTGCCAGGTGCTGGCTCAGCTCAGAAGCAGAAGCCAACCCACACTAACCCAAATCTGGTCAAAGACAAGGGAGTGACAAGGGAGTCTCTAAAAAAGTCAAAATCCTTCAGGGAGAGGTTCTGGAAGAATCTCCAGGTCTCCAGGTGGGGATTCCAAGCCAGTCCTAAGTATCAGCCTCTCTTGGAGGTCACACCTGGACCACCAGGCTTTGCTCATCAGAGAAGCTCCAGTTCCTCCCACAATGACTGAGGATGAAATCAGGTGCCTGCAGCCCTTCCCACACCTGAGTCCCCCACCCCTTTTCTGAACCCACCTGCCAGTCACAACACCCCCAGTTCATGGAATAATACACTCATGGAATACTTTGGGTTGGACAGAAATCTCCCCAGCTGGGAGATTTCCAAACATCTTAAACACCAGTTGCTTTTAAATTTTGGAAATATGCACTTCTTCTAAATTCCCAAGCCGTGCTATTAATCTTATCTTCCATTAGGCAAACGAGAGCTTTTTAAAAAATCCAATTTACTTTTCCCCGTATACACTTCAGGTTAACTTTATTTTTCGCGTTACTCAGCTTGAACTAAGCAATAATCATTTCCAGATTAATGATGATAATTTCAAACACTTTTCAGAGCAGGCATCTTAATATCCTCTCTGACCAGCGGAGAATTTCCTGTTCTACAACAGGATTACATTTAGGAAGATTAAACACATTTCTGTTTTGCTGGAGGCGGTGGGGATGGGGACTTGGTGAAAGACTCTCAGTGGAAATCTCCATCCAGGACAGGTTCAGGAATGCAAAAAGCATGAGTTGGTTTTTTTTCTCCCTAAAATAAATGCAATTAATTTCAAAAGGCACAGTCCTGTAGCAGGTCCTGGAAATAGCCATCCCAGTGGAAAAATCACTGAATCGTGGAATGGTTTGGGTTGGAAGGGAGCTTAAAGCTCATCTTGTTCCAACCCCCTGCCATGGGCAGGGACACCTTCCCCTGTCCCAGGATGCTCCAAGCCCTGTCCAGCCTGACCTTGGACACTTCAAGGGATGAGGAACATCCTCTCTGAACAACCTGTTCCAGGGCCTCTGTATTCTGACGGTGGATTCAAATGCCACATTTTATGCCTAAGTCCATTCATTTAACCCAAAAAATAAGTGCTGCCCCACTGAAATGGTCGTTGGTTCCACAGGACATTGGAGCAAGGGGAAGACCCACCAGGTTTGGATCTTGGAGCTGGGAAGTGCCCTCAGCTCCACCCTGCAAAGGGGAAACTGAGGCCAGGAGGGGAGATGTTGTGTCTTAACTGATGTTTAAATTGAAAACACAAATTAAATCCCAGAGGATCCAGTCAAGTTGACTGAAAGGGGCTCATCCCAGGGGGCTGATGTTGGCAAGATTAGAAAAATCCTGCTACTGTATTCAGTCCTGCTTCTAATGGATTCAGCTTCCTTTAAAAAGACAAATACTATAATATGGGAGGATATTTCACATTGTTCTCAAGGGCTTTTTACAGGCTTTGAGCCATGAAAACAAGAGGGAGAGCACAGCAGGCACTTCAGCAGCAAAAGGCAGGCTGATGAGGTGATGGAAAACACAGAGCAGTTTGGATGCACAGATGATGCTCCTGCAATTCAGGAGCTGATGAGAGAAGGAAACCTGAGGGCTAAGTGGAAAAACAGCAAAAATGTGATCAGTAACACATGATGGAGCTCCCTGAATTAAAATTACCCTGAGTTATTGCTGCTTTTCCCCTGTGCCCCAGCTCGGACCTGCCTCGGAACAGCTGCGACCAAAACCCTGTTGCTCCCATGCTCTGTCCCACTCTCATCTTCCTCTGAACAGGTCAAACCACAGCAGCAATTTCTGCACTCCAGCACAGCCACCTTTCAGGCGTGGAGGAGGAAAAGCAGTCAGGAATTCAGCAACCCTCACTAATGACTTGTACATCCACTGAGCTGATAACGCTGCCGTCCCTGAGCGCCGAGCCCGAGCTTTCAAGGCAGAGACGTTTCCCCGAGCTACAGCTCAAAACGCCTGCAGCCATTCACAACAGAATGGTTTGAAAAATAAGCAAAGAAGATTTTTAAAAACCCAACAAATCCTTCAGTCAGATGTGAACGAGCATTGTTAAGGCAGGAGAAGTCCATGAGTACAAGCCCATCATCATCAGTGTCACTTTATTAACGGAGGCTCCTTCGGGACTCTGATTTCTCCCACAGCCCAACCCAAGAGGGTGAGAAAAGAGTAGTTTTTTTCCCGCTCCAAGCCAAAAGCATGATAAAGAAGCTGGGTTTTTCCTGCTCCAACCCAATAGCGTGAGAAAGGAGTAGTTTTTTTTCCTGCTCCAACCGAAGATGGTGAGAAAGGAGTCAGTTTTTTCCTGCTCCAACCCAAGAGGGTGAGAAAGGAGACTTTTTTCCCTGCTCAAACCCAAAGCTTTGACAGAGAGGCAGAAAGGAGAGTGAGAGTGAATATTAGCACATCGGCTTTTTGGGTCACCATTAAAAAGGATCATGTGAAAGGAGGTCAGATAAATATTTAACATGGTTATTAATATCTGCTCCTAATTTCATCCCTCCTCCTCCTGCTCCCAGCTCCTCCCTTCACTCTTCATCTCTTCATTCGACACAGTTGATCCCTTTTAAGAAGGTCAGTGGGGATCACAGGACGGCGCTGGCTGGCAAAGGGGGGCAGAAAGGCAGAGTTGTAACCTCACTCGTGGGAGCACGGCTGGAATTAGGCTGGGGCCAGCACTGGCTGCCCAGGCATCACTGACACCCTTGGCTCTCTCCTCCCCAGAGCACGGCACCGCTCAGCCCCGGCGTCACCGCGGCTTCGGCGTGGGGGTAGTGATGGAAAAACAGAGCTGGAGCCCAAAACATGAGCATACAAAGCTGCTGGAGCAGGTCCAGAGGAAGTCACAGAGAAGCTCCAAGGGCTGGAGGCCCTCTGCTCTGAAGCCAGGCTGGGAGAGGTCAGAGAGCCCTCTAGGGCCTAAAGGGGCTCCAGAAGAGCTGGAGAGGGACTGGGGACAAGGGATGGAGGGACAGGACACAGGGAATGGCTTCCCACTGCCAGAGGGCAGGAATGGATGGGATATTGGGAAGGAATTCCTCCCTGTGAGGGTGGGCAGGCCCTGGCACAGGGTGCCCAGAGAAACTGTGGCTGCCCCTGGATCCCTGGCAGTGCCCAAGGCCAGGCTGGACAGGGCTTGGAGCAGCCTCAGTCTGTAGAGGGTGTCCCTGCCCATGTCAGGGGGTGGAACAAGATGGGCTTTAAAGTCTCCTCCAAACCAAACAATTCCATGATCCTTCAACAGTGATGACAACTCACCCTTAACGAGGTACACACACACACACACGGGGTGAAGGGTTTGTCCAGAATTCCTGGCAGAAACCCCAGAGCAAAGAAGAGGGACATCATTTCAGTAAAAAAGGGGTTTCTGTGAGCCCTCAAAAAGCCTCTCCAACATTCACACCATCAGAAAACCAAACATGAGCCCCAAACACACAAACCAGCTCCTCTCCACAGCTGTCTACCCTGTTAATCCACTGCTGAACTCACAGCTGTGGGTTTTTCCTTGTTCCATGGGGAAAACCAGGATCAGGTTCCACTTTCCACCTTCCAGATCCACTGCCACTGGGAGCTGCTGGTGCTGGCAGGCAGCCCCCAGCAATACACACTCTGCCTTCACCAATCTGGGATCTTCACAGCTGCAGATCATGGTTTGTTTTTTTTTTTATTTTAAAACCTTATTTATGGGTTTCTCGACACACACCTGTGTGCACTCCTTTGCATTTTCCTGTCCTGTACTGCCATCCTGCCATCATTTCTTGAGACAATATTCCCTCAGGGAGAAAAGAGAATCACCTTATCCAATTTTCCTACACAAACAGATCCAAAAATGCTTCAGGGTCCTTGGATTGTGACCCCTGCACCTATTTCCTCCTTGGAAGAGGATGCCAAGAGCTTCATCCCCCTCATATTCCCAGAAACTCATTTCTCCCAGTGTCCTCACCCTGTTCACTGGCTGCCAGGCTGCTGTGGAGAATTTACAGCTCTGTCAAAGGAGCACTGCATGACTTAGGGCCAGGTCTGGTTGGAAATAAAAGGATCCTAACTTGAGGAGAGATAAGTCATCCTGCACCACACTGAGCCCAGGAAAAACAACAGCGAAAGAAATCATTTTAAAGGTGGAGAAAGAAACTCCCTTCTCTTGTTTGGGTTTTGGATAGACTTTGTTACAGAGAGAGGCACCTGAGGGACAAGCCAGCACCCCTCTGCCACCAAAGATTGTTGGTGTTGAACTCTCAAAGACAGCCCATGCCCAGAGATTTCAGCTCAACATCTTGCTCTGAATTGTGGAAAAACCCCAGGACATGGTGAGCAACCAGCAGGAGGGTCAAGGAGTCAAGTGCTGGAATATCAGGTCAGACATTGATTCCAGTTCTTGGCACATCCCCACCCCAAGCAGGCTTCGGGCCCTCATTGCTTCAGGTCTTATTTATTTTGCACTCTTCCAACCTGCTCCAAAGACAAAATTATTCAACTCCTCCTCAACCTTTTCTGGTGCTTCCCACAACAATGTTAAATGCTCTAGGAACCTCCATACATCCATCCTTGCAGCCCTCCCTCCATCTCACTCTTTTCCCTGTTTTACAACCAGGAGCAAAGCCCCGGGAGCTTTGGTGCTTCAATCACCCCAGGTCATCTTTGCCAGCAGGAGAGGAGGAAATGAGAGCACCAAACTCAGTGGAGCATCCAGGGGGATGAGGATGACCTTCAGGCAGGGGTAAATAAACAGTTCAGACCCACAGCACCCAAAGTGAGGGGTGGGATATTTACACACTTGTATTCCAGCAGCTAATTTAAGAAGCTGCTGTCCCCTGGCACAGCTGAGTGGGACAGAGCTGCTTTTCCAGGAGCTCACCCAAGGAGATGTCTGCCTGAGGGGTGACAAGGGGCTCAGCCAGGAGAAGTCACTCCTGATGTTCTGCAGGATGGCTTTGAGGAACCTTTGAGGGAATGGCACCCTGAGGATCCCAGTGCTCCTCCCCCAGCATTCCAACATCTTCTGGGATACCCCTCAGTTCTCCCAGCTTGGTTACACCAGAGAGGCACAGCAGTCCCAACATCCCCACACCAACAGTCCCATTTGTGAAACCAGCTCTTCAGATCGAATTTCCAGCCTTTTCTCCCTCCCAGCCATCCTCTTCTCCCTCCAGACCTCCCTTCTCCCTCCCTTTTCCAGTACACAAAAGGTCTGCTGCTAAGCAGGGGTTGCCATGAAAACAAGACAAGAGTTCGGGTGGGGAAAAGCGCCCACGTACCATCCTCTTCTCCCAACATAAATAAATAAGGGGGGGAAAAAAGAGAGATGTTTAGTGTCACTTGAGAGGAGCATGGAGCAGAAATTATGGCAATTTCCTGTAACTGGAATCAAATGCCCAACTTGCCAGCTCGCAGCAGGGCACTGCCATTAATTCCAACACTGGCGCGAGCGCCGCGTTCCCATTAAAGGGGCCAATTTTGAGTCCATTTCCCTGATCAACAGACGGCTCCGAAATTGGGGCTTGATAGATTTGATCAGGGCAGAGTTTGCACAGGTTGTGATTTTGGAGAGGAAAACTGCAAAGAAAAAATTGTGCTCAAAATCCTCCAGTGCTGGTGAGGAGGTGGGAGCTGCCCCTCATCAGGCACCATCCCAATTATCCCAGGCGGATATCGCTGAGCAGCAACGTACTGAGGGAATTGGATGGATTAACTGCTGTAAAACAGAAATGTTATTTAATCAAGGCATAACCAAGTCCAGCTATCTCCTGCAGGCTTCCACAGGGATTGGCAGAGCTTCCTGCAGCCCGAGCTCGGGACAGTTAAGCTGCAAAGGAACTCTGCTATCCAGGCCCTGAACCCTGCAGTTTTCTCCTCAGTATTTCCAGATAAAGGATCAATTCCTGCACAGCAAATACCCCAGGGTATTTGGGGAGGTGTGAGGATGCTGCAGCAGGATGCTCATGGAGGTATTGCAGACAGACTGGTGGGTGATTGCCAGCAGCAGCATGGAATGATCTTCCTGGAGACTGAAATCCCTGGGTCTCTAGACTGGAAAGGAGAGAGCGCGTGGGAAAGGTGGAATTACTTTTTTTGCCCTGTCCCAACTTAAGACAGCCTGAAAATCAGGACTTCATTACAGCTCTGGGGTAGGGACATTTGGGAACAGACAGCCCCTCCTCAGCCCCTCCTGTATCAATCACAGCCCTGGGACAGGGATATTTGGGAACAGACAGCCCCTCCTCAGTCCCTCCTGTATCACAGCTCTGGGACAGGGATATTTGGGAACAGACAGCCCCTCCTCTGCTCCCCATCCCACAGCAAGGCATCCCCAAGCCATCCCTCCTGGAAAGGGCTGTAATCCCCCCTGAGATGGGGAGCAGGATCATAACTCCCGCCACAAAGGATGAATATTCATTTCAGCACTAAGCCCCCTATCAGGACTCCCAGGCAGGTGGTATTAAGACTGGATCCCCAGAGAGTTTTGTCGCGTTCTCTGGAAGCAGAGCCCTGACTTGGAGACACAATAACTCACTTAAGGAGAGCTAATTCTGTCTGCCAGGGAATTGGAAGTGCAGTGGGAAGGCGACACTCAAACGACAGCCTGGCAACTCCACTCGTGTCTCTCCTTGTCCACACTCCAGTGCTGGCAGGGCACATCCAAATCCTTGTATCAGCTCCGGGTCTGGAGGTGGGATATAAAGAGGGACAAAGTATTCCTTGCTGTTCCTTTGGAGCCAGGACACCCGAGCAAGAAACAAAGCCCCTTTTGCAGGCTTGTGCCAGGCTCCCCAGTGCCAGAGCCTAATGAAAACATTTGCAATTACAATGATAATATTATGATTTTAAAAGGAATTAGATTCTGCTGACCTAAATATTAGCCATGCAGAGAGTCAGGGCTATGTGGACATCTACAAAGAACATTGCATAGTACTTTTCCAAGAATTTACAGGAGCAGGGGGAAAGAGGGGGAGTGGTGCCACAGGAACCCACACGAGCCCTCACCCCCAGGACTGCAGGTGCCATGTGCTGCCTCAGTTTCCTCACCTTTGAAACAGGATGAATGGCAAATAAACACTGAGAGAATGGAATATTTTTTCTCTTTCAAAAAAGAAAAGAAGCAGCAATCATCAGCAAAAGATGTTTCTCTCATCTGAAATTGCAGAGTATTAAAGTGCTGAGCAGTTGTGACAGGTGCTGTAACAGCAGCATTCATTATCAGGTTGGTTCTGTTCAGTGCTCCTCACTCACGTGCTCCTCCCTAGAGCCTGCTCTACTCCAGCTTTACTCCTGCTTTACTCCTCCCCACACATGGCACTGACTTTGATGCCTCTAAACCCAGTGATTGATGAGCATCTCCACAGGAGTGGAGCTGAATGTCCCATCCTGCCAGCCCCTGCCAGCCGTGTGTCACAGAATCCCAGCAGGGTTTGGGTGGGAAGAGACCTTGGAGACCATTCCCTTCCAACCCCCCCGGGCCATGGGCAGGGACACCTTCCACTATCCCAGCTTGCTCCAAGCTCTGCCCAGCCTGGCCTTGGATGCTTCCAGAGACCCAGGCACCTTCTCTGGGCACCCTGTGCCAGGGCCTGCCCACCCTCACAGGGAACAATTCCTGCCCAATCTCCCATCCATCCCTGCCCTCTGGCAGTGGGAAGCCATTCCCTGGGTCCTGTCCCTCCATCCCTTGTCCCCAGTCCCTCTCCAGCTCTCCTGGAGTCCCTTTAGGCCCTGGCAGGGGCTCTGAGCTCTCCCTGGAGCCTTCTCCTCTCCAGGTGAGCCCCCCCAGCTCTCCCAGCCTGGCTCCAGAGCAGAGGGGCTCCAGCCCTTGGAGCTTCTCCATGGCCTCCTCTGGACTTGCTCTGACAGGCTCACACTCATCTCTCCCTCCAGACATACCCAGGACCAGCTTCCCCCTCCATAACCCACCTTCCTCAAGAGGCTGAGCCATTTTTTGGCACCAGAACCCCACTGGATCCATCTGTGCCACTGTAGGAGACCAAGTCACCCTGGATCAGCTGTGGGTGTGCTCTGTTCTCCCATCACACACCTGGCAGCAGCACACCTGATGGAACAGCATCCACCCAGATCATTTGGATGGCACAGAAAGTGATTTGTACCCCTCTTTCCTCAATGTTTGACTAAAATAACAGCTGAAGATCTCTGGGACTGCATGGAAATGTCAAGAGTTGAGCTATTCCCCATCCATCTCTGGAGGAGCACAGACCTCACCAGTGGGCTGGAATTCCCTATTTTCATGGATGAAGGGAGGCATAAAACACCCCAGCTCCAACCTGCACAGGGATATAAATAAGCACAAGGTCTGCTGGTGCTCCCTGCACCCCAGGACCTGGGAGCTGAACATCACAGCCTCTATTTATCAACAGATAGGAAGCTTTTCTTGCTCAAGACACTGCTTCCCACACTGGGCAACTCGTGGGGGATTGAAAAGCAGCTCGGTCTCCGTCGAGGAGGAGGTTAATTATAGTTCCATCATCCTACCACGGACACGCTGCAGCCCGGGGCTGATGAGAAACCTCTTCCTTTCCCTTTGGATTGTAAAGATGAACGTATTTAATCCCTCCTGTGCTGTTTGCAGAGCTCTGCGAGCCCGAGGAGATTCATGGCTGGTTTTTCACAGTGCTGCTCTTCCTGCTAACGATGCCCTTCCCGCTAATAAATGCCGGATGGGATTCCATTAGTCAGGAAGGGACACCATAAAACGGCGCACGGAAGAGGAGAGGAGCCTGCAGGCAATAAAACACCTGGGAGAAGCTCTGCCACCAGAGGAACAAGCCATGGTCCCCCACAAAAAGGCTCTCCCCACTGTGCTGAACCACCCCACCACCAGCAGAAACTCTTCCTCTTGGTGTATCAGGAATTTTATATCCCTTTTCCAAAGGCTGCAGGAGGTATGGGATGATGATACAGATGGGAAGTCCAAGCATCACCCTGGGGATGTCAGGGGATGTCAGCATCACCTAGGGGGTTGTCCCTCTCTATTCCTGCCCAGCCTTCCTGAGTAGAAGCTGAGGGTGGAATAAAACATCATTTTCCTTCTTTTGGAATATGAATCCTGTTGGCTTTTCCCAGCAGAGTGGGGAAAAGCCAACAGGAACAGGCAGAGGGCTGTGGGCACAGCCAGCTTGGATGCTGGAGGTGCAGGTTGTGACACAAGACTGTCCCCAGCACTGCAGGGAATAGTCCAACACCTGTGAGAGGAAGAAATTCCCTTTCTGTGGCCAGATGGCAACAGTAACAAAAATAACATGCCCTCCCAAAAGAAAGGGAAAAAAAGAGCCAGAAGTACCAGGAGCAACCTTTAAAAAGGTGCGTTGTTCCTTTCCGCTTTTTAAATGGCATCATATCAAAACAGCCCATAAAAAATGAATCTGAGTGTGTTTTGTAAATTATAGATTAGCCAGGAGCAATGCTTCACTACAAAGCTCGGTGCCAAGTTGCAATTCCAGCAGCGTTTCTGCAGAGCCCGCTGGGCAGGAGGTCACAGCAGTCGTAGCAGTGTGTTCCCTCTGTATTATTATTATTATTATTCTGATGCAGAAATAATACCAGTGCTCTCCACAAGGCCAGTGAGTAGGGAAAGGGAAGGTGGGTGGTGGAAAGGAGCAAGGATGGGGCTAAAATTGTTCTTTATTCCCTTTATCTTGCCCTGACTAGCTGAAGGTACATGTCATACACAGCTGGGTGGAAAAGAAATCTCTCCTCTACCTTCTCCCTTTGAGTCCATCTCCGTATAATCTGAGACATTCTTGCAAAATCAAGGTCTTATGACTGAGTGGGAGGGAAACTACTGCTCTAAATACATGGTTTCGGGCTCTGAAGCTGAACAAATGTCTGTATCTCTGGGTTGTGAGCAATCCTGGGGCTGGAGTACACGTTGTGGTACCCGAGTGGAGCATCACTGACGTGATCTGCTGCGTTTGGGGTTTCATTTCACTCTTCTCTGCAGGTATCAGACTGAAGAGGTTAATATTAAAGGCACCTCGTGCCTTTAAAAAGGAGGTCTGAAAAATAGCTAGATTTGGGGTTTCTGCTAATTTCTAGGGAGCTTTGATTTCTCCTCCTTTGTTTGGCTATTCTTTTTGAACACCGGTAGCAAAATTGGCCAATTACCATAATTGGGTCACCCCTAAAGACTGTGATAGACACCCAGGGCAACCTACCAGAGAGAATCTGACTTATGGCTCATTATTAGCGAGAGCTTGACAGGTTATTTCAGTAACAGGCAGCAAAGGCAGCAGAGCAAAGGCACTGGGGAGAAGCCGGGGCCGTGCAGAGTCGGCTCAGTCACTGCCAGTCCCACAATGTCACCACGGGCACTGCTCTGGGGCTTGGGATGGGGGTACAGGATGCTCTGTGCAGGGCTGTAAATGCAGCACAATCCCTTCAATCCACAGCTTGGGTGTTGCACGTTCAGCCTGGCAAAGTGGTGACTCCCAGGTGACACCAGGACCCTGAACACCAGAGAGCTCCACTTCATCCAGAGCTGTGCTTTACCTCAGTTTTTGGAATTTTTTTAGTGTTACAAGGCTGGCTGCTGGGTTCTGTGATGAGGAGAGTGGCTACCAGATGCTGGTCCTTGCCCATCGCTGGCCTCAGTATTCTTGGGTTGAGAAAGTCATAGAAAGAGAATGTCCTGAGTTGGAAGTGGCCCATAAGGATCACTGAATCTGTCCTGCACGGGACAGGAAGAACCCCAAGAATCCCATGACGTGCCTGGAAATCAAGTGTTTGTCATCTGCTACGTGAGGAATGAATGAATACACTCACTCTGTAACCACAGCTCATAGGNTATATATATATTTTATATATATATCTATGAGTGTGCACATATAAGAATACTCATGTTTTTTAAAGACTAAAGTTGCCAAATTTAGACCATTATGACTAAAAAAACTTTCTTCCTCTCTCCTATCTCCTATTTTCTCCCATTAATCTGAGCAGCTCCCCCACTGCTCGTGTATCCNCCTAAAGACTGTGATAGACACCCAGGGCAACCTACCAGAGAGAATCTGACTTATGGCTCATTATTAGCGAGAGCTTGACAGGTTATTTCAGTAACAGGCAGCAAAGGCAGCAGAGCAAAGGCACTGGGGAGAAGCCGGGGCCGTGCAGAGTCGGCTCAGTCACTGCCAGTCCCACAATGTCACCACGGGCACTGCTCTGGGGCTTGGGATGGGGGTACAGGATGCTCTGTGCAGGGCTGTAAATGCAGCACAATCCCTTCAATCCACAGCTTGGGTGTTGCACGTTCAGCCTGGCAAAGTGGTGACTCCCAGGTGACACCAGGACCCTGAACACCAGAGAGCTCCACTTCATCCAGAGCTGTGCTTTACCTCAGTTTTTGGAATTTTTTTAGTGTTACAAGGCTGGCTGCTGGGTTCTGTGATGAGGAGAGTGGCTACCAGATGCTGGTCCTTGCCCATCGCTGGCCTCAGTATTCTTGGGTTGAGAAAGTCATAGAAAGAGAATGTCCTGAGTTGGAAGTGGCCCATAAGGATCACTGAATCTGTCCTGCACGGGACAGGAAGAACCCCAAGAATCCCATGACGTGCCTGGAAATCAAGTGTTTGTCATCTGCTACGTGAGGAATGAATGAATACACTCACTCTGTAACCACAGCTCATAGGAGGAAAGAAGGGAAAATTGATTTCTTACTGAACTCCTACAAGACTCCCTCAAAACTCCCAAACCCAGATTTCCCGCTCCCATGCCACAGCACTTTGCCCCACCAGCATCAATCCTGGATGAATTTCCTTCCTGGGATCCCTTCCAAGGAAGGATCCTGCTCCCCCTTCCTGCACCACCACTATTAACACCCAGCAGATGCATCTTTATCCAAACCATGAGCAGCCAGACAGCTCCGCCGAGGAACATCTCCCTCTCCCCGAGCTGCTGAAGGACTGTGGAATCAGGATGGAACAGATGTTTTAAGGACTTCATAAATCCGTGAAGATAAAAAAAAACCACCCACCCAGCACTTTCTAACAACCCCCGTGCTGACGGGCTGGCGCATTGGAAATAAATACAGCCACCCACAGAAAGTCGGATAAATCTCTGTGCTACATTTCAGATATGCATTTTATATATATACATATATATATATGTATATGTGTATATATATATGTCTGTGCATATATATATATTTTATATATATATCTATGAGTGTGCACATATAAGAATACTCATGTTTTTTAAAGACTAAAGTTGCCAAATTTAGACCATTATGACTAAAAAAAAATCTTCCTTCCTCTCTCCTATCTCTTCTTTTCTCCCATTAATCTGAGCAGCTCCCCCACTGCTCATGTATCCCTCTGTCCCCTCCTTCCCACAGCTCCCCAGCTCTCCCCCACCACTATCATCACCCCCACTAACTCCCCACCAAACTCCAATGAGTTTTTCTAATTAGAGTAATTAATTTTCTGCCCAAGTTAATAAGGCTGTCTGCAGTTCAGAAATAATTGGGCTTCCCAAACACCAATATTCCCTCCCTTTCCCCCTCTCTCTCCGCAGTGAGTGACGAGGGGGCTCCTCAATAACTCAAACTCTCTGTTTTCCACCCGATGGTTCTGCGTTTCCAGCGTTATTTAGTTTTTCCATTAACACTCCAACACAATCCTCCCCCTGCCTGGGGGGCATGGGAGGGAAATGTGAGCTGAGGGATGCTCAGGCATGAGGGGGATCCTTCCCAAGAGGCAATAAATCCCTTTGGGGAATCAACAAGCCCCACTCCTCCCATGGTACCAACCACCAGGTTCATTTGCTTTTCCTCTGCAGAGTATTCTGGAGTTGGGATTGATTTGGGTGCCTGGTGCTGTAAAAGGACATTTTGCCATGAGGAAACTCTCCATTATATCTCCCAGGTGAAGTTTTCCTTGATGTAAAACCCTACAACACACCCCATGAGAGCCTGAGGAATTTTTCAGTGCTCTGGGACAGATTTGCAGGTGTCCCTTGGGGACAAACAGGTGATGCACCAGAACACAAACCCTGCAGCCCTCGGGATGCAAAGCCTAACCTGGCCTGAATTTTTATGCAGGCATCACACTTCATGTTGCTAAAGCTGGATAATGTATTTTCCTGGTGGGAAAGGATTCAACAGCATCACAGGTGCTGGAGCTCCCAGGTGGGGCTGGACCACATGGGGTCAGCATTCCTCATCCTCCAGCCTGAGCATCACAAAGGCTGAAGTTCAGAGGTCAGACAGGACAAGTCTCCAGATTTAGCAGCCAAAATTAATTACTAAAGCAGNATGGAAAAGCTGAACTGATAATCACTTCTTCACAAAAAAAAAAAAAGAAAAAAAAGCAGAATTGTGACAGCACAGGAAAAAATATCTCCGTTTTAAAAGCATTAATGGAGCAGGCAATTCAACAACCTTCACCCGAAAGCACCCAAACACTTCGACTTTATAAAAGAAAATGGTTCAGTGACAATGAAGTTCAACATTTCAGTGAAAAGGGCCTGTCAGGTTTGGAGCAGAGTGAATCAGGCCATCAGAAGAGGCAAATTCACATCAACCCTGACTCATCGCTGAGGCAGAGAAGAGCAGAAGCTTTGTGTGGTTTTTATCAATACAAACCTGGACCGAGAGATCCCAGCTCATCGGGATGGGAGGGCTGGAGTGAGGATTTCACATCCTGACACCCTCAGAGCGTCTCCTCCAGGTGAAATTTTGGCTGGTGCCACCCAGAAGGTCAGAGTAGATTAGAGCAATGAGCTGTCCTGGCCTTAATTCCCTGAAACGGGCGTCCTGCCTCTCGCTCCCTCCGCTAATCAAATAAAAGAAAGACGATAAAATGCCAACCACAAACGAGAGATTTGCAGCTGGGGGATCTAATTCCAGGAGGCTGCAGGCCATAAAAAGAAGGGATCCATTAGCATCCACTTACCTGCCATGATGAAGTGACCGCGATAAAGTGCACAGGATTAAATAAATTTAAGTGAATCCCCTGATGGCATTTTTATGGGATTGAAAGAGGTTTTATCCACTCGCAACCTCTATCCTCGGAGGGAGCTGATTCAATAAAAACCAAACCCACTTCATCTAGCAGGAAGGGAAAAAAAAAAAGACACAAAAACTCTGCAACGTTTACAGAGTCACTAAAGCAGTCAGGGAAAAAAATTAAATATAGGGCAAATCCCTGAGTGGGAGAAATGTGCAGAACTCTGCTGCTACAGCTCAGCTCCATCATTTTAACTTCCAACTTTTAATGCTCCTTCACTCCCTGGGGCAGGAGCAGTCAGTCCCTGCCGCCAGGCACCTCACAGCTCCCACAGCATTTGGAGTGGGGGAAAGAAAGGATTTCACACCCTTTGCTCCATCCCCTGAGATTCCCTCCTCCATCCCTCCAGCTCAGCCCTTAATTGCCCGTGGTACCCAACCCCAAAGCAGCCTGGATATCCAAACTCCCTGCAAGCTCCTCTCCCACAGCAGGCCAGAAATAGGTCTGGCTCCCATCTGCTGATGAGGGTGGGAATTAGCTCCTTCCCTGCTCCACTATTTTGTGCTGAGCTTTGCAAAGGGATGCTGCTGCTGCTGCCTGCAGATAACATCCTGCTGCTCCCGCAGGACAGAGATGCCATTTGCCATCCAACAGCCTCCATCTGCTGCCACAGCCCCTGCGCATCCCAAACACTGATATCCAGAACACCGAGCATTTCAAACACCAAACACCCCAAACACTGATATCAGAACACAGAGCACTTCAAACACCAAATATCCCAAACACTGATATCCAGAACACAGAGCATTTCAAACACCAAACATCCCAAACACAGAGCATCCTGAACACTGACGTCCCAAATACTGATATCCCAAACACTGATATCCCAAATACTGACATCCTGAACACAGAACANTATCCCAAACACTGATATCCAGAACACAGAGCATTTCAAACACCAAACATCCCAAACACAGAGCATCCTGAACACTGATGTCCCAAATACTGATATCCCAAACACTGATATCCCAAATACTGACATCCTGAACACAGAACATTTCAAACACCAAACACCCCAAACACTGATATCCCAAATACTGACATCCCAAACAATAGGGATCCTGAATACCAAGCATTCCAAACACCAAGCATCCACAATACTGACATCCCAAACAATAGGGATCCTGAATACCAAGCATTCCAAACACCAAGCATCCACAATACTGACATCCCAAACAATAGGGATCCTGAATACCAAGCATTCCAAACACCAAGCATCCCAAATACTGAGCATCCCAAACACAGAGCATCCTGAACACTGACATCCCAAATACTGAGCATCCCAAACACAGAGCATCCCAACACTGACAGCTGAACACAGAGCATCCCAAACACTGACATCCCAAACATTAGGCATCCTGAATACCAAGCATTCCAAACACCAAGCATCCCAAATACTGACATCCCAAACACTGACATCCCGAACACTGAACATCCCGAACACAGACCATCCTTAACACTGAGCATCCCAAACACTGAGCATTCTGAATGTTGAGCATCCCAAACACTGAGCATCCCAAACACTGAGCATTCTGAATGTACAGCATCCCAAACACTGACCA
>VZTZ01022386.1:192136-209203 GCA_013400955.1 Drymodes brunneopygia | reverse complement strand
GCATCCCAAACACTGAGCATTCTGAATGTTGAGCATCCCAAACACTGAGCATCCCAAACACTGAGCATTCTGAATGTTGAGCATCCCAAACACTGTGCATCCCAAACACTGAGCATTCTGAATGTTGAGCATCCCAAATAGTGAGCATCCCAAACGTCAAACACCAAGCATCCCAAACACTGAGCATCCCAAACACTCAGTAGCCCCAAAATGGAGCATTCTGAGTGCTGAACACCCTGAAGGTAAAGCACCCTAAACACTGAGCATCCCAAACATCAAACATCCCAAACACTGAGCGTCCCAAACATCAAACATCCCCAACACTGAGCATCCCAAACATCAAACATCCCCAACACTGAGCATCCCAAACATCAAACATCCCAAACACTGAGCATCCCAAACATCAAACATCCCAAACACTGAGTGTCCCAAACATCAAACATCCCAAACACTGAGCATCCCAAGCTCCAACCATCCTAAACACTGAGCATCCTGAATGTCGAGCATCCTGAACGTCCAGCATCCCAAACTCCAAGCACCCTAAACACTGAGCATCACAAATATCAAACATCCCAAACACTGAGTATCTGAAACTCCAAGCATCCTAAACACTGAGCATCCTGAATGCTGAGCATCCCGAATGACAAGCATCCCAAACTTCAAGCATCCCAAACACCAAGCATCCTGAATGTTGAGTATCCCAAATGCCAAGATTCCCAAATCATGAGCATCCCAAATACTGAGCAACTCGAACACAGAGCATCCTGAATGCAGTGCATCCCAAGCACCGAGAATCCCAAACATGAAGCATCCCAAAAGCAAAGAATCCCAAACACTGAGCATCCCAAACACCAAGCATTCCACCCCAGATCCCAATCCAGAGGCAAAATAACACTGCTGGAGCCCTGAGCCTTTTCTCCCATGTATCGCTGTGGCCTCAGTTTCCCCAGGTGGAAGCAAAGTGTGGCACAGAGGGCACTGTCTCTGCCACCTGAGCTCTGAAAGGGAATTCACTTCCAGCAGCGTGGCCTTGGATTCATTTTAGGGCTGTCAACCCCTGAAAAACCCCACAAACTTTATCCAGACCAACCCTTTCCTGAAGAGCAACGACAGCACTCCAAGTCATAGTATTTCACTGAGAGATGCACGTGAGCAGAAAGAGTAGATCCCAGGAAGGTGTTGGACACCTTTGCTGTTCCAAACAGGGACATTTGGGGTCCTTTCCACCCCAAAGATGGAGCTGAAGGTCAGCAGAGCAGTGCTGTGCCCTGCCACAGCCACACATCCTCCAAGCATCCCTGAATCCCTCTGCATCCTGCACCTCCCACCCCATTGAGGAGCATTTGGGATTGCAATAAACCCCATTGCATCCATTTATCTGTCCCTGGATCCCCCTCTGGTTGGATTCCCCTCCTAGCAGGGCTTCCAGAGGGGTTTGGCTCCTCCTACCCACATCCATCACCCACCCATCCAGCACTCCCAAATTTATCTGTCCCAAATAAATCATTTAACTCCATCCTTCAGAGCCTCTCCAGTCTCTCCTGAATTATCCAGGGGGTTCAGAGTGATGGGGCTGGGGAAGAAAAACTTCCCATCTTCAGGAGCTCCAGCAACAAACTCCAAAAGCCCACGATGAAAAATAATCCATAAATCTGGGCCCAAACAACCAATAATATAAATTCCTATCAGAGGAAGGAAAATAAGGATTAGAAGCTCCTCGGAACAAAGCCATTTTCCTCTGATGTACACAAGAGTGGGGGAAAAGCCATTTTAATTACTGATCAAAAATAAATGACTTGCATTTGCCAGGGCTCTTTTTTTATTATTATTATTTTCGAAATTACTTTTGTAGAATGACTTAAACTTATTAATATATTTATAAGGAAAGAAAACACCCATAAATGCTTGGAATACTGAGCCAACGAATTAATTAACATCAAATTACTCGTGGTTACTCCAGCTTGATACTAAACATCGCTCCCCTATTATGTGGAGGATGGACAAAAAAATCTCTTGCAGCTGTTAATTATTTCAATTATTAATTTTACTTAATAATTCATATCCCTTTCCCGACCCCCTGGAGTATGTTACAGTATCTACATTTCTTCCTCTCCGTCTCCATTTCTCCCTCAATCCACTTTCAGCAAGACAATCCATCACTCCACAAGGTTACTGGCTTCAGGAGAGAGGGGTATTTTTTTATTGTTATTATTATTATTATTTTATTTTATTTTTTATAACCATCAGTCATTTCCTGTGAGAAATACCCCCAGTAAATACCTGCTCTAGAGAAATGATAATAAATCCTTAAAGGTGAACTTAGCTGCTTTTTCCCCCCTCATGAGCAGCCTTTAAAAAATAAGAAAGTAATACGTCTTAAAAAAACCTAAACCCACCCTCTGAGAGCCCAAATCCTTCCTAGTACATACATGGAGAGTGAATTACGGATAAATCCCCTTGAAAGTCAAGCAGGGAGGATTTTTTTAAGCACCTTTTAGGTCTGGATTAAGGTTCTCAGTGCTATGTTCAGTCCATGGACCCTTCCTAAGAGTGTTCCCAAGCCCGGGTGACAGCAGAGAAAGGGAAACTGAGGCACGAGGAAATGAAATTCATTAATGAATTCATGTTGCCCAGGGAAGCTGTGGCTGCTGCCCCATCCCTGGAAGTGCCCAAGGCCAGGCTGGACAGGGCTTGGAGCAACCTGGGAGAGTGGAAGGTGTCCCTGCCCATGGCAGGGGATGGGATGGGATGAGCTTTGAGGTTCCTTCCAAACCAAACCATTCTGGGGTTCTGGGATTCCCACGTCTTCCCATCACTCAGAAGGACATGGAGCTGCTGGGCAGAGTCCAGGGGAGAGCACAAAGGGGCTCCAGAGGCTGCAGCACAGAGACAGGCTGGGAGGAGATGTTCAACTGGAGAAGAGAAGGCTCCAGGGAGAGGTCAGAGCCCCTGCCAGGGCCTAAAGGGGCTCCAGGAGAGCTGGAGAGGGACTGGGGACAAGGGATGGAGGGACAGGACACAGGGAATGGCTTCCCACTGCNTGTTCAAGGCCAGGCGGGAGAGGGCTTGGAGCAGCCTGGGAGAGTGGAAGGTGTCCCTGCCCATGGCAGGGGATGGGATGGGATGAGCTTTGAGGTTCCTTCCAAACCAAACCATTCTGGGGTTCTGGGATTCCCACGTCTTCCCATCACTCAGAAGGACATGGAGCTGCTGGGCAGAGTCCAGGGGAGAGCACAAAGGGGCTCCAGAGGCTGCAGCACAGAGACAGGCTGGGAGGAGATGTTCAACTGGAGAAGAGAAGGCTCCAGGGAGAGGTCAGAGCCCCTGCCAGGGCCTAAAGGGGCTCCAGGAGAGCTGGAGAGGGACTGGGGACAAGGGATGGAGGGACAGGACACAGGGAATGGCTTCCCACTGCCAGAGGGCTGGGGTGGATGGGATATTGGGCAGGAATTGTTCCCTGTGAGGGTGGGCAGGCCCTGGCACAGGGTGCTCAGAGAAGCTGTGGCTGCTCCTGGATCCCTGGCAGTGCCCAAGGCCAGGTTGGACAGGGCTTGGAGCAACCTGGGAGAGTGGAAGGTGTCCCTGCCCATGGCAGGGGTGGGACTGGATGGAGCCTTAAGGGCCTTTCCAGCTCAAACCATTCTGGAATTCTGTGATTCCCACCCCTGCCCCTCCCACTGCTGCTCTGAAGGGATCCCTTTTCCCCAGGCATTCCTCATTAGGAGAATACAGCCCTTAAAATACAAAAGGATTAGGAAAAAAAATGATGCAGTTGCAGCCTTTTCCTATTTTTCTCTCTTTTCTCCCTGTTTTTAAGCCCTCAGCAGCTGCCTTTGGGAGCTTTTGTGCTTAACCACCCTGAATAGAGACTTACTTCAAAGTGAAAAGGAAACTTGGGATTAAAGCAGGAGTCCTGATCAGCCAGAACATCAGGAAAGCTGCCTCAGCTCTGGAAGCAGGTGAGAAAATATTGCATGGAGAAAGGTGTGAAACTCCTGAAAAAAAGCCCTGCCACCCTCAAAAGGAAAAGCTCAGAAAAATTGGGGATGGAGGGGGAAATTGAAACTTAAAAAATATATATATTCACATTCCTATATATCTATTTTTCCATGGAAGAGTTTAATCCTACAAGGACTTGTTGCATTTGGTGCTGCTGGGGTTCAGGGGTGCCACAGAATTTGGGATTGATCTGCACATGGTGCCACCAAACCACTCCCAGCTCATGGATGCACACAGCCCTGCACGCTCCCACGTGCCTGAGTTCATCTGGAAATTAATCCCCAGATCAAAAGGAGCCTTTTTAATGACAGAATATAAATGGGGGTTGATGGAGGATGGAGAAAAGGATGAAAAACTTGGCAGACCCAGAATATTTCTTGCTGTCGGGGGTATCCATAATTCTGATATGGTTTTGGGGAGGAGAAAGAGGAATTTGGTGTTTACTCTGGGGCAGAGAGTGCCGAATTTGATTCCAGACAGGAAATGTTTAAGGAGAAACAAGAGCTCCACACTCCAGCACACACACAGTAAAAACCTCATCTATTCATCTCCTCCCTTGATCTAGAGGAGAGAACTAAAGTGACACTTGATGCTCTGAGGGCAAATCAAATCCCAAATGAGGGGAGCAGCAGCTCCACAAGAGACACTCTGAAAAATAAACAGGATTGTTGATTTGGGGTTAAATCTGGGGAGGAGGGAGGGGAGAGGTCATTTTCAAAATATGGGGTTTTTTTAAATACATCTATTAAATATGGTGAGCAACAAAACCTGATTATTTTGGTGGGTGGCTTGAATTATTATCTGGGAGGCCTTTATATATTTTCCAATGGGATAACAACAATTTAGAGCCTGAATCTGACAGCTGAGTCCCTGATCCTGTTATTGAGCCCCAAAAGTGCCCAGCCTTTCCGTGGCATCGCTTTCCCAGGGATGCCCAAACGCTTGGCAAGAACAACCCGAGCTTCTCTCACACCCCTGTTAGGCAGCAGGTAAAAAATCACTGCCATTCTCTACAGCTGGGGAAACTGGGGCAACAAAAATGGGAAACAATTTGTCCATGCTGGCTCAATAATGTGCTTATGAAAGGAACCCGAGACCACTTTTCCCATCTCTCCACTAAAGCTCGCTCCCTCCCCGAGCGGCTCTGAATAACTGTGTCACTTTTCCTGCAATTTGCAGAGGCCACACGCTGTTCCTCTCTTCCCCTGGCTCCCCCTGATTGGCATTTCCATCTCCACGACGTGGTGTTTTTCCATTCTCCCAGGGAAACGTGGCTCTTAAGGGGCTCCTGGCTTGTTCTTCAGCAGTGAAGGGGTTGGAAAGCGGAGGGCAAAGCCCAGCAGGCACAGAGGGAGCAGGGAGCAGGCACAGCCCCTGTATGGACCCAAACCTAAAGGAAATCTGCATTTTCCTCCAGTTTATCCCTTTTTCCCCCTCTTTTCCTGCACACCTTGTAGTGTTGCAGTGGGTGACGCCATTCCTGCAATGCTGCCCCCACCATCAGCTCAGCTCACCACACCCCTGACTTCCCACCACCTTGTTGATGCAGGGAACCAAATTCTGATTTTTTCTCCCTAGATAAAACCCCACAGCTTTGCCTTTTCCTGCCTGGCACAACCTCACTGGATGTAACCCTAAAATAAGAATCACCTCAGAATTTTCAGCCCCAGACCTGCTCCATAACAGGGGACAGCATGCACTGCACCAAGATCATCATCCAAACAGAGCATTTCCAGCACTCACAACAATAAACTGATCCCACACACCTCCTCCAGAGCCACCTTCCTTCAAGGAAAGGACTGAGTTTTGTTAGCTGGGCCTTTTTTTTTTATTCCCCCTCTTTTTCCTCTTAGGCCTGAATGGTTTAATGAGCGTCCTTTTGACCTAGGAAACTTAGTTTTAATTTTCATCCCTTTATCCAGAGAACAATGTGTCCTGGGGGCATCTTTGAGCACAATGTACACTTTCATCATCAAAACAAATGCTAGAAATACCCATCTGCCATGGTATCAGAGCGTGTTGGCTCAGTGAGCCGGACACCGCTTAGGGGACAAGGGAGGCTTTTACTCTTCTCAAAGTCATGAGTGCTCCCTCTAAGCTCTTTAGCATCAGAGATTCCTGTGGAGACGGGCATTAGAAACTCCATTTCTTTTTTCCCTAGTCAGGAATGATGGGGGATGGAGCGTTCTTTGGAGATTTCTGCTCCTACGGGGGAGAAAATAAGGGAGGATCCTCTGTCAGTCATCCCAGGGCTGCCTTGGAGGGTCTCGGGAGTGCCTTGCTCCCAGGAGATGCTGCTCAGAGGGAGGGATGGAGCAGCAAGCTGGGTCCAAGGCCAAGGACTCAGCTCTGAGCTGAAGGTTACCCAGGGTGGGCAAGTGTCCAACAGGGCTCCACCTCAGCTTTCTGTGCCCAGAAGGGGGGGTGACAGCTCTCTCTGATTTATTTAATCACAAAATCTGAGAGTAGTTTGAGTTGGAAGCGATCTTAAAGATCATCTGTTTCCACTCCCTGCTATGGGCAGGGACACCTTCCACGATCCCAGCCCCTTCCATCCTGGCCTTGGACACTTCCAAGGATGGGGCAAACACATCTGGACCCCCTGTGCCAGGGCCTCCCCACCCTCTCAGTGATTGCACTCCTGGGTCAGGATCTCCAGCTGGTGTGCACCAGCCCCACTCAACATCCTCCCTTCTCCACACCTTATCCAGACCTTCCCAATTGCCCCCCCAGCATCCCAATATCCAAGACCATTTCATGCCACAACACTCAGCTTTTTAGGATTTGGCCCCTTCCCCAAACCCACCCTCAAAAGAGGTTTGCCAGCTACAGCCTCATCTCCGTTCCAGACTGGAATAATTTGGAATAAGTTATAATAATAGTAAACATAGTACAAACAACAACAAATCAAACCTGCTTTGTTACTCCCCAGGCACACACATTTGTCTTCCAAGCGACAAAGTAATCACATTTTTGGTTCTAATTTATGACGTGCATTCCAGTCGGTGCCTTGGGGCGTTATCACAAGTCACAGCCCCAGAACACAACGGGAGGAATCCAGGCTCTTAAATCCTCACCTCCTTTAGCTTCTCCACCTGTCAACAATTCCAAAGGCACCTTTTCCTCTGTTGGAGCTGACTGCAGCAGAGCCCAGGGATGGTGTCCCACCTCCATGGGGAAAAGCTGAACCCCTGGGAGCACCAGCCCTGTGGAAAGGGGCATCACAAAACATGCTGAAAGCTGGGCTGTGTTTAATTTCCTAAGAAATTTGCATGGAAAAGCCTATTTTTACCTATTAGCTTTTATGTTCTCCCTTCAAACAGCTTCAAAACATAAAGTCCATCATTACCATTTATGGGACAGTGACACACACAGAGGAACCATTGGAATGTGGAAAAATACAGAGTTCTTCTCTCTGCCATGGGTTCTTCCCCAACACGTAGGTGAGGACCAGCAGCAGAGAAGGATGGGCAGCTGGATCTCAGGGGAGTTTGGGGCTCAGTATCTTTCCAGCTGAATTTGGAAAGATGGAATGGGGAGGTACAAGGCTCCTGGAGCAGTACAGTTGTACCTGCCCAGCCTCTCCCTGCACACTGAGCAAGCATCAGAGCTTCCAGGAGAGATCTTCACAGCCAGAGTGCTTCCATAGAGGAAGAAAAGGGTTTTTCCCCTCTTTTCACCAGGAACTCTTTATGCTGCTGGGAATTTCACAGGGCAGGTGTCAGTTTGTGCTTAACCCAGTGAAGCACAGTCACATCTGCAGGCCAGAATAAGCACCAAGCCTTTGCTGGGCTGGGAAAGGGGAAGGAAATGGGATGGGGGCTGAGATTTCCTCCTCCAAGATAACACCAAGAGAAATCTCTGCCGCAAAGCAGAATAATCACATTTCTTGCCAAGGAGCACAAGCCTTTTGGCAGGTCGGGGATGGATCTCAGGAGCTGACACGTCTCTCTGCCGTCTACAGCTGATGAAGTGTCAAATGAGATGGAACAGAAAGTGAGACCCATCTGGGAAAGCTCCAACAGGCTGATTGATACTGGAGGAGGAGGAGAAGGAGGGTGAGGTGGCTGGAGCACCACAGGGACCTGCTGCTGGTTGCTCCCACACTCAGCAGGGGGATGCTGAGGGACACTTTGGAGATGGAGATGGCCAGCCCCGAGCATCTCTGTGACTCCTGAACAGCTCTGTGACTCCTCCACCTCCTCCTCTTCTTCCTCCTCCTCCTCCTCCTCCTCTTCCACTGGCCAGAGCAGGGAGGGAGCAGCCTCAGGAATTGCCAGAGCAGTCAGCAGTGACAGCAGTCATAGTCCTCAACACAAATAGCAATGATCATTAATTACTGTCCTTATTCATTAGTGTGAGAGGGGGTCCCTGGGCAGCTCCTCTGGAGCTGACAGGTGGCCCAGGGTGAGTGGGCCCAGTACTTTGCAGAAGAGCTGGTTTTAAAAACTCACATTAACGTTGGGTTTTCAGCAGTGCAAGGACAGCGGGAGGAGAGAAATCTGTGCCTCTCATCACTGGCACCCCAAATCACTGCACAGCCCCTGGGCCAGGGGCTGCAATGGAAACAGGGGAGGGATGGAGATGTGCTGGAAAAGCAGTAATGCACTGAGGGGCACTGGGAGGGGGTTAAATGAAGCTACACTAACCCAAGATCTGGTGATGCCTTAGGATTTTAGCTTTTATATTTTTCATGTATTTGTAACCCTGCAGTTCTTTAGTGTAGAACTCTAAACTCCATCTCCAGTGGCAGGTGCTGCTCTCCCATTTGGGTCACACACAACAATTCCTCTCCAGGCCTGGCAATCAAGGACACCTGACTGTCCCAGGCCCTGAGAGATGGGAACAAAAGTGACTTGGGGGGAGCAAACTTGGGGTAAATGACTTCATTAGCTGAGGCTGTAATTGGAAGATGAACCCCCAATGTGCAAATGGACTAAACTTATAAAAGTGTGAAACCCATGATCCATTGTCCATTTTTAGGTGTAGCCCCTGGGGTGCTTCATCTGCCCTAAATGTACCTGAAGGCCCTTCAATAAATAGAACTGCTTTTTATTATCTTAATTTTGTCTGGCCTCTGTTTTTAGGTAGTCCCAACAAGGCATCAGTGGGAGGGTTGGTAAAGGGGAGAGAACACATCCCCTGACCTTACCCACAGCATCTGCATCCCATATAGGGATTAACACAATTAAGGAATTTCCAGCCTAACCCTTGAACTGTCAGAGTTCCCTCTATCCCAACAGAGCACGAGTCACTCCAGGGCAGAGGGTGACCTTCAAGATGTGGGAGATATCTTTTCCTAAAGGACCTTATGGAATTTGGTCCTGAATTAATGGAAATCTCCTTTCAGCCTAAGGAGAGTCTGAGGGAAGGCAAGGCACAAGATGCACCACACAGCCAAAAATCCCTGCTCCCAGAAAGCCAGACACACACAGCCACGGGGTGCTGTGTTCCATGATACCCCTTAACAGGATCAGCAAAACAGGGCCAGCATATAAAATACAGCTGCTTTGGAGATCACAAAAAATACTTTTATCTGCAGTGGCTCCTCACCTCTAGGGGCCTGTGAACCGGTACACTCTATCTGCTTATTTAGCTGATCCTGTTAAAAAGCTATCAGAATAAAGCAGAGAGGGGAAAAAGAAAGAGAATTCTTCGTTGTGTGAACCGAGCCAGAGAAAACTTTCCCTCTAGCAAGACTCTGGCAAAAATCCCAGTCCCACTCCACTGGTGCTTTGAAATACAAACACAGAGATCTGCTGGTCCTAAAGAGCGTTTCCCATCGCCCCAGGGCTCGCTGCCCACGGAGAAGTCCTGGAGATGCTCCTTGGAGAAGCAGGGATGATCTTCACAGTCTGTGCAAGGAAAAGTTAGGAGATAAGGCAGGAGGGAGATGTGAGGAAGCAGCAGCATCCTGACTGCAGGGAAGAGACCAGGTGAGTGCCTTGGAAGGAACAAAGCACCACAGATTTTATATCTGACCTGGAAATGAAGCCTCCCTGTCCCCATCCCTCTGCCAGAGCTGCAGCACAGAGCCCGAGGGCAGTGGCAGGAGGGTTTTGTCACATCCCAACATCAGGAGGTGGCTGGGAGAGCTGGGAAGGGGGGAGCCACAGCAGGGAGGGAAGCTCAGCACAAGCCTGATAGAGACATCACCCGGCGACTGAGCATGAGGGAGAGGCAGGAGCTGCCTCACACAGAGCTAAACCAGGAGGAAAAGCCACAAATAAAGGCAAAATACAAAGGCAAGGAACAAAACCAGCTTTTGCCTGCCTTGAAAGCATTATCTGGCTCTGGTGGGAGTCAGGAGTGCAAATTCCTACTCTGCAAGGGTCTGCTGCCCACCAGGTTTGCTCCAGCTGCTGTCATCCAGCTCCCACCAACCTGCTGCTCCTGACTCTTTTATTCAGGATCCGTAGTTCGGTCAGGTTTACACGTCAAAGGCAATAAAGCAGAGAGCTGAGCGAGGTGTGAGAGGCACAGCAAGGTGATGGGGCTGCCAGAGCCCCAGGCAGCCCACACAGGCCTGGATTTCTTAGGAAAACTGAGCCACCCCTCCAGCATCTCCTGCTGCTCTGCATGGAGCCCAGCAGCAACTTCAGGGGAAGGAAAAACAAAAGGCAAATCCCAAAGGGTACATATAGGGTTCCCTAATTTCGTGTGGAGAGATGGGAACTCCAGGCTGAAGGACCAGCAAAATTCCTCGGGATCAAAGTCCATTCTGCATAACTCATCATTATGGAATAACTCCTGGAAAAGGAGAGTGCCTTATCCCCCTGGATACATTGGACAACACCCAAACATGCCTTCAAGCCCTCCTTATCACCCTGACAATATCCTCGTGTTTCCCACTTAGATGGAGCCCAGGAGCCTCAGTGCCAGATCCTAGACCTGTGTCAGCAGCCCATGCTGCTCACAGGTGACATTCCAGCTGATCACATTCCTGGGACACTTTGGAGGAGCAGAGGGACCCAGCCTGAAACCATCAGCACACCAGCAAATATCCTTCATCTTCTTTGCATCCTTAAAATCACTAAATTGCCTTAAGGGGAAGGTTAATAGCAATGTTTCAGGACAAGTGAGATTCTGGGGTGCAGCTTGTCCTGTACAACCCTGAATCCCTCAAAGAGAGTTGGAATTGACTCTTAAATATAACCATATTATCCATGCAGGGAGATGCACTGAGGAACACCCAGCCTGGCCAAGGAGTGACCAGGACCCCTCCTGCCCTGCTGCTGTCCCCATTTCTGGGCTGGGAGGGTGGGAGCTGCTGCTGCCAGTGCTTGGGGCCAATTCAGCCCCAGCTGGTGCCACCAGCTCAGAATGAAACAAAAATCCTGCAGGCCTGGCAGTCACCACACACCACGTGGGAGCCGGGGATGGCAGCGCCGCTGCCTCCAGCCCTGACCTTTATTTTCCATTAATGGACCCGGGTGAGTGTCGGCTGTGTTTGAAGCAGCATAAAATGAACTGAAAATAAGAGGGATAAACAGCAGCAGTTAAGGCTCTTTCCCCACTCCCACACTTCCACCCCCCTCTATTTTTTTTTTCCCCTGGAGCAGCGCTGAACCAACTGTAGCAAAGTTACTGACACACAGCGAGGTGCTTGCAGGCACAGCTGACTTGTTGGGAACCAGCTCCCTGCCGGCTGCCTAAGCAGGGAAGACAAACCCAGAGGAAAGCAGCTCCACGGGGGGAGCTCTGCCAGTCCCCAGATGTCAGAGAGCATCTGGTTCAAGTGCGAGCAGGACAGAGCCAGCCCATCCCCCTCCGGAGGAAAATGGAGTGAAAAATAACCGAGTATTGCTACGGCTGGAAAGGGGAGCCGAGGAATGGGAAAGTGATGCTGAGAGCTGATTGACTTTATACTGACATTCCATGCCCTGAGCAGGTGTCATCCACCCATGGAGGCAATTTCCCACCCTAACTGAGGTATTTAACGCCTCCACTGTTGTAGGGTACTGAGCATCACCCTTCTGGTGAAGCCCATAAAGAAAAGAGGATCCTCTTTAGGAAGGAATTCTTCCCTGGGAGGGTGGTAAGGCCCTGGCACAGAGTGCACAGACAAGCTGTGGATGCCTTGAACACTTCCAAGGACACCTGGATGTGTCCAAGGCCAGGTTGAGCAGGACTTGGAGCATCCTGGTCCAGTGAAAGGTGTCCCTGCCCATGCAGGGGGTGGAACTGGATGAGCTTTAGGGTTCCTTATAACCCAAACCATTCCATAATTCCATGATGATTCTCCCATAATCCCCCCCACACCAAGGAAGGAACAGGAGCTGGAGGGCTCCAGTGGGAAACAACACCACCAGGACAACTGTCATTTGGGATTTCCCACACCCAGATTGCCATCAGAGGGAAAGATGCCAGCCCAAAACTTTTAAAAACATTAACCTTCGCTGGTATTTGCAGAGCAAACAGGAAACTCACACAAATTAAATGGCAATGTGTTGCTTCCTTCTGCTATTCCAGTTTTAGGAATGCAGGTTTAGGATTCCAGTGCATGCTGTGCTAGACTACTAAACCTTTAATTCTTTAAATCCAAGCTCATCTCTCAGACAGGCCTTTAATTTAAATTTCACTGGATAGCTGCCCCATGTTTAATAAATAACTATTGACTATTTAAAGAGCACCTGGGCTGAAGTTTCTCACCTCAGGCTGGGTACACATGTGAAAACACACAGTGCCTATTACCACCTTATTAAACCTTAGTCCTAGGCAAGAGCTTAATAGCCACTTGCTATTTAATTAGCCAGGGAGTTCAGGGCTTATTGGGGAAAAAAAAATTAAATATCAGCAGGACTGTAGCTCTGACAGCCCTGGGAAATGGCTCCTCCTTTCCCTGTGCTATCCACAGAGGAAATGGCCATCCCAAGGAGGGATCACAGAATCCCAGACTGGGTTGGGCTGGAGGGAACCTTAAAGCTCATCTTGTCCCACTCCCTGCCATGGGCAGGGACACCTTTCACTATCCCAGAGTGCTCCAAACCCCGTCCAAGCTGGCCTTGGACACTTCCAGGGATGAGGAGTCACAACCTCTCCAAGTGACCTGTTCCAGCATCTCAGAGAAGTGGGGAGGGTGGGACAGTGGCTCCCACTGTCCCCTTTGATCCAGCACGGTGGGGGGTGATAAACCAGTGAAAAAGCCCCAGGCCACCCCCCATGGGGCCACCACCATGGCCAAGCCAGGGGTGCCCAAACCCTGATCACCCACAAAAGCAGCCACTGAACCCCATCTATACAAAAATCCAGCCTAGAGCTGCTGTCTGTGTGTCTCAATGGGACCACTCCTAAACCCCCTCGGGAGCACCTTAACTGCTGTGCTTTGCAGAAGGTGACACGTGTGACTCCCCTTCCCCCAGTGTGACTCCCCTTCCCCCAGACTCAGCATTCTCATAACTCACACTTCATGCCAGATATTCAAAGGTAAGCTTCCATCAGGGCCCAGGAGGATTTATCTCCATGGGCTCCCATTAAGGGTAATAAGATGAAGGGAATCAGCCTCATACATTCCACTTTGGCCAGTATAAATTCCTGCACTTCATTAGATGTCTGCTGGAGCCATGGAAAGGAATGAGCAGCGGTGGGGGAAAGAAAAAGAAGGGGAAGGAGAGGAAGATAAAACACTCCCAGGCTACTTCTGGCTTTGTTTTTGTTGGGAAGGTGTTTGGGTTAGAATTGTAGAACCCCAGACTGGTTTGGGTTGGAAGGAACCTTAAAGCTCATCTTGTTCCACCCTCTGCCTTGTGCAGGGATATCTCCCATGAGACCAGTTGGCTCCAAGACCTGTCCAACCTGACCTGAACATTTCCAGGGAAGGAGCAGCCACAGTTTCCCTGGGCAACCTAAGCCAGGGCCTCCCCACCCTCACGGGGAACAATTTCCTCCCAACATCCCACCTAACCCTCTGCACCCTCTGTCATTTTAAAACCCTTTCCCCTTGCCCTGTCACTACCCCGATTCGTGCAAACACCAGCTGGGAGGGTTCAAGGCAGCCCCTCACAGCCCCTGGCAGCACTCCCCTCTCCCAGTGGACACTCCCTGGGTGGATCAGGGGTGATTTTGGCCGTTTCTTTGCAGGATTTCTCACTGCTGGTTTGCTCCATCCCAGCGGACGTTGCCATCTGCCAGCGCGTCACCCGACAGGAGATTCTGTCAGCGCCACGGTCGGCGTCACTGTGAAGGTGACACTTTCCAGGGGGCTGGCTGTGGTTCCTATCTGCTTTCAATTTATTCACAGAGCAACTTAAAAAAAAAAATAAAAAATTCAAACGCAACTAGAAGAGACTTTGTAAAAGCAGGCATTACAAAACTCGAGGCTTTCAGATGTTGTTATTGTTCCAGTGAGCCCCGGAGATAACGGCTGGAATCAGGGCCCTGCTGTGCACTTCACAAACAGGCAAAAACCTTGCCTCCCTTCAGGAAAGGGCTGTGTTTGCTCTGAGTTGCAGCAGACTGAGGAGATTTGGTGCTAAGCTGAATGCCAGATGTCTTATCAGGCACTCACACCGAGAGACGTTAACTCTGAAACCTACTGATGGTGAGCTCAAAGTAATTGTGGTGTTTGAGTGGACTTGCTGAGCTACTCCCTGGCTGTGCCTCCCTCAGCCTTCTGCTTTCTCTCCAAGTAACAGTCCCTTGGCACCCCAAAACCAGCCCAAAAAGGGTGGCCAGAGAGCATCAACCCCATAAATTAACCCACACAGGGCTGAGTAGGACACAATCAGCAAGGCCCAACATCCTCTGCATCATCAGGTACTCCTGCTCCTCCTCCTGCTCCTCACTGTCTGGACACAGGGTCTGGACAATCTTCACCAAGCTCCAGCATCATTGAGCCAAGCCACCACTTCCCTGACATGACATTTGTTCTCCCTAATCACCAACTTGGCTTCATTTTAAAGTCATTTGCACTGATTACTCTGACTGTTGCCTTGGGTAGTCAGTGACTTAGATTAACTAATCACAGCACACAGAAAAATATTTTAAATATATGTATATTCACCTAAATTCCTTTAATGTCCTGCTTTGTGGCATCTTGGCTTAAACCAATGCCCACTTGTTCCTCTAATCTGACACGAGCTCAAAGAGCCTCGTGGCATCAATCCGCTCAATTCCCTTCAGAAATGTGTAAGCCCTCAACGAAGCCCCTTCTTAATCCCCTTTTTGCCAGTGATTACAGAGCTGGTGTCTCTAACTGAGCCTGGATCAGAGTCCCCAAGTCCCCACTGAGTTGCCTTTTGTTCGCTTGGCTCTGCGGTGTCGCTCCTGCAGCGTCACCAAGCCCGGGGTCACCTCCCCTGGCGTGGGCTGGGACAGGGCCTTAATGCATTTACAAACTGCTCAGCCTTTGGGGTAGTCTGGGTCCACATATTCAACAGCTTCAGGTAAAGCAGCAGACAAGAGAATTGTAATTTAATCCCCAAAAAAGAGAAACAAGTGGAAATTCTGAATTCAATTCCTGATAGTGGCAAACCCACAGCAGAAAATAAATTCCCTGGGTAAGCACTGCTTTGAAGAAGACACTCAGCACCTCTCCCATCCCACTTCCACTCTCATTTTATCCCTCATTGAAATCCATGTTGCCCTGCAGACACCCCACTTCTTGCTCCAGAGGTGGTCAGCTCTCCTGAACTCTGGAAAGTCACGGCTCCAGGGCTTGCACGGAGACTTACAACAGAATTAATGGAATGGTTTGGGTTGGAAGGGACATTAAAGATCCACCTTGCTCCAACCTTTCGCCATGGGCAGGGACAAATTTCACTAGACCACGTGGCTCAGAGCTCCATCCAACCTGGGCTTCTCCCCTCTCTTTCCACATCCCTCATGCAGGTGGGAAGATCAGGGAGAGGTTTTGGAGCAGGGCGGCTCCGAGGGCGGACAGACAAACAGCCGGGCATGTGCCTCTCCCCGAGCCAGCGCTTTTGCTTCTGCTCCTGCTGGGCTGCATTGTCGTGCTTTAGCATGCAACAAACTCCTTCTAGCCTTGGCACCGGGAGGAAAAGCAGCTGTAGCAGCCACGGCCAACTCTCGGCGGGAGGAAACATGCCTTAGGCACAGGTCGTAAACACACGTGCGGAGAGGCTGCTCCGAGGAGGAGCGATTCCAGCTCGGCACAGCCTGATGGCAGGAGAGCAAACAAATGGCTGACCAGCAGGAGCCTGCTCTGCCCACGGCGTGTGGCAGCCAGGAAGGGCTCTGCCCAGCACTGCCAGGCAGCTGCTCCCCAAAAGGGAGCATCCCAACCCCCTGTGATGCCGGTGTTGGATGGAAGAGGAGGAGGAAGGAGAGGAGAGGAGATTATGCTGCTTTGTTGTTTCTACAAAGATGCTCTGTTTGTTTGCACAGGGGGAAGGGACAATGCAAAGCTGGCACGAGAAGCAACCCACACCTATAAGGAAAATCCCTGAGGATCCAGCCTGGGGATAAAGTGGAGACACCCTGGGATGGGCAGGGGTGGCATGATGCCCATGAGAGGTGCAGAACACAGCAGGTTAAACAGGCCAGGATAATCCATGCCTGGCAGCACTGGAGAACGTCCCCTCAGCCCTTCTCCAATCAGCCTTTCACTGCTCCCATTTCCAACCCCATTAACACCTTCCACTGCTGTAATGAGTTCTGTCCCCCCTCAGAGCTCTGCGGGTGGGGTTGGAGGGGACTCAGTACGAGCCACGGGTCTGGGGGGGGGTCACAGAGCAAGGGAGGGAGGAGAAGAGCAGGAGGGCCAAACTGAACCACCTGGACAGCCACTGCATCCTGGACTGAGGATGCTCAAGGTCAGGGAAGAGTTACAGCTGCAGACATCACATTCCCCCAATTTATCTCTTCTTTTTTCCCAAATCTTCAGAAAAAACACTGGGGTGAGGGCCAGGAGGTGGCAGGGTGAGGGCTGGGAGGATTGGGGGATGAGGGAGGGCAGGGAGCACTGTGGGGTGAGAGCAGGGAGGATGGCAAGGTGAGAGCAAGGAGGATGGTGGGGTGAGGGAGGGGAGGATGGAAGGGTGAGCACAGGGAGGATGACAGGGTGAGCACAGGGAGGATGACAGGGTGAGCAAAGGGAGGATGGAGGGG
>VZTZ01022386.1:163106-191784 GCA_013400955.1 Drymodes brunneopygia | reverse complement strand
GAGCACAGGGAGGATGGAGGGGTGAGGGAGGGGAGTACGGCCGGGTGAGGACCACAGGCCTTTTCCATGGCTCGTTTTCGCCATCTAGTGCTCATCTCCCTCTTCCATGGAAACCCAGCCAAAGCCACGGATTATTTCACAAATACGGAGCTGGGCAGAATAAAACCCTGCTTTTCTAAATCAGTTCAGACCCGGCCCCTGTGTACCTGAAGCTCCAGAGCACGAGATGGTCATAAATTATCATGTTTGGGTCATTTTGGAGTATTTTTTTGCAAGAGAACAAAACTGAGCTGTCCCAGATTGGTACAGAACAGGTTCAGGGGGAACACCCAGTTTTCAGTTTATCAAACCTTGCTTTCTCCTCCTGCTTCCCATGCTCTTTTTCCTTGGCTTTGAGAAATTATTGTGTGTGCCTCAGTTTCTCCAAGCAGAGAAAAATGCCTCTCTTTAACAACACAGTGAAAATTATCTCTTGTCATGCCTCATCAGTATTCTGGGAACCACAAGGGAGGGAAGTTTGCCAATATCTTCTTGAAGGGTAAACACCTGAATACTGGATGTTTTCCATGAGATCTAAAATGCACAGGAAAATGCAAAGGAAAGGCAGATTTTGAGGTCCATCAGCATGTCCCACATCAACCCAGACATCTGCTCTCTCAAAACTGATAAAACTGATAGAAAAGCACAGTGAATCCCAGGGGGAAAGCACTGGAGCAGGTGTCCAGAGAGCTGGTGGACTCTTCATCCCTGGAAGGGTTGAAGGCCAGGTTGGATGGGGCTTGGAGCAACCTGGCTTGGTCTTCCTGCTCATGGCAGGGGGGGTGGATTAGAGACCTTTAAAGACCTCTTCCAACCCAAACTCTTTTACAATTCTACAATCCCCTCTGGGGAGGAGCACCATGGATTCTCTGAAATGAGCAGGAAGAACAGTCCCAGCCCCAGGAAGAGCTGCAGCAGGAACCACACAAGGCAGAAAACGATGAACCAGAGCTCAGCTCACCACGCTGAGCCTGTTTCTCTCTGAAAGCAAGGCAGTGCTGCCTGGGGAGGGTGGTCCCCACCAGCCCCCGGTGTCCCCAAAGTGCCAGCAGGATGCTGTGCTGTGCTGCAGGAGGGCATTGCCATCTGCTGTCAGGCTGCAGCCCTGCACTCCTGCAGCAAGCCCTGCTCCTGCCTGGGGGCTGCTGGCCAGGCAGGGGCTCCCTGCTCCCCTCCAGGCACCGGGGATGGAGCCCACCAAGCCCCGGGGTGGAATCCCCCATCCCAGCCAGGATGATGCTCCCGGCCCAGGATCTGCCCAGCTCCATCCCGGCAGGGTAAATGCAGCCCCATCCACCAGCAGCAGCTTCTACTCACGAGTGAATAATCAGCTTATTACAGATTCAGATAGAAAATCATAATATTTGCTAATCACAATATTAATTTCTTGCTAATTGGCTGCCTGATGGCACAGGCAGAGCAAGGGGGCACCAGCTGGCTGCCGAGGCAGGGCCTTCCTTCCCTGGCTGCTGCACGGTGCTGGAGGTTTTGGCTTCCTCCAGCAAAACTGGGTGCAGAAGTCAAGTCCCCAGTCCCCAGGACGGGAGCCTTTCTTGCCAGAGGGATCCTCACCCTCCACTGAAACCGAGGGCAGGAGGAGGGGAAGGAGTTCGGGGATCGGGCAGGGAAACTGAGGCATAAAACCCCCCCCCCCCCGATAGGGAACAGGAGAGGAGCAAAGCAGAGGACACAGAAGCTCTGAGCAGCGTTTTACCACTTGCACCTTCCTTCTTTGCAGCATCCCTTCATGAAGCCAGCACTGCCGCTCTCCGTCCCGCTCCAAGGCTGTTCCCGTGCTCTTTCCCTCGGGGACAGGGGCTGGGGAGGAGGAGGGAGGCACTTCACAGGTAACCCCTCTGCACGGAGCCTGTGCGACATTATGCAGGTTGGATGCCAGGCAAGGCTGATCACAGAGTCATTGCTGCTGCTGCTGCTAATGAGGCCCTTAGGCTAATTAAAAAGACGAGTAGAACACAAAAACATAATGAGGAGCCAGTTTATCAGTCAATCGGAGGACATGAATACGCCAATAAAAGTTTGAACTGCCTCCTTGCTGCCAGCATCCCGGCGCTGGCCCAGCCCAGGGCTGGAGGGGGACCACTCAGCGGAATGGCTTTGTGTTCCCAGCTCCTGGCTGAGCACAAAACGGGGGGATGAGAGGCCGGGAAGAGGTGTGCAACCTCCTCTCTGCCCAGCCGGCACACGGCTGGCTGCTTTTACTGCACAGAGGATGGAGGGCTTGGAAAGCAAATAATGAAAGGGGCTTGGGTAGCTCATCCTCTTTGGAGCTGGAATTCCAAAGGGACATGGGGGGACTCCTCACAGCCATCCCTGTCACCCCACACTCTGGCTCCACACTTTGTACCCACTGAAGGACAGCAACGATGTTTCAAGGCTCTTCCCTGGCCGCCACCATCTGTGTGCACAGAACTGCCCTGATTCCTGCCTGGGCTTGCTCCAGGAGATCCCTAAGGATGAAGGATGCTGTGGGAGGCTCCGTCCAGCCAAGCTCCTCTGGGTTGTGGTCTCCTCCTCCGGGATTCCCATTAGCCTCTAACCAGGCGGAACGAATGGGCAGGAGAGGCTGCAATCCCGCTGCCAGAGCATCACTCTTGTTATTAATATTATCATTATTATTATTATTCTCCCTATGGCAGGCTCAGCCAGAGAGAGCTGCAAGTGAACCATGGGGCTGGCAGTGCCAGGCTCTGCTCTGAAAGCACCCAAAAACACGGAAAGGTCCTGCCTGACTCGAGCTGGGGGGTCCCAAATCACCCACACCCCCACCCAGGCACCCAGCTCTGTTCTCTGCACCCACAAGCCGAGGACACAGCCGGGTGCTGGTTTTGGGGGTGTTTTTGCTGACAAACAGCTTCTGTGGCTTTCCTCGCTCAGCTCTCTGGCCCAGCTTGTGGATGAGCTGGGAAATCTCAGGGGCGTCCTTGTGATAAACAAATGTAAACACTTAAACCTAAACAGCAGCAGCTGGAGCTGCCGTGCCTGGGCACCCCAGGGCACCCCCGGCTCTGCTCTGAGGGGAGGAGGAGCAGTGGAGAGAGAATTGCAAGGGGGTGGGAATGGGAAGGGGCAAAGCCCCACGAGAGAGAAAAGGTTTTGGGGAAGGGCGGGGACGTCCAGCAGAAGAGGAATTTGGGAAATCACCCTTTCTCAAGCCTGTCCATGGGCGTTCAGACATTTCCTGCATGTCCAGGCACCTGAATTCCCAAGGCAGGCCCTGATTACTGCTGTGCCACACGTTCCCTTGCAGGAGAGAAATTCCAGATTTGTCAGTGGAGCTGTCGGAGCCGCTCCCCCCCGGGCTGCAGTTCATTACAGCCAGGCTGACGCTCTGCAAGAGGCGTTTCACTGGCGGTCCCTGTCCCCAGGGCTGGGCTGGGCTGTGCCCCGAGCTGCTCCCCACACCCAGACACTGAATTGGCAGCGGCCACCCGGGCAGGGGACAGCTGGCAGCACGGCACAGGCTGGCCCTGCCTGCAGGAGATGCTCCCTGCAGTGCCCTCCATCAGACCAGATGCAAACATTTCCTCTTATTCAGCGGATTTTCAGCACTCTCCTCTCGTACGACCCTAGAAACTTCATGTAATTAATCCCACCAGTGCACAGTCACTCCCTAAATACACCCCTGGGTAGTCCAGGCTGGCCAGAGCCTTCCCCCTGCATCTTCCTGTACTTAAAGTGGGGTTACAAAAACGAGAGAGTGACTTTTTACAAGGGCATGGAGTGACAGGATATGGGGGGATGGTTTTAAACTAAAAGAGAGATTTGGATTAGATATTAGGAAGAAATTCTTCCCAGTGAGGGCGGTGAGGCCGTGGCACAGGTTGCCCAGGAAGGTTGTGGCCTCCCCATCCCCAAAATCGTCCCTAAGGCCAGGTTGGACAGGGCTTGGAGCAACCTGGGACAGTGGAATGTGTCCCTGGCCATGGCAGAGGGTGGAAAGAAATGAGTTTTAGAGTCCCTTCCAACCCAAACCATTCCCAAATTGGAGGATTCTGTGACCCCCAGCTCTGGGGGGAGCCCCTTGTCTCCTCTCGAGGAGCCCCTCTGCAACCCCAGCTCCTCTCCCCAGGCTGCCAGGCAAGCTCCGAAATGGAGCTGCTAATTAAATTACACTGCCAGCCAAAACTGCTTCGTCAAGTAAATAAATAAATAAAAATTAGAAGGTCATCAAAGTTGTGTTTGGAGACCATCGCATTAGCATACATCTGCATCGTAATGAGGGGAAAAAAGGGCCATTTAAAGAGAGCTGGTAATTTACCCAGCCAAGTAAACTTCATTACCTTTAAGTAGGGCCCACGACAAGCACTAATTCACACCTTTAACGACCCTGGCACAGATGGCAGAGAGGGACGGGGAAGGCAGGGGCAGCCAAGGTGCCCTGGGCCCCATGGGTCGGTGGTGGGGGGTCACATCACCACCCCCAGCACCCTCAGCACCCACCCGGGCCGGGAAATCGGGTGCAGGAGGGTGACAACGCCAGAGCTTCGTCATCTGGGGGTGCAACAGCTGGATCGTGGCAAATGGAGGAGCTCTGCCTCAGCTCCTGCATCCCACCGGGAGCTGCGATCCCTCTGGAGCCGCCCCAGCGCACAGCGAAGCACCCCAGTGCCACCAGTGCCACCAGTGCCACCCGCCTGGCACCGCACCTGAGCCCCCAGCGGCAGATTAGGGTGGAAAATGGGGAAAGCGGGGCTGTCCTCCTGCCTTTGGATACTCCAGCACCCCGCGCATCCTCGCGAGCATTTTACTCCTTGTAGTACCCGGCGGAGCCGTGCGAGGCCAGCACAGCCCCGCGCTCCCGTCCCTGCCTCTCCGTTAAACGCAGCATCCCATTTCTCCAGGCTCCTGTGTGTGTATTTATTTCCAAAGGGGTCAGGAGTATCAAGGTTGTAAAATAACATATTTCCCCTTGTTTTCTCCCCAGATCTCATAGGAAACGCTTCCCAAGTCAATTATCTCCCGGAGGCTGAGCTCCCAGCTCGGCTCTGCCTTGCGGCACAGCAAACACCCCGTGGGGACAGAAACCAGACTGGGGGATGAAGGAGAGATGGGAAGAGGGAAAACACAACGTCCTGGTGGGGATTTCAAGCCTCCAAAATGACAATTCCTAGCAAAAGACAACCGGGATTACATCAGCTCTCTGAGAGTTGGTGCTGGCATGGGAATTCCAGCTGGGAAAGTCGCAGGTGCCTTCCAGGTGTTGCTCCCAGCACAGCACAGAGCTCGTCTCCAGCTGTGTGCAGATGTTAAGGTGTCACCCCCGGTAGGCAGCAGGAGGGGGAAAAGGAGCAAACATCCCCAGGGTGTGTGGCTGTGCCCTTAATCAGGACAGGGCTGTTTGCCAGAGAGTTCTCCTTGCAGAGATTCCCCCCTTCCCCTTGTGGCCTCCTGGTATCCAGCACATTTGATTAGGATGAGGGCTCTCCTTTTCCTATAGGCTCCATCCTCAACCCACCAAAATCAAAGGTTGCTTTGTTGGACACACAGAGCCCCAGAGAAGGGCTCAAAGGGGAAGAGAGTCATGGCAGGAATATTACAGGAGACAAAAGCCCACCTGGCAGGTCAGGACTCCTGGAAAATTCAGCTTCAAACCCTTCTCAAAATCAACCAAAACAAACCCTCAGTGTTCCTGCAGGCCACACCCCAGCCCTTCTAATGCATGGGAATATGGGCCACTGTTCCCATCTCCACACCACTCAAGGAGCCAACTGGGCACAAAGCCAGGACAACATCATTTGTTCCTTCCCTTCTTCCTTCCCTCTTTCTTTCCTTTTCCCTTTTCCCTTCCCTTCCCTTCCCTTCCCTTCCCTTCCCTTCCCTTCCCTTCCCTTCCCTTCCCTTCCCTTCCCTTCCCTTCCCTTCCCTTCCCTTCCCTTCCCTTCCCTTCCCTTCCCTTCCCTTCCCTTCCCTTCCCGAAACCTTCCCTCCCCGAAACCTTCCCGAAATCTTCCCGAAACCTTCCCGAAACCTTCCATTCCCCTTTCCTCTTCCCTTCCTCTTCACTTCCTTTCCTCCTCCCTTCCCCTTTTCTCATCCCTTCCCTTCCTTTCCCCTCCTTTCCCCTTCCCTTCCCTCTTTCCCTTCCATTTCCCCTTCCCTTGCCCTCCCTCCTCTCCACTCCCCTGTATTTTTCTAAAGAGCGCTTTTTTTGCCCTGTCTCATTCCATTCCTCATCAGATCCTCTCCCAGAGCATAATCCCGGCTTGTCAGGCAGCCCTTGCAGAAAGGAGTAAATCCTGTTTGATCCATTCCCGTGCACTTTGAACATGCAGAGAAGCACCTGAGGCAGAAACACAATTCCTGGGTGCGGGGGGTGCTGGGCTCCTTAATTACCCAGCCCGGAGTCCTTTAGCTCCAGTGCAAAGCGCTTTAACACGGCTGTTCCTCAGCTTATTTCCAGCCTGTTTCTCTCTCCCTTTAACTCGAGCACTGGAATAACGAGCCAACAATTGCCGGAAAACAATAACAACGTTTCTAAAAGACAAGGTCGGGGTTATTTCTTTTCTCTCTCTCGCTTTCATGAGACAATAGCGAGGATGATGGTGGTGATTACCGGGAATTTCATGCTGTGATTGAGGGCCTACAATAAGCGGAGATCATTCATTGTCTGGGTTCAAAGTGAAGGAGGGGAAATTTAGGTTTGATATGCGAAAGAAATTCTTTCCTGCGAGGGTGATGAGGCCTCAGGCACAGGCTGCCCGGAGATTTGTGGCTGCCCCATCTCTGGCAGCGTCCAAGGCCAGGCTGGACGGGATTTGGAACAACCTGGGGTCGTGGAAAGTGTCCCTGCCCATGGAAGGAGTGGAACTGGATGAGCCTTCCAACCCAACCCAGTCTGGGATTCTATAACAAGATTCTATTTTGACACAAGGAACTGGATGAGAGACAGGCTAATCCTGCGTGTTTCTGCTTCTAGGAAAAGATGATGGATTTGTTTACGTGCTCGGCCAGCGCCAGCTAACCAGGATCACCCACAAACTCCTCAACCAGAGGGGGCTTCCTCCTCTCTTTCCACACTATATCCAAATCCCACGAGTTGAGCAGTTTGGACATGGACACCCAAGATGGGGACCATAAAGATTTCTTAAACCGGTGAGACTGAGCCTAACCCAGACCCAAAAACACCCTCTCGGTGCACGGCTACCCTGGGGCTGTTGGAGTTGTGTCGAGTTAACCAGACCCATCTTAGAGCAGCCAGAACCGTAGGAATGCGTTTGGATTCGAGAGACTCTCGGAGGCAGCACAGAGATTGTTAGTGGGTGTTTGCATTGCCACAATGCACGGTTGGCCTCATTAGGACCCTTTCCGAGCACCTCGTAATTACCGATCCCGCAACCCTCTGCGAGGGCAATGTTCCGCTAGTGCTTCCCATTAACGGGCGGTGATCTGCGATCCAGGGAGGCGAGGAAAGGGGTTTGCAAAATAACACTGGAATAATGCTGGAAATGCTCAGCAGGGTTTGCAAAAGCATCTGTGTGAGTACCTGACTTGTTCTGGCACTCGGATAAAACCCGCCCGGGGCATTAAAATGAAACCTGGTCACCCATGGCACAGAGTTAAGGTTGTCCAAGCAGAGCATCAGAGGGAAGCAGAGTCCCAAAAGAACATCACATCCACCGGATCCATCCCGCCCACCCCGGCAGCGGCTTTGGGAGATGACAAAGTCTCATTGGTAGCGCTGCTGGATTAAAATGTGACACAAACGCTGCTTCTCCTTCCACCCCTCCCCCGGTACCTCTCCCTTACCTTCTCCTTCCATCCCTCCCTGGATTCCTGTCCCCTGCCTTCTCCCTCCATCCCTCCCCAGATTCCTCTCCCCTGCCTTCTCCCTCCATCCCTCCCCAGATTCCTCTCCCCTGCCTTCTCNCTTTTCCCCGGCTGCTGCCATGAAAGGCATTGCACCAGACAAAGTTGTGTTGCAAAGTAATTGCACCTAGAAGGCAGAGTCGCTGCTGCGCCCAAACACCGGGCGCTGCCTCTTTGAAATCCGTGAGAAGAGCTCCGGAATACATTGGGAATAAAAACAACAAAGAAGAAAATTGGGACAAGCCGCACTAATACAGTGGAGGTGGGAGCAGGCAGGAGCTGGAGAGTGGGGGTGGAATCATTCTCTTATTCCCACATGAGATCTATAGACATACATATAATATCTATATAATTTTAATATTTTTTTAAGATGTTCCTGCTTTTTTTTTTCCCTCGTTAAAATCCAGCCTCATTTCAGCTGCTGTACCGTTACCTCCAGAGAAATCCAAGCCGTGGCTGTGGCTCACAGAGATGTCCCTGAGCCAGTTTTAAACCATCTTTTTCAGGAAGCAGCAGTGACCCAGCTATGGAGAGACTGAGCTGGCCAAAACTCAAGCGGCCAAACCCCTGCAACCCCATGTGCAGAGTGACATAGATGAATAATCCAAATCCTACTTTCCAAATTTATTTTTTTTAATTACTATTACTTTTTTAAACCCCTTAGGGTGCAATTCTTTGGACTGACATTTCTTCTGGCACTGGGCTCTGGGCTGGCAGGCACCCACAGGCAGCAGTGGGAGATGGATGATTAATCCAGGCAGACAGGGACACCCTGGGAATCTGTGCTGCCCCTGGAAATCACCCAGCTGCTCACCTCGTGCATCACTTCACAAAGGTGATCCTGCCTGGAGCCCAACATATTGCCCCCATTTCTTTTTATAATCCCTTTTATTTTGTTTCTTAAAGCACCTCACTTCAGTAATAACTTGGAGAGATGTCTTGGGATGCCAAATAACAAAATGCATTTCCGCAGCGGCTTCATAATTAATGTTTGCATCGTTTATCTTTCATGGAAAGATTATTCTGACTAACGAGGTTCTGGGCCACTAATTCATTACAGTGCCTTGTCACTTCCTGCTCCTTCTTATTACCCAGAAATAGACTCATTAGTCAGAGTGCAATGACAGGGAGAAATTGTGTTCGTTAATTTAATTCCTCTTCTCTCCCTTTCTGGGTCGGTGTTTGTCCAAAATCAGGGATTAAAAGGAGAGGGAGGAAACCCAACCTGTTGCAGTGCTCGGTGCTTCCCCTGTGCTTTCCCTCTCTCTGGGGGGAGGAAGCTCAGTCCATCCCTTCTCTGCAGCAGCACACACCTGCAGGGATGGCTCATCTGCCAGCCTGTAGCCTCAAGGCTTTTCCAAGGCCTGGGAAATGTCAGATTGAAGTTGAATTTTTCCCATCAGCCACACTCAAGGGATGGAGGGAATCAGCTGCCCCTGACTTGGCTGAAGCTGAAGCAAAGCAAATCCCCTCCAGGTCCTGCTGAACCCACACCCTTTCCACTGATCCCTACAATAAAGTCCCCTCCGGGGATTTCCCACCTCGGTGTGATGGAATTACAGCTCCACATTTCATGATTACCCATTTCTGTTTCTGTTATCTCTCGCTGTTTTACTCCCAGCTGCATTTCCAGCTGAGCATCCCCAAAAAGCCACGAGAATCATGGAATACCCTGAGCTGAAAGGGACCAACAAGGATTGCAGAGTCCAACTCCTGGCTGCTTAGGATGCACCAAGAATCCCACCCTGTGCTTGACAGCGTTGGTTGAACATTCTTTGAACTTGGAGCCATGATCATTTATTTCCCTGGGGAGCTTGTTCCAGTGCCCAAGGAAGCTTCCCCCAAGCAGCAAACAAAGGAAAAAATAAAGAGTTGGCCAAGGAGAGGGAAAATCCATCCCAAATGAGAAAGGACAACAGTCACCAGTTGGGGTTGGGAAGCAACCACCTCCAGCTCATCCTTCCTCATGCAAGGCAGAGGTCCAGGGACAGGCAAGGGGGCGTTAGAGAAGAAGCAAAAGCTCTTTTATTCCCTCCTACAAGTCCTAAAACCTGAGCAATTGGTGCAACACCTGCGGTATTTAACACATTTAATACAGCAAAGCCAGCACCCAGCAGGGCAACGCGACAGGGAACTGGCTCAGAGGCATCCACCGCCAGGGCTGCCCAGCAGGGAAAGGGTTAAAAGCCCCTGGATTTACACAGGTTTGGCAGCACGTTCCCGGTTTTCCTACAGGTAATTACAATAATTGTGGGGTGTAAACACTTTACCGGAGAGATCAAAAACGGGGGTGTGAATGGGAGAGGGATGAGGACAAGCAAGATCAAAGGGAAAATTAATAAAATCTATATAGTGCCGCTTCCCAATTCCTGTGAAGTCTGATAGCGGGGCTGGAGGGGTGAAGGAGCAGCCTGGGCGCTGCGTTCATCTCCCAGCCCGTATATTCCCATATTTTTTCTTAAATCATGCACGGAAACCTCCACCCAGCACCGCCCCAAACTCAGCCCTGCCCAGCTCCGCGGGGCACCTTTGATATTCCTGACACCAAACCACTGAGGGATGCACAAACTCATCCTTTACAGGAAGAAATTACTTAATTTCTTGCTTTTCCAAGCGGGATCCGAGCAGAAACTCTGGAGCTTGGGGCTGCTTTGACTTTGCGGTCCCCCCCATCAGCGATGCTCTAATCTGCGCTCGGCAGGAGGATCCGCTTTTCCCTGCGGGGTCGGCTATTAACGGTTGACGTTTAGTTTAAACAAAGCCTTGAGATTGTCCAAATATTTGCCTCAAACACACTTTGTGTTTTGCCTCTCAGCTCGGCTCCCCTCGGGGCTGTTCCGCTCTGCTTTTCCCATCCATCCCGGGACTCGCCGGGAGCGCAGGGATGGATCTCAAACATCACCCGATAAACCTCGAGTTCACGCATGGACTCCCTCCCTCTCCCTGAAACAAAACATCAAAGTGAAGGGGAAATTATCTTCTCGGAGCAAAGTGGGTTTTAAGTAATTTACTTTTAATTTCCCCTTCTATTCTGCAGATCCGGGTAGGAATAAAAAAGAGTACCCAAGTTCAACACGGAAATAAAAACGCTGATTTTTTTCAAACCCTCATTTTCCTCCCAGCTCCCCCCAAAATGTTCGTTTTATACTTTTAATATAACGGATTATTTGTGGGAATGTCCTTCAGCTCCTGCACACTTTGTCTCTTCCCCATGACTCCAACCCTGCTCCTCCTAAAACCCCCACACTGGAGCATCAAAACACACTTGGGAAAGGGTTTGACACTTCTTTTTTGGTAAAGAAAATAAGCAGCTGAAAAACAAGAATATGGCTTAAAAAATATTTCCCCCCACAGCAAGCTGCTAATGAAGAACAGCAGCCCCAGAGAGTTCCAGGGCGCTGCTCATCCATGCAGACCTGGGGTAGGATTTCATGGAAATAACAACTTCCTAGAGAGCTGTGATCTCCACGGCCTGTATTTATTCTCTTCCAGTCTCTTTTCCTAGTTCTGCCTTCCATATGAGTCAAAAAAATGTTGATTTCCACGTTTCTCTGGCTTAGCTGGGCTCTGGGACAACTCTTGGTGCATCAGCACCAGCATGGGATTCACCCAGTGGCCAACTCGGTGATGAGGAGCAGAAATGGAGATGAAAAATAAAAAAAGAGCTGACAACAAAGGTTACAACCCACTGCTCTGCACTCCTCTGGGCTCCAGAGGGATGCTGGCAGGAGGGATGTGCTGTTGTTTGCTTAGGTCAGGGTTTTTGCTGTTGTTTACAGGAATTTTTGTCTCTCCCAGACTCCCAGCTGAGCCCTGCAGCCACATTCCTGCTCGGCAGTGCCCGTCCTGCTCACACACACGTGGTTATAAAGTGGTTATAAAGTCATCTTGCTGCAGAGCAAAACGGGGCAGGAAACCATAATTCTTCCCCAGCCATTCCTGGATGGTGCCCAGGGTATTTGCTGTTGTAATTCAGGTTTGTCTTGCCAGGCCAAATCTTCAGGAGAAGTCAGCACACTCGCAGGAGATCAGCCTGGAACGGCCCCCAAGAAATTACCTCATTCCTGCTGCACACATCAGCAAAAGCAGCTGCCAGTAAATTATCCCAGATATTCACACGCTGTGGTTTCCACAGGCAGCAGCCCAGAAAGACCAGGGTTGGCTCCATCCAGGAGCTTTTAGGGATGGGAGGGATGCACGAGGAGATGTCCAGTGTCACTGCAATACATATTGCAGGAGCTCAGACAGCACTTCCATGTCCTAACTGGATGAAGTTCCATGTCTGTCATGATCTCCCCCATTCCAAAGCACCAAACTATCATCCAACATGATTAATAAAAGGCTGTAAAAACCCCAGTGAGCCATCACATCCATACACTTGATCCTCAGCACATCCACTCCACCCAGATCCCACAGCAGCACCCAAAACCAGGGTGTGAGCCCCATGCCCACAACCCTGACCCCAGCACGAGCTTCTCCTGCCCAACAGAACCCACCCCTCCTTCCCTACAGCTGCTGGGAAGGCCTGCCCTGAGGGTTTTCCCTATGATTTTCACAAAACTGGACACATCAGGGAATTTTGGGATAGCTGATGTCCCCTGAGGGCTGCAGCCCTTCCCTGGCCTGGTGCAGTCCCCACCTGGAGCCACCTACCTGGACAGGGTTTGGATACCTCTCTCCTGGTGCCAACAGCTGCTGTGCCTGTGTGGCTCCTTCCCTGCCTGTCTTATCCCCCCTCTCTAAATAAAATAATCCAACTTTGCCTCAAGGATAAGTAGAATAAAATGTCACTTCCCTATTAGGGGGAAAAAAGAGAAGAAAGAGGGAAAGTATTACACACGTGTTCTTTGAAATCAGGTCAGCTTAAAGCTTTGAAATGGCAGAAATTGAAAGATATTTTCCTCCCACTTCCCTTCCTCTCTTTCTTCCCAACTCTTTTAAAGGACTCTCTACTTTCAAAGGTTTCCTTGAGTCCATTTTTCCCTCTGGTATGGTTTTTTTTTCTCTGTGCTCAGCCAATGCCCACCTCCTCCTGTCCCTTGTGTGCACGGGGCTGCTTCCCCCCGAGGGGGCAAAGGAAAGCGCTGGAGAAAGCAAAATCACAAATAAAGGAGGTGAAAGCAGAGACTCACAGGATGGCTTAGGATAGAAGGGATCTTAGAGATCTTCTAGTTCCACTGTCCCAGGTTGCTCCAAGCCCAGTCCAACGTGGCCTTGGACACTTCCAGGGATGAGGCATCCACAGCCTCCGGTTCCATGGAAGAATTCATCTTTGGTGGCCTCACCTTCACACATCTCAGCACATCCCGTGCAAGGGATGGGAAATCCAAGCACCAGGGGAGCTCTGGAAGTCTCCCCACTCCTCCTGCAGCTCAGGACTCAATGAAGGGCTTTCTCCAGCTCATTCCTGCACAATTTAAGGCAAATTCTCCCATCCTCATATTTTCCAGTGCTATCTGCAGCCTAACAGGCCCTATCTCTAAGGCAAGCTGAGTGCCAAAAAGAGATATTTGTTATTAAAGAGCAGTTTTATCATTCCCATCCATCCGCCTGCCCACCTTTACAGCACATATATGAGCTACATACAGAAATCCTCAAACGTAGGAATGTGATGTACAGCCAAACGGGAACGGGGAGAAATCTGATCAGCCCTCCTGATCCCTCTGCAAAGCATCTCCAGCCCCATGAGCTGCCCGGAGGGGAACTCTAAGGGTGTATTTAAGACATGGTGGTTACTCAATCAGGCTGAGCATCGTGCTGACAGTTCCCACCGGGAGCAGAGGGAACAGCTGCAGGACCCCTGCCTCCATCCATATGCCTCTCCCAGATGCAGGCGTGCAGCAGCAGTGCCGGGGGCTGCCTGCACACACCGCTGGGAGCAGAGCACGTCCTGCTGCAGCGGGGGCTGCTCCGCAGTTCTCCATCCCCGGCCCTGCTCCTTCCCGGGCAGGTTCTGGCTGGTACCGAGAGCACAAAGCCCCTCCTGCTCCAGCCTGGCCCAGCCCATCGCTCCCGTGATGGGTGACGGGGTTTTATTGCCGAGCACCAGACGGAGACAGCCCCGTTAGGAGCGGGAGGCTGGAGCACTGAGAGCTCCATCACCTCCGTCCCTGCTGTCACAATGTCACACTCGGCTGCCAGTGCTTCGTCCTCACCTCCCTCCTCCTCCTCCTCCTCCCGTTGAGGGATTCACAATTCCCCCACACCCCAACCCTGCCTGCTCTCACCTCTCTCTTTGGGTACATGAGACATAAATCCCTTTTTCTTCTCTGCAAAGACCTGAAGTCGAGACCTGCTTGGAGGATGCCCTGAGTGCTCTGCAGTCCCAGGCCAGAGCTGGCAAACGAACCCTGCTGTAATGAATTACTGGTGTCTCATTATAGCACATCCTAAAATCAAGAGTGGTGACAGCCTTCCTGCTCCTCATCCCCTTAAACTCTCAGGGTTTTACATCATCGTAAAATCAGGAGTGGTGACAGCCTGGATGTTCCTCATTCCCTTAAACTCACAGAGTTTCATTCTGACACCATCCTAAAACCAGGAGTGGTGACAGCCTGGCTGTTTCTCATTCCCTTCAGCTTCCGTAATTTCCTCACTTTCAGCTTTAGGAGCAGAACTGGCCGTGTTGGGCTCCCCTCTCTCCCTCTCTCCCGCTGCTGTCGAGGTTTTGGGGCAGGGAGAAGAAGGCAGGGGTCAAGCCCAGCTCCTTCCCGTGGCAGCGGAGCCGAACCCGCGGAGCGGCAGCAGCGCCAGGCACGGCACAGCCATCGCTAGATGGGGACAGAGTCCCACCGACGCCTGGAGCGCCCGGCTCCCCCAGCCGGGGCACTGGGACGCTCCAGCGATGCCGAGAGGGACCACAGCCCCTGCGATCCGCCCCAGCCATCACTGCGGAGCTCAGTGGGAATGTGAGAAAACCCTTCTGGGAAAACCAGGGTGAGAGTCCAAGCCTTCCCCGCAGTTTGTGTGTCCTCCGCCGGGACCGCAGCATCCCCTGCTGATCCCATCCCACCTCCCCAGCAAAGTGCTGGGATTTATTATCAGCTCCCTAAGATCTCCCTCTGCAACGACTATTCCCTTGAGAGGAGCTCTTGCTCTCCCTTCTCCCTGCTTTTTAGCAAGTTTGCCTGTGTATTGTGGGTTTTTGTTGTTTGGGATTTTTTTTTTCAGGGAGCATATTTATTGATTTTTCATGCTGGGCAACAGCAACATGTTCTGCATCTGTGGGGATCTTCATTTGCAGGACCCACCATCCCTTCTGGAACAGGAGGGACAGAAAATGACAGCTTTAAACTGTCGCTCCTGTCACCCAGCAGGACACAGGTCCACAGCAAGCACACAAAAAGCATTCCTTTTATTCGTTTTATACTGAAAAAAAAAATGATGTGTTTTCCAGCTGACAGGATTGTCCTGGTTAAAATCCTGTCCATGAGGAAATTACTGCAGGTGGCCCCAGGATGCTGTGGAGGGACTGCTCAGATTGGCACCAAGGGCAAAGCCACTGACCAGCCTCCCTGTCAATAACAGAATATCCACTTTTCTCCCAATTCTCTGCTTCAAACACCCCATTCCAACCACAGCAACGTGAATGGATCCTCTCCAAGCAGCAGCACGAGGGATCCTGCATCCCTTAAGGAGTATTATTGCTGATCTTCAAGCAATCACCCCCTTTTCTAATCTGTAAATGCATTCCAGGGTCCAGGATCCCCTTCAACCCCTCATGCTCCATCAGGAGAGGTGTTTTGGTCCTTTTCCCCTCTCCAGGTTTAGGAATCTCCCAGAGCCCTGCAATTCCAGCAGGAATTGTGATGGAGGGGAAGGCACAGTTCCCATGGCTCCCTCACAGCTCCCCTCCTGCAGCCCCATCCACAGGCACAGGAGGATTTGGAGGGATTTGGAAGACACCAGAAGATGTTTCACTAACCCAACACTCCTCTCCCTCCTCCCAGCCCCTCTTGCTCCCCAATATCACACTATCAACCCTCATCCTTGTTGCATCTTGCTGCATTAATCCCTCAAGGCAGGGGAGAGGGAAAAAACCAATAATTTTTTTTTAAAAATCCATATTAAAAAAGAAGGAAAAAAGAAGGAGGATTAAGCCAGAGAAAGAGGGATGTGTGAGGTGTTGCTATTATCGATACCAGGGACCTCAATTCCTTCCCTGAAGTTTCTTCAAGGCTGAGAGTGGTAAATAAAAGAGGGATAAGAAATTTGGGCAAGGAGGACTCAGGCACTGGAGAAGGAGAGGTCCTGGTGTCCAAGGACCAGGAAAGGGCATGTCCATGGGACACAGAATCAGCCACAGCCCTGGGAAACTCAGAATTCCTCCCCTCTCACCAATACTTTTAATAACCAATTAATATTTAGTCAACAAGTAGCTGTGCTAAATCCGAGGAGATGGATTTCGCAGGAGGGCTATTTCATGTTAAATGAGCACTGACTCATCAGCAGCATTTACTGGGGATTATGGATTATCCTCGTGCCCAGTATCCATCACCACAAATCCAGCGGGAAGGCAGCAGCAGGCGGCTGTCCCGTGGTGGGGGAACACCTGTGGGACTCCCACAGCCCCTCCGAGGGGCCCTTCTCAGGCACAGCCCTGACAGGGACATTCCAGAACAGATTTCAGACAGTTCCCCCTAAAATATGGCTGGGATTGAGCAAAGTGGATACACACAACAAGGGATGGAGAGGAGGAGAGCACCCTAAATAGCAATCCCTGGAAAAAGGGCACACAGCATCACAACCTACAACGAATTCTATGGAAGGATCTCCCTCTCTCAAAGTGTGTTTTGCCAAGGCTGGATTGGTTGTGTAAAGGAGCAGAAAACACCAGGTGGGTCCTTCCATCCCTGGAAGTGTTGGACAGGGCTTGGAGTGAGCTGGTCTAGTTCCCTGGTTTGGAATCAGATTGTCTTTAAACCTCCTTCCAGCTGAAAGCATTCTAGGATTTTAGGGTACAGGAGCACTGGGCTGTGGCAGACAGCGTGGGAAGCATCACCTCTCTGATGAGAAGGGAAAACTCCTCCTGCCCAGCCCTGTCTGTGCTGAACAGCAAAACCTGCTGCTGATGTTCCCTCTCCCCTCCTCACCCAGCCAGGAGACCCCCGGCCAGTCCTGCCCTCCCACAGATCCACTTCAGGCTCAGCTCAGGCTGCTTTTGTTCATGGGGACCCCATCCCCAAGGAAAGTTCTTCCTTGCTGATCCAACGGCCACACAGCAGCTTCCCCAAGCCCCTTGCACCCCATCCCTTTCGGCTGCCCCTGGGGTGCAGGGTGGGATCCGGGGGATGCGGGCGGAGCCGGGCTCTGCTCCGCCGCTTATCGGGCGCTGCCTCTGCTGCAGGAGGTGATTAACTCCCTGACCTGCCAAGCTTTAACGCGACCTCCGAGAATAGATAGAATCTTGTTATCTTGTAATGAGTTTTATGGCTTATTTCAGTACATTTTGGCCATGTTTCTCCAGTGATTAGGGCAATTATCAGCCTGTGCGTTTCAGGATTATGAATTATGGAGCCTCTGAAAGGCTACAGAGATTTAATATCTCTCAGCGTCCCTCTGCCTCACTTCCAACACTTAACTGGCTCTAGACTCTTTCTGTCTGGAGCATGGGAATGAGGGCACAGCGAGGGAATTATGCATCAAAGCTTGTGAGTGGGGTCCAGCCATCACAATGAATAATACAGAATATTTAACACTGTGTGACCCAGGGGTGCAGGGCACAGTCACATCTCTGGGGCATCCCCAGCAGGGATGCAGGGAACGAGCAGCACAGCCTGGGTGTCCTGGCCCTTGCAGGAATGAGTCACAGATTCCAGGCTTGGCCACAGGCTGGGATTTGGGGGATGTGATTTAATCCCAAACAAGGCTGGGGACAGCCAGTCCATCTGAGCTGGTGTTTGGCTGTTTCGGGGCACAGTGTCTCACCTGGCTGGGGACACCCAGCCCTACTTGTGGCCCTCTCCCTGCAGTGCCCTGTCCCATCTGAAGCTTTTTTAGAAACCTAATGCCCCTGAGCAGCTTAGGCCTGGCCTGCGCACACGGGATTAGCAGGGAAGGGACACTTCCCAACAGACACAGGCCTGGACCTGCTCAGAGCTGTCCTGAGCAAAAGGCAAAGCCAGGCTGGAGCCATCCACGTGGGCAATGGCAGAGGCACCTTGCTCTCCTAAGAGGTTTCAGAGCACCTCAAGAAAGGCATCAACATGTTGTTGTGGAAGGGGAAACTGAGGCACAATGTGTTGTTGTTGGGAATGAAATCCACTTTCAGCCTGGAGCTTTAGGATGGGTCCCCATGAACAAAACCAGCCTGAGCTGAGCCTGAAGTGGATTTGTGGGAGGGCAGGACAGCCTGGGGCTGTCCTGGGTGGATAACGAGAGAGCACCAGCAGCACATTCTGCTGTTCAGCAGCCCTGCCCCGGGCATGAAACCAAAGGGCAACCCCTGCCCAAATCCAGCCCTCCACGGCAGAGCTGGGATGCACCAAATCCATGTCTAGCACCCTCCTGCAGGGTTTCACTGCACAGCCCAGAGGCACAATGGACATTTGGAGACTCTTGTAAGCCCCTAGATCCCACCTAAATGTTAAAACATTCTGTGTGCCTGCCCCTGGCTGCCATGGGGACAGCTGAGGCCAGGCAGGGCCAGGTCCCACTGCCATCACCTATCCTTAGCACCATCCAGATGGAGCCTTTTAACGATCTTGATCCACGCTTGGTTTTATTTTTATTTTTTTTCCTCCCTGCAAATGATCACCAGAACTTGATGGCTGCTTGGGAAAACACAGACGACAGCAGAAACCTTTTGGTGCGAGGAGCTGTGCTGGCTCAGCTTCCTCCTCTCCCCCTCCACGAGGACGCGGGTGCTTTTCCCAAGCAGAAAAACGAAAAAAATATTAATTTTGCATAGAAATAAAATCAAGCTTTTGGAAATGAGCTCCAAGAAATAAAGCCATCGCTTGAGTTAATTAAGAAGTGATTACACTGAAAGGCTGTAATAAAAGCTTCACAACGCAGGACACACCAAGCTGCTGCCACGGGCCGGGATGGGGAAAGACCTGGGCATCATCCTGGGGAAGGGATGGGGAAAAGCAGCACCTGGGCTGATCCCAGCCCTTGCTCCATCCCCTTTGCTCCATCTGGTCTCCATCCCTCACCCTGCTGCTCCCCCAGTGCCCCTTCCAGCACTGGACTCGGTGAAGTCACTCCACAAAGCACTGGATGCAAAAAATATGCAAACCCAGGCTTCCCCCAAGGGGTGCAAGTGCCTCTGCCCTCCACGAGATGACAGATAAAATCCCCTGTTACTGGAGGAAGGTAATTTGACATAACAGCTGTTCTGACATTCTCTCCCTATGGATATTGCCTGCAATAAGAATGCAAATCAGCACTCTTTGCACTTCTCCTGGAGAGCAACTTTCACCTGAGAGCACTTCCAAAACGTGAACTCATTACCTCCCGCCTCCTCCGGAGCTGCTCTGCCTCTGCCCTGGCCAGAGCCAGCCAGGAACAGAACCTGCACCCTGCTGACAGGAGCAGCAGGGAAAACAGCAAACTTGTCTTCATCTTGGCAGTAAAACCACTGCTCATCACCTTGCCTCAGTTTCCGCATTGTAAAGACCAGGATCAAGATGCCTGTGGTGGTAAAAGCGCTGGAGATGAAGCAGAGGCAAAGCTTGCAGGCAGCAAGAGCTTGATGTGACTTCTCAGGGAGCTGCTTTCACTCATCAAGCACCATTTCTCCAAGTCAAAACAAAGCCACCCCATTCCCTGAGCGCTCCCATCCTCTGGGATCACAGGCTGTGCTGGTGTCAGACCCGTTCTGGGGAGGAGGAACCTCCTCACCCTCCCTCCCCATGGCTCCTGTGCCTGGGCAGAAGAGGTTCCACAGCTCGAGTGAGAATGGTGAGTGCCCCACTGCTCTCTGTATGGCAGCTACTAATTATCCCTGGGATTTACGGGCTCCCGGGATGCACGCAGATGGATATTTAACTTAACAGCAGCCTCAGATCATTTGCCATTCATTCCACAGCGATACCTGGCTGGCAAACAACCCCACTGGAATTAACTCTGTCCTACACCCACCCCACTGCAGGCTGGACTCCCCAAATTTGCACCACAGCTCTTCAACAGGAGAAGGGAAAAGATCCTAACATCCCCCACTCCAGATGGGAGCCATTCAGCTTCTCCCACCCACAGGGACCCAAAGCCACGTCCATGTCCTGTGTGCCAGCATCCTGCCAGCCACCCCCTCATCCAGCATTCAGGGGGGCTTGCTCCCTCCTGGTGATGATATTTTCCTTTGTATAATTAAGCCTTAATGAGAATAGGGACCAGAGCTTCCCCAGCGAGTCTCCTAACCTCTGAACGAGGGAGCCACTCGGATTCCTAATTAATAAACACCTATTGGTACACAAGGCAGAGAGCTCCGAGCAGGGGCCAGCCCAGCACCTCCCATCCACCAACGTCCTTCAGCACCTCCTGGTGAGCTGCAGGTTCAAATTCCCCAGGCAAAAAAAAAGAAAAAAAAAAAGAGCAGGATTGATTCCCAGGCTGCTCAAAGTCCTCAGCTACTGGATTAAAACACAGTTATCACCACTCCATTGCTTCCGTCAATCTAGACCCGATGGTTTTTTCCTCCTGCAGTTGAGCATTTTGATTAATTCAAATCACATCACTCCCAGACAAGTCAGAGGGATTTACTATCCACTGGAAAACAGATGTACAGCTGGACTAAGGCTCCTCCACGTCCAAAGACTAAGGTTTGAGCTGCTCTGGCATATGGAAAACCACCTTAACCTTAAACTCAGCACTGGGGAGCCTTGGGGAGTGGGGCTAAGCTGGAGTATCCCCATCCATCTCTTCAAACAAGCCCTGCAAAACAAATATCACAACAAAAGGGATGTAGGACTGCGGAGTGTGCAGCCCCCTGCAGCCCGGAGGAGATGCTCCAAGGCATCCTGAAATGCAGGGTTTGATGGATGGAGGAGGGATGCTGGCAGCACAGGGATGGGGTTTAAACTTCATGTTGGAAAAATGTCAATTTTTCCATCCTGCAATGCAGAATATGGCTCTGGTTCAGCCTGACCAATGAAATTAAACCTGTTAGCAACTCCTCTGTTATCATTTTCAGTTGAGTTGGTGGAGCATCAGCTATTTTTTCCAGGACAGACACCCCCTAAGGTGCTTCTCACCACCAAGGCAACAATGCTCCTACAAAACAGGAAAAATATATAATCCCCCATCCCACATAGGAAATGGAGCCCCAGAGAGCAGAATTTGACAACATCTATGGCAGAGGAAGAAAGGAAAATCAGGTTTCCCGAGGTCCCCCAAGGACTGGGCCATCCTCACTCTCCAAACCAATGAAAGCCCCGAAAATGGACACACTTAAACAGGCTTAACCTTCCATTAAATCAGTTCAGTCTCACTTGGTAATTTACTGTTGCAAGCAAAATCAATTTTAGCAAAGGTTAAACTAGTTCTGCCCGTATTAGGAGTTTGCACCATTTTAAATAAATTGATTTAAAATCAATTCACTTGATTTTGTGCAAATTTCTAATACAAGCAAAGGCATCACTAAGCTCAGGTTGAGTTTCAGCCAGTTTCTTGCTTTACTTCCTTGTTGGTGCTTTCCCAAAAGGTGACAAATGCCAAATTTGGATGATAATTTTAAGGACTGATGGAATCTCCATAGTTAACCCAGCTTTAAATAGTGATTATCCCATATAAAATCATGAAACTCCTCCAAAAAAGGAAGCAGCATTGCCCCATTGCCCACAGTTTTCCAGGCAGCACAGAAGATTCCAACCTGCTTTTCCCAAGCAACCAAAGGAGAATCAATACACACGAAAAAAGCCTTTCATTTGTTTTTGTTCCCCATCCTGGGCTACTGCCCTGCCCTCTCCTCTTTGGTGGTCCAGGCTTAGATCATGAGCGGGTCCAGGCGTGGTTTCAAAGCATCTTTAGCATGATGAGGCCTTAATAATAACCCATCTCTTCAATTCCTCCAAAGGCCTCTAGGAAACGAGGCCATGAAAGCACCCTATTGACTGCCTGTCCCATCACAGGGTGCAAAAAGGAATAAAAATAGCTCAAGATCAGTGCAAGACAAAAAACCCCACCAAAGTCCCCTCCCTTTGTCGAGCAGAACTGACCTCTCATCCCATGAAGAATAACCCCCAGCAGACTGACAAAAAGCTTGGAAGAAGCAGGGAGCCATTTGATTTTCACCCCTGTGGGCTGCATAAAACGGGGAGGCAGGACCTTTTGTGTGCATCCTCATCTCTAACCCAAAAATTCCCAGAGAGGGAGGAGCTGTGGGAGTGGCTGTGGGGACACAGCAAAGGAAGGGCTTGGATTGCAGTCCTAGGGAGCAGGATGGGATGAGGATGGAGGAGTCACCTAGAATTGGGGTAGGAGAGCTCTGATCTCATCACAAGTGACCTGAGACCTGGATTTCCCCATTGTTATCCCTCGGGAACTGCAGGAATTGCCCTGGGAAAGGTTTCTCCCCCACCCCACACTGTGCCAGGTGACGTGATTCCCTGGAACAGTTCATTCTCCCTGGAGTCTGCTGAAGTCTCGGCTCTGTAATGACTTGGGGCATGAGGTGTCAAAGGGCAATTGCATCCCTACTAAAATTTTATTGTGGATGTAAAATTCCCCCGTATCAGCCTTAATTTTGTGAATTTGCAATTCCATCGGACATTCCTTGGATGCTGAATTAAGTGAGAGCAGGGAACAACTGCAGCTGAGCTCCCCTCCAGCTCCAACCCTCCCATGAGGGAAGTTGTGTTGTCCAGAGAAGCTGTGGCTGCCCCTGGATCCCTGGCAGTGCCCAAGGCCAGGTTGGATGGGGCTTGGAGCACCCTGGGATAGTGGAAGGTGTCCTTGCCCATGGCTGGGGTGGAAATGAGATGATCTTTAAGGTCCTTTCCAACCCAAACCATTCTGGAATTTTATGAGTCTATTCACACAGAAAAACACTCCAGAGAAGAACTGGACTATTTGGCAAACAAAACCCTGATCTCACTGTCCTGGTCCTCTAAATCCTTCCACCTCTCCCATCCCCAGGCATTCCAAAAGGAATGATTTGCAAGTTCTATATTTTACGGCTGACGATGCAGGGAGTGATGTGCAGAGATTGGTTTTTCTTTCCCAGCTCTAAAAAATGGAGAGGAAAAAGATCAGAGGGGAGGGGAGAGAATTTGTGGATTTGGAGGAGGGAGCTGAGGAGAGGACAAGGTTGGAAATTTCCTCCTGGCAGCCCTTTTCAAGAAGAGTATTAGAATTTATTTTCAATTATACACAAGAATAAGCTGTCTGCAGTATAGTTAACTTTCAATTTCAACCAATTTTCGACACATTCAATCACAGATGCCTCAGTGATTAAGAATCTATGTTGCAAAACAATTCCCACTTTGCAACAATGCAATCAAACAGATCTACAACTCATAACCCATTATCCAAGAGTTTTTCAGCTCATTGGGGAAGTGAAATGGGATTCACCAAGCATGCCCTTTTTTTTACCCAGTGAGCCCCCAAGCTCATTTGCAAACAGATCTGTGACTCCAAACAACCCACACGGGGATGGGTTTTTTTTGTGGTTTGTGTTGCTTTTCCTCCCTCTCCGGAGATGCTGAAATGCAAGGCTGGGATGTGGGATGCTGTTGGAGGGGCTTGGAGCTGCATGGGAAGGCAGTGGGGGGCTGGAGGGGGGGTCTCCATCACCCATAAGGATGCAAGAATAGGAAAGGCTTTGGAAAAGCTGCTTCACTTGCAACTGGATGCTTTTTCTCCACCTTGATGCTTTTTCCCCACCTTTTTGCACCCTACAATGTTACTGACAATGACACGCAACAGGTCACAGCCAGCAACAGGCTGGACCCCTTTCCGTGCTGGGCTTGGAGATGCCCCTGCCTTCCCCCATCCTGCTGCTGCTCCTGGCTAGGAGAGGAGCTCCCCCAGGATCTGCAGGGCTTTGGTGGCTACAGGAAATCTCCCTCCACAGCCCCAGGAAGCACTGGATAAACTGAGCCTCTGCATGGCGAGCACGCCGTGGGGGCAGTGACTCCAAACTCAAGATGTTTCCTCTCCAGAGACTCTTTTGAGTAGATGAATATGATCTGGAGCAGCACAGACCCCCCTACAGCCCTGAGCAGCAGTGCAGCCAATTATTGCTGCTCCTGGAACTGCCAGTGTGTCCATCTGCTATTCCACACACGGAGTGTGGCTGCCCAGCCCCGCTCACAGGGACCTCTCCAAAGGCCACCAGATCCCTCTGGGAAGGGACACGTCACAGCTGGAGATGTTGGCAATAGAAGGGCTCAGGCTGATGGGAGAGGAGGAGGAGGATTTTAAAGCTCGCTGAGCCTGGAGGAGAGGCAATAAAGCAGCTGAAGGAAATTACTTTCCTGGGTAAAGTGTCGTTTTGTCAAGACCAAAGTTCTCCCTGGGAACGAGTTGATTTTGAGTAAAAAACATCAGGAACAAAAAAAAAAAAAAAAAAAAAGGTGTGAGGGACCAGGTGTTTGAATGACACGCTTTGGAAAGGCAGAGTGGAAGTGCCATAAAACAGCTGCACAGACCTCAGATTGCTTCCCTGTGCTCTCACACCCTGTGGAAAGTGCACTGAAGATGCCCAAAATTCCCTGTTCTGCCCTGATTGGGGGCAGCAGGCGCTGATGGGATCCATGGAAGCAGATGGATGTACCCTCTAAGGGATACCCCTGGCAGAAGCTGGGCTCCCCATCCCAGGGGACCCCACGTGCACCCCCTGCACCGGCTCCTCTCTCCCTTTGATGCTGACAAATAACAATTTCAAACTGGGGAAGACACCTGGGAGAGCCGAGGCACTTGTGCTACCAGATAATTAGAGATTATTATAATCGAAATTTCATTGCCACATCAAACTGTGTCTTTTAGCATTAATTAATCTCCTCTCCCAGCCTCTGAGCACTCGCGGCTCCCGCGCTGTAGGACAGCAGCTTGTCAAACACACCAAAGACTTGCATCTCATTACCTTATCAGAGGGGCTGAGTGGGGAGCCGGGGAGCAGCACTGACACATTCCCCAGCACAGCCAGGGACGTGAGGACGCCCGCAAAGCCGCTCCTTGGATTGCAAACTTGTCAAACAAGGCACACGAGGGATCTTCATCCCCTCACCGCACCCTCCTTCCTCTACCTCTCGCCCCACCTCGATAAAAACAGGCCTGGAGAAGAGGCTGCTTTGTCCCACTCCACTGTGTGACCTTGAATAAACCATAAATGAGAATGGATGACAACCTTGCAGGGCATGGAGTGCTCATTCCTTGCTTTGCTCAGGCTCCTAGAAGTCGGTGCAGCCATGCTGCTATCCCAGTTATGGTGTAAAAATTTCTGTTTAACATCCCATTCCCAGCCTGGTGCCTGAGATTTCCCTCCTTCAGGAGGTGTGAGGCTAAATCCAGTTTGCTACACGAGGTTCACAGCAGTTGCTGGGTGAGACCAGGCAAGACTGACCTAGAAGGATCAAGGAAGTGGGGGGAAGCTGGACCCAGTTAAGGGCAAATTCAGACCCTTTTCAAAAGCTCTCATGACCTCTGAAGAAACCCAAATGAAACAAAATTCTACCAGAAAGGGGAGAAACCTCAGCACAGGCACACACTGCATCCCTTCCAGCAGCAGCTGAAGGAATTGGGCACCCCCAGCCCCCCTCCCCAAAACCTGGCCAGGGCTGTGTATATATTGGTGCTATGCATGAGGAGCTGTATGTTCTAGTCATTGATTCTCCACTCCTTCCATAGCTCAGCTGGAAATAAATATCCTCTCCCTTGTTTCCACCTCTCCACTCCCCCTTTCCCCATTATTGGCTTTCTGACGGAAGGCTTTAATTTATTCCCCCTGCCATATCTTTGTGCCGCTGTTTTCCAGCGCTTCACACCATATATTACCCACTGTCCTGTGTCATTTAACTCCACAAAGCACTCGCAGATACAGTTTGCTTGAAGGATGCTGGAGCCATTAATCCTGATTCCACAGCCCTGCGGAATGCCCGTGGCACTGCCACCGTGCACACACACAGCCCTTCCTGGCTGCTTTTACAGCCACATTTCCACTGAAATCCACCCCCAGCTCTGCTTTAACACCATCTCAGTAAAACCAAGCCCCTCCTGACCATTCATGACTTGCCCCCATTCCCATTGTCCAGGCAGAACTTCGTGGGTTCAAATGGCCCCAGCTCCAGGTGAGCAAGCAGAAACCAGTATGGGGAGGGGAAAACCAGTCTCCTTCATCCTGGAAAATGGGACAATGAGATGATGAAAAACACATCAACCACAGCAGATCCTCTCCTCAGAGCCGCTCCGCGCCACGCCGCCTGCAAATCGCTCACCAGAGGGAGAGCTTTGATGAAAAATAGAAAAGTGGGGGGAAAAAGAATTTTAACGGAATGAAAAAGTGTCATTGATTTTATTTATTTATCGGAATATTTCAGCGAGGGGAGAGGAGGAGGACGGGCATGATTATTCATGGGATTGCACACGGCAGGCTCCACGGGGAAACGCCGCCGTCGCACTCGCGCCTGGCACGTCGTTAGGGTGTATTAATTGTGCCGGAGTGAGAGATGAGAGAGAGAGCCCCCGCCTCAAAGAGCTGTGAGACCAACACAGCACCCTCCTGCCTCTGCAAAGCCAGGAATGAGTGTCTCCAGCTGCAGGGAGAAGTCACTGAACTCCACAGCTATCCCGGCTGGAAAAGGCGAACAAACTCCAGCCCAAACCCTGGTGCTCTCTCTGCCTATTGCACAGAACGAGCGCTGACTTGATTTAAAATCACGTCTGTCTCCAGCATTGCTGGCACAACAGCAGCCTGTGCCTTCCATAGCATTTTCCATATGCCTCCAGAATGGCAGAATCATGGAATGCTTTGGGTTGAAAGGGACCTTAAAACCCATCTCATTCCACCCCCTTCCACCTTCCACTGAGACAGTGGGAGTTGATCTCACCAGGCAGGATATTTTCCTGTTGTTATTTTGATATGCTGATGGGGAAACTGAGGCACTCAGGCAGCAGACTGATTTTCCCTAGGCAATCAATGGAGCACCAGCCCTGCTCCTCCTCTCCCGGGTCACTCTGGAGATGCTGCATTTCAGTAACTCCTGGTTTTTCTGTTGCACACAGGGGAATTTTAACAGCCTTGCACTGGCACGGTGAGGAAGCTGCAAGGCTTGTGGGGAGAGCTGATATCTTTCATTGGAGCACCTGAGGCAGGTGGGGAAAGCCATTTTTATGCTGAAAACCCAGATCTGATTGAGCTCTGATGAAGGGATGCTGCATTTGTCCGCCTCCTCTGGCTGCCTAATAAAACCTTGCTCCCATCAACTTTTTAAAACAAGGGAGCAGCAAACAGCTGCCAGCCCCCACCTCCTGCATTCAAACATCCACAAAACCCCTTGAGATATGCAAATACCTCCATGATTTCCCAGAAACCTCACAAGCAAGAAACTATTACAAGGCCCTGAATAACGGGATGACCTGAAATTCCTACTTGGATTCAAGCAAAACACTCACAAGTTGCTTTTTCGGAGCTAGTGGGGATCAGTTTTTTAAATTCATGGGAGAAAAGGAGTTGTTTTGGAAGCAACAAGAACTTTGTTGCCATTACTGAAGCCAAAATAATGGCCCACCTGGAGACACACTCCCCTGCATGCAGCTCAGCATTCCTGGGATGAGGAAGGGAAGAAGTCTGAAGAGAGTTGGTTTTGCGGTTTGGTTGTTTGGGTTTTAATAAAAAAAAAAAAATCACTATAATTTAAAGGCCAAAGCTCTAACGAGTGCACAAGGGCAAGAGGCGACAAATGCCTCGGTGAAAAATACAAAATTACCATTTTAATGGATGAGTGTTGACTCCCTGGCTCTCCCTGGGGACGCCTGTTTGATTTCCTCAGCTTGTTAGCACAAGGATTTGACACAAGCGATTAATGCTGAGTTCATTAAGGGGAGGGGGGGGTGGGAGTGCTTTTTGCTTTTCCACCGGATTCAGCATGGGGAAAAGGGCTAGGGGGAAAAGCAGGGGATCAGTGGTAGGGAGCTCCTGCCCCTGAGGATGCAGAAGATGGAAGCATCTCATCACACCAGTGCCCAACAGCATCAGCCCCAGAAACACTGCTCATTTTCGGGCTCAGGCTTCAAATCCCTGCCCCCAGCATCCTCACATCCCAGGAATGGGAGGAATTGCCCTCCTTTGTGCCCTCCACCATCACAACAGAGACCAGCTTTGATCCCACAGCCTGAAAATAACCAGCCGTCACATTCCCTGGCAAGATCCCAGCTCTGCAGCAGGGAGAAACTGAGACAGAGCTCTGGGAAGAGCTGACCTTGCCCACGGGCAGCTGGAGCACCACTGGCAGAAGCCACTGCTGGACCAGAGTCACCAGCCTTGGGGACACACATCTGGCCCTTGTCAGAAGGGCAAGGCAGGCACCGTGCCCACGGCTCTGCCATCCATAGAGGGAGGGATGCAGAGGGAAGGATGCACAGGGATGGTTGCAGAAGGGTGGATGGAGAGGGATGGATGGAGAGGGATGGATGCAGAGGGATGGATGGAGAGGGATGGATGGAGAGGGATGGATGGAGAGGGATGGATGCAGAGGGATGGATGGAGAGGGATGGATGGAGAGGGATGGATGAAAAGGGGTGGATGAAAAGGGGTGGATGCAGAGGGATGGATGCACAGGAATGGATGGAGAGGGATGGATGCAGTGGGATGGATGCAGTGGGATGGATGCAGAGGGATGGATGCAGAGGGAGGGATGCAGAGGGATGGATGCAG
>VZTZ01022386.1:74595-163009 GCA_013400955.1 Drymodes brunneopygia | reverse complement strand
GGATGCAGAGGGATGGATGCAGTGGGATGGATGCAGAGGGATGGTTGCACAGGGATGGATGCAAAGGGATGGATGCAGAGGGATGGATGCAGAGGGAGGGATGCAGAGGGATGGATGCAGTGGGATGGATGCAGAGGGATGGATGCAGTGGGATGGATGAAAAGGGGTGGATGCAAAGGGATGGATGCAGAGGGATGGATGCAGAGGGATGGATCCAGAGGGGTGGATGCAGAGGATTGATGGGCTGCATCCAGCCCTACTCTTCCCACAGGCACTCACAGCACTACCTGCTGTCCCCAGTCACGAGCATCTGTCCAAAGGGGAAAATCAGCATCCTTTAGCAGGATGGCAGAGCGGTGCCATCCAGAGCCAGATCCTGTGCCAGGCCTGTGCCAGGGCCCAGGGAACAGCTCCATCTGACACTGCAAGGTCAGCTCCTGCCCCTTTCCCACCAACCATGGCACCTCAGCTCCCAGGGGAAGCTCCCTCTGACACAGCTGGGAGATTTCAGAGCCTTTGGAGAGAAAGAGCAAGAAGGGATGAATCCCCCTTTCCCAGGGGACACTTGGAGAGCCAGGGCTGCCTGCCCTGAGCCAGCAGCTCTCGGCAGCACAGCTGCCTGCTTCCCCTTCATTCTGATAAAGTCCCTGCTCAGCAAGAGCAGTTTGTTTGGGTTTTTTTTTTTGTTGAGGAAGCACAAGCTGAGGTGGAAGGTTAAGTCCACTCCGGTGCTCTTTGCTGGCTCTCTGGCCGATTTGGCAGATGAATTCCTGCACAACAGGCAGCTTTGAGGGATGAATGCAGCTGGCGCTGGCTGGCTGTGCCCTGTCCTCTCCCCCTGAGCTGAACACAAGGCTGGTGATCTGCAGAACCATGGTCTCCCCTTTCCTGCACCCCCAGGAGCCCCCCACCCACCACTGATCCTCCCACAATTTAACCAAGGCATGTAGGTCCACTGTTTTCCAGCTCTGCACCAGAGAGGAGCAGCAAGGCAGTCATGGGGAAGAAGTGGCTGCAACTAAAAAGGACTTATTGTTCTTTTTTCTTTTAAAAATAAAGTCCTTCCTCCCTGTCTCTGGCTCCTTCCCGTTAATCCCCTCTCCTCAGGGTTTTTGGCTGAGTGCCGCTCCCCAGGCATGGGGCTGTGATTTTATCTCCCATCACCTGGGGCAGGGAGCTGGGAAGATGCTTCCCAGCCACAGCTGTGCCCTGCCACATCAGCTCATGTCACCAGGCCATTACTAAACTGTTACCAGCTTCCTGCAGAATTTCCTCCCCCTGTATTCCCCAGACGCCCACACATCTCTCCGGGTCCTCGGAGGGGGCACGAAGATGTCACTGGCTGCAGTGATTCCTGGTTTCTCTCCTAGCTGGAGAGGCTTTTATCTCACACAGGCAATTACTTTGTGCTGCACTCTGTATTTTGCAGCACTCTGCTGGTTTGGGCCGGGCTGGAGTTTCTGGCTGGGGTTAAACCATGGCACGCAGGGGGTGAACACACTCCCAGACCTGGAATGTTCCAGGAACACCAGGGACCTGCTCACCCCACAGCAGCAGCCCTGCTCTGCAGCTTACAATCCATTCCCACTGGGGAAAACTCCCCTCTGCAAGGCTCCGTGTCCTCCTACCTCCCCTGCAAGGATGGCACCAGAGGTGGTGCTGGGGTGGGCTGGTTAAAGGAGGGAGGCATCCCTCACCTTGCACCTGGACACAACACAGATCCCCAGGGAAAGCAGAGGAGGGAGGGCCTGAAAGAGCTCCCGTGATCCCGTGACTAATGAGAAAAGCCAGGATGGAAAGGGACAAGGGGCCTCTCACACTGGGGATGCAGCTCAGAAGCCCCAGCACAAAGATCTGCTCTGCTGGGGGAACACCAGGATCTGAGCTGGGACATTGACTGCACCAGGAGCCAGGCTGGGTAGAGGTGCACAAATCAACCTGGGGCAACCTGGTGTAGTGGGAGGTGTCCCTTCTCATGGCAGGGGGTGGAATAAGGTGAGCTTTAAGGTCCCTTCCAACCCAAACCATTCTGGGGTCCTGTGAAACACCCATTTCGCTCTCAACTCTGCCCAAAACCCACAAACACAACCATGCTCAAGCTGCCCTCAACCCACAGCTCCCCACGAGCCCAGTTTGAGGCAAACTGATATCCACGGCCAAGCCTAGAGGGGCAGATCCAGGCTGGCACAGTGGGTTGGACGCAGGAAAGCCCTGATGACAAATGGCACCAGCACCATGACACCAATTAGCTGCTCTGCGAGGTTAAGACAATGCGAGTCCCGTCCCTGCCAGACAGAAGATGCCAAGGGAACGTGTTCTGAAAGGTTTGGCCTCCTTAGCATCTCTCTGAAGTAATTCCACTTGTAACTCATAAAGCTTCCCCAGCCGACTGCACGGGGCTTGCCAGCTCCTGGATGAGACAGACATTTGTATGAGATATACAAAGCCATTTAGCTGTTCAAAAGCTATCAGCACTTACATGCAAGGTTGAAGCAGGACAGATTCTGCTGTATTCAGGGCATCAAAGGGGATTATCCAGGAAATGATAACAGATTTTAATTTAGATCCTCCAAGATGGGTATTGGGGCTGGGCAGGGAGAGGTAGAGAAAGAGAAGTGGGGGGAGACTGTAAGGCAGGGAGGGGGGAGAAAAGAAAAATAAATAAGCAAGGGGAGATAGCTGATCACAAAAGTTGTGTCCACACATTTGCCATGCTGACCACGGAGCTGCCGCTGCCACGGCGTCATCCCTGCACCCACCCGTGCTCCTTTTCCCCAATCCTTCACAATTCCAGGGTGAACACCGAGCTGCAGCCCCTCCACACCAAATATTGCCATTTTCCCAGGCACAGCCTCTATTCCTGCTCAGAGCTATTTTCTTTCCAGGCAGGAGAGGAAGAGGCTGCCCATCGAGCTGTGACTCGGGCTATCAGACAGTCTATCAGCAGCTTCTGGGTACATTAAGTTCTCCTTTGCAGCGAGATCTTGATATTCCTGTCCTCCCAGCCTGATTTTCCATGCAGATTTAAAGAGCTTTACACAATGAACACCTCTGCATCTCAGACACGCTTGGGTTTGTGTGTTTTGAGTTATCTAATTTGAGGGGCAGGGTCTGAGGCTTTCCACTTAATGGATGGATGGATGGATGGATGGATGGATGGATGGATGGATGGGTGGATGGAGGTACCTCCAGAGATGCTCAACATCAGCACTCTGCGAGTAGATTTTTGGAGATGCCGGAGGCCCAGCTCAATTTTGAACACTCCCTCAAAATCAAAACATTTCATTAAAACCCTAAAAGCAGTAGCTTTGTGTTTTAAACTGTTTTAATTGAGAATATGTGGCAAATCCTTCCAGATTGAGGAATAGTTTAAGTCAATCCCAAGCCTTGTTTTCTATTTAGAAGCAGCTCCCTGCCTCATGTCCTCTCCTGCCACATGGCTTCTTTGCAGGTTTTGCCTTTCTATTTCCGACAGTCCCAGATGGGATCTATGAATAAAACTGAAGAGGAGCTGGAGATTGGCTCCGAGTCATTAACGCAGCAAATATAGACTCTGCTCAAGATCTGAGGCATGGAGGGGGGGCAAGAAAAGCTCCCACCTCCCTTCTCCAGGAGGGATCCAGGCTAATGTGGAATGACGTATCCCCGCCGACATTAACGGGGCAGAGGGGACAGTTCTTGCCTTTTAATCCCCAGATAAATTCAGTGTAGGCAGGGGATGTACAAAATGCCTCTGGCTATGCATGACACAACTTTCCTGCCTAAAATGCCCATCTCCCGAGGCTGTTCTTGGAGAAAAAGCCCAAATATCCCAAATCAATCTGTTCAGTGGCCCGTATCTTTTGCCTGTGGAAAGATGTTTTATACATGGAGTTCTGTAGGAACCAGATCTCACGGGCACAACACAAATTTACCCTCTGGTTTGACCTGGTCTGCCCAGAGACCTCACATCACACCCATCCCCAAAACTCCTGCCCTCCCCATGCAGCAGGAATGTGGCTGGCTTGGAAACATTTATCCAAGAGGACAACTCAGAGTTATTTTTAGTCACATTGATCAAAATCCTGGTATTTGGTCAAGAAAATTAATTGGGACAATTGCTCACCCCTCACTGTAAAACTGGGTTGCCTGGATGGATCAGGGGAGGGGTCAAGCCCAAGAAACACACCCAACCTCCCCCCAGAAAACCCAAATCCTCCCCTTTCCCAAGCTGACACTCAGGACAGGGCTGTGAGCACGGCCTGTGCATGCACTCAGGTTAATGAAATGACCCAAAACCAAGAGGGGATGAGCCCAGTGTGACAACCTGGGTGTCACCAGCACAACCTGGAGGGAGGACAGTCCCTCTGCTTCCAGGTCATCAAGGCTGACCTGATGTACAGGTCAACATCACAAGATCATCAACTAATGAGAGCCTCTGAAAACCACAGCAGAAACCCTCCCACCCTTCAGGGAGAAAATCCCCCATCCCTGCATCCCCACTGTCCATCCTCATTTCCCCTGCTCGGCAATTAAAGCAATAAATAAAGGTGAAGAAATCTCATTCCATTTTTAAGGCAAAAGGCAGGAAAATGGAGAGTGAAGGGCACTGCTGGGAGGGAAGGGGCTGTAATTAAACCCTCCCTCTCTTTATGTTTTTGCTGTTTTTCTGAAGGCCTGACTGAAACGCCCTTAAAACCTAAAGCAGGAAAAAGACCCCCTTCCCCTCCCACCGCCTGCCACTAAATGGAATGAAATGGATTTTTCAAATGTCATGCTAGTATCCACTTAATAATACATTTTCCTATAGACAGGACAATAATATATATTTTAATCACTTTTCTACAGGCAAATAAACGGCATGGAAGCCTGGCCTTCACTGGCGCTTGGAAATTATGAATTTTTCAATAACCTTTTCTATTATTCATCCCGTGTTATTCCGTAACATTTCTATGTGAGGAATGTGCTTGCCAGACACTTTATGAATCTCTTCTTTTATTTATTAAACAGCAAGGTGTCTCCCTGAAACCCCTCCTCCCTCCTCTGGAAAGATGTCGGCGGAGCCTGAGCAAGGCTTAAGACATAGATAATTACACCTTGGGTCATTAATAATTTCCCCTCGGTAAGAGCAGCCACGTGAGCAGCTCGTGGGATGCAGCTGGCTCAGCCTCAGGTGGGTTTGGGGGCAGGTGCAAGGATTTAAATCCAAAGTTTAGGGAAGAGGACAATGGGGTGGGGTCCAGGGGTATGTCCTAAAAAAGCACCTTTATATAGGGATTCACTACTGGCACAGCACAATTCCCTTGGCTCTGGTAGGGATGAGCCAAATTAGAAATCAAGGCTTTTCCCATGGATTTTGTGTTTGGGAGAAGCCAACTCTGCACCCCTGGCTCCTATGGGCACCCTCCATGAGGATCTGCACTGTGTCCTGCTGGACTGGATGGTCAGAGGCCAAAAAAAGGCCTTTTTCACACCAAAACACCAGTGCCCCTCTGTCCCTCATCATTTACACAGTGACCTTCTGCAGGAACAACCCCGTAAATACAAACAAAGTCCTTTTTTATGGATGCCTCCAGCTCCCCCTGAGCAGAGGGACCGGCGCGTGCCGGGTGCTTGGGGGCGGTGTATGGCACAGGAGGGGATCAAACAGGGAAGCACCACTTCCAACACCTAACACCAGCTTAATTACGGGATGATATCTGTGACTTAGGTCCCTGCACAACGCAGAGAGCTCAGCAGCTGACGGCACAGAGCCTCTGATGCCACCCAATTAGGAGCCCAGATCCGACACTCGAGAGCCGAACGCACGGCAAAAAGGAAAAGCAAAGGAGGCGACAAGGAAGCAGACCTGGAATTAATCTGAGCGCTGTGCTCACAGATACCCACGAGGTAATGGTTAAAAAGATTTATAATTTGAAGGCAATGACCTCATGGGGGAAGAGTGGGGGTGCTCTCCTTGCAGCAAGCGGGACCTTATTATTTTGCAAATGACATCTCCATCACGAGGCTGAGCCTCTCGCGCTGAAATACAGATGAATAAATGATAGGTGGAGGAGCTTTATGCAGATTCTTGGTGGAGATATGAAGAAAAGGGGGGGAAAAAAAGAAAATTAAGGCATAGATTTCCCACAATGTTCCTGTTCCCATCCCCAAGGTTCAGATAGCAGCGTCACTTGGGAATTTAAAGGCAAAATTAAAAAAAAAAAAAAAAAGAGAAGTAAAATAAAATGATCGAAAATACCGCCTGGAGCTCTGCACTTAAGAAAGAAGGAGAAGGAATTTTAAAATGGGATGCTGGATCTAAAAGCAGCTTTGGCAGCACAGCTCAAAGCAGCCTGAGCCTCCCTAGGCACAGTCCTGGTTCAGCATCTGGGGACCTCATCCCACAGATGGAGAGCTGGAGTTCATGGGACTGGCCAGACTCCCATCCAAGCCATTTTCCCCTCAGTATCTTTAATTAGACCATCCCTCCTGCCTGCCACAAGGACACGAGGAAGGACATAGCCCCAGTCTGTGGCCAGGAGCTGCTCCATACCTGTTCAAATACTGATAACTCCTATTCCAGCTGCCTCAGGTGGCTCTGGGCTGACACTTGGCAAAGGATTTCTCTGATAACTCCTTGTAATCAGGATGGGAAAATAGCCCCACTGAACCCAACAAAAAATAGATTAAAATAAAAAAAAAAAAAAAGCAACTGTGAGAAAAGGCTGGTGACAGAGACTGTAATGGATTTTCAGGGGCGGGAAATGCTTTTGGTTCAACTTTTTGTTGTTGCAGCAGGGGGCTGGAATTGGAGGAATTGATTGCAGGGCAGGGATGCAGCTCAACACACCGAGGCCAGTGTCCCTGCTCCAGGGGCCTTGCTAGACAGCCTCCAAGAGAAAAAATCATTCCACTATTGTTACTGATCCTGTGGTAACGTGGGGAATCCACGAGGCAGAGGTAGCAGAGGAAAGAAGCTCAAATAAAATAAGGAAAATATTTAGGAAATTCATTTTTTTATACACTCTGAGGATTAGGAGGAGAAGCACAGAGAAACAGCGGCTAGGTGCCGTGCCCAGGATGGCAAAGGTCACGTCTGAGGCACAAACCTTGCAGTTTTATGCCAGCTGTGAACTGGAGTGACCGTGGGCAGCGAATCCCAGTGCCCTCATTAGCCAGAATTCCTATTTCATGCCCAGAGCTGATTATTTTTAAACCTGCACATCTCACATGAGCAGAAAGCCCAGAAGATGGGCAGCTCCAGTCAGAGAAGCAAGATCCATGGGCAATGGCAGCACGGAGGGATGGAGGAACAGGAGAGAGGGGCTGGGACAGGATGCTGTAAGAAAGGACAAGTGCAATAATCTTGGGGTTCAGTGTGGATAGTGAATATCAGAACTATTCCAGGAATCCTGGAGATTCCCAGCTATTGGGAAGGTGCTGAGGCCCTGGCACAGGTTGACCAGAGAAGCTGTGGCTGCCCCTGGATCCCTGGAAGTGTCTAAGGCCAGGCTGGGTTAGGATTAGGGTTAGAGCATGGATGGGGTTGGAGCAACATGGTCTAGTCCCTGTCCATGGCATGGGGTAGGAATGAGATGAGTTTTAAGATCCATTCCAACCCAAACAATTCTGGCATTCTGTGATTGTATGATCCATGATCAGCAAGGCTGGGAGGAGGGAGCAATTGCCCAGGGGTAATTTCCAGGTGGAGAGAAGGGGTGGCTCAGAGACAGGAGAAGGGATCACTGTCCTCGTGCACTCATTACAGCACCATCAGCATGGAAGGCTGACCTGACTCCCCCAATCCCACAGGAATTTCTGAACCTAATGACAGAGGCTCCCAACTGCACCCACCTCTGCAGCTGTGCCAAAAGCACCAAGGGCGACCCAAAATTGAAGTCTCTCAGATCCCAGCCCATCACCTTCATTCTCTGTCTTTGTCCTTGGCATAAAGGTTCTGGTCCAACCTCAGCTGGTGGGAAGAGAGAATTTTTGGACTTTGTGAACATCATGATAACCAGAATCTCCAGTAAAATGGAACAAAGGTACCAACATGTTGTGTGGGCCAACATCTCCAGAAGGATCTGGTGGGTTTGGCTCAGTGCAGGTACCAAAAAAACCAGCCATGTTTTCCAATGTCCTCAACGAGTTGGCTGTCGAGCCTCTGAAAAGCAGGAATTTGTCCAGCAATCCAAGCTGAGCACTTTGGGAAACACAGACTGAACCAACCACTTGGAAAACAGCTTCCAAGTCTCTCTGAAGCTTTCCCCTGAAATGACAGCTCCAACTTTTTAATGGCACCCAAAGTATTTTCAGCCTGGTTTCCTGAGGAAATGAGCCTTACACACCGGCAGTGCCTGCCCGGCTGTTTCCTTTCCCCATCTCCAGTGATTTCTAAACCTTATAACCCATTTCAATAAAATCTGATGGAAGGACACATTTATCTCCAAGATACAAGTTTGGGGGAAATAGGGAACTAGTCAGATGAAAGATACTATTAAAGCTTTTACCCAGAGAAAGGCAGCACTGTGAATTCAACTTTTTTTAAGCATCAGAAAATCTAGCACGAGTTTGCTCTCGAGACACAGGCACAGGGATCCAGGAATAATTATTTCTGCTGCTCATGGAAGTAGCTGTGTGTGTTTTCTGTATGTATGAAATCAACACTAGAATATTTGCCTGGATAAACTAATCGAAATTGCTTGTTGGATGAGTTCACCGGCTATAAAACCCTGCAGTTACAAGGTATAATTACAGCAGCTTTTATTTTCCTCAACAAAAAAAGTCTTCATTAAAACAGAGTTAAGGTTGTAAACAGATCATTAATTTATAACAACATTATCAGATGGGTTACAGTTATTAAAAGAGCACACACCGGAGAGCCAGGAAAGTAAGGAGTGAAGGTTAAAACCAGCTGAAATTTGGAAAGCTGAGTTTCATAAATATCCCAGCCCCAGCCTGATCAGCTGCAGGGATACTGCAGCAAGGACACCTGGGGAGATCTGCATTATGGATGGGCTGGTGGGAGGCCCGGCAGTGCCGGAGCCGCTCCTGGAGCAGGCACGGACACGGAGCTTCCCGGGAGGTCTGTGGGGATCTGGAGCTGCTGAGACCTGGGCTAGTGGAAGGTGCCCCTGCTCGTGGCAGGGGGTTGCAGCAAGATGGGCTTTAAGGCCCCTTGTCGCCCTGCTTTTGCAGGGTTCCATGATTGTAACGTTGTAGAACAGGTTCCAGTGCTTTTTCTGTAAACATGGTCCTTGTTTTTCTTAACCGGCCGGGGTTGCTTTGCACTTGTGGAACTGTTTTTCATTCCTTTCTCTGGGGTGGAGAAAGATGATTGACCATGTCATTGTCCTGTAAACTTTCAGAGGCGTTAACCCTTTTCACCAATCCTTGATTGTCTTTGATAACATATAAAAATAGGAAAATAAAGAAGGGCAGCTCTTTCGGTCGGTGCTGCCTGGAGATTCAACTGCTGCTCTGAGACCCACGTGTTTCTTCTGTTGGCAGCTGTACAACAGTCCCTTCCAAACCAAACCAGCTGGGATTCTCTGACTTGCCCCACTGAACACCCCAGGGATCTCAGGAGGTTGAGCCCCACCAGGGATGGCACCTCCTGAGACCTTTTAGGGCTGCAGCTCATCTCACATGGATCATACCCCAGGGCACTGAACCCAGCGGGGTCTGCCCAGCTCTCCCAGCCCCACCTGGAACCCTCTGGGTGCCCACGTGTGCCCCAGAGCAGTGACAGCCACAGGGACCACACCAGGGGATGCCCAGAAAAGCCACCCTTCTCCTCTGCAGGAAAAGCTCATTTAAACTCTGCCTTGGAGAGCAAAGACCAACAGCACCATGGAATGACAGTGAGAAGGACCAGGATGGGATTTCACCCAGGGTCTCAGGACCCAGCACATCCCTGTCCTGCTCCATTGAGGCAAAGGTCTCCTCTGGGCAGCAGAGTAGAGCTAACAGCAACTGAGGGCCAGCACACACAGAGAGGGGGAATCACAGGAATTCAGAGAAAATTGGGGTTTTCAGCTGTTTGTTTTCCCTCTCAGCCTTGGGTTTGCATTCCTTTTATCCCTTACTTTTATTGTAAGCACAAAGCATTAGCTGCCTCTCAGGGGCTCCTGAAGGAGCCAGGGGTTGGAGTGATGGACCCAGCAGGGAAGGGACAAGCATCCCATGTGTCCCCAGCTCCAGGAAAATCTGCAATTTGGTGCCTTGCCATAAAGCAGGACACAGGCACAACCAATTCTCTCACAGCCATGGCTCGAGGCCTCCTTCTTCTCTTGAAACCTGCCCCAGGTTTGATTTCAGCACATCGAGTGGAGAGAGAGAGAGAGAGAAATACAATTGTGGAAAACCTTTTAAAGGCTGCACAGTTCTCCCTTGATAGCACATTGTTAAAAGGGATGTTATTGCGAGGGGACACTGTGAATCCATACAGTCAATGCTCCAGAACTTTAGTGGCAAAACAACTCAATAGCCTCAATTGACTGCATGAAATTCTATCATTTTACCACTAGAAAGAAAGAAGGCGAGAGGAAAAAAAAAATAAATAAGAGACTACATTGCATTTGTCTTTCTTTAACTCCCTGGGCAAGAGCATCTCAATCCCTGTCCTTAGCACAATGTGAGCCAACTCCTAAGTGGCTCCAATATAAAAAAAAAAAAGCCAAACACATCCCAAATGCATTCCCACATTCCACAGCTGCTCTCCTGACTACCCCAAAAAGAGCAGCCTCGGCAGCATAAAGACACAGCACCAGCCTCAGGCAGCTGCCTTGATTACACCTTCCCTCTGATGATGATGATGTGGGATATGATTAAAGATGCTCTGAAAAGACACACAAGGAATAGAGGAGAATTTCTTGCCTCCTTTCCCCAGCTAGGTCACTAGGTGTTCCTCCTCAGCAGCTGATTTCTTATTCCAAATTTGTCCAGACCCTGCTCTTCTTCATCAGCTGAAGAGCTCCGAGACCGCCGGCGCCTCAATTGTTCCTCTCCTGCTGATTGGGCTTTGTGGCTCTTGGGAAGCTCTGCCTGATGGCAGGAATCTGTCTGCACCCTTCACCAACTGGTGCTTAAAGGGGCTCCAAGGCATCGTGGAGGGTTCAGAGCATCACAAAGAACCAGAAAGTATTACTTCTGTAAAGCAAAACCCCTGCTTAGCTTCTTTCCCCCCACCCTTTTCTCATGCTGCACACTCAGGAATTCAGCTGCTTTCACCACAGCCACTCGGAAAGACGCCAATCACCCCGAGCTGCCCTCGATCCATCTCCACAAGGGACAGAAAAGATGCTTTTATTTCGGGTAGCACAATCCAGCAGGCAGGTCAGGGGGCTGGGAGAGCAGGCAGGCGCCTGGCTGCCTCCCCACACTGCAGTGTGACTTTGGGAAGTCACTCTGCTGGGTCCCCTCCCACTTTCCTTCTCCGCTGCCCTTCCCTGCCATCTGACACACGGGCTGTTTCCTTGTCCCCCGGCCAAGCCCCGGCCGCCGCAGCGCTCCCTGCAAATGCTAATGAGCGGTGCCATCGCAACCTGGACGTGCAGGGCTGAACATCTGTGCTTCCACAGAAACCTCTGGATTCAGGGCTGGAGAGACGGGACAGCGCAGCCAGCAGGGCTTTGCCTCAGCCCCAAACCATCCCCTGGGCTTAGAGCTGCTCATCCCAAAATTCTCTCTCCATCCCCACCCGTGCCAGCCCCTATTCCACCGAGGCAGAGCATGGGATGAGCACATGGATGCCAGGAGGGACTGTGCAGCCTCCTCTGTGGAAGGCAGCACCTGCCGGGATGTCTCATCACAGCCAATTGATATTCTACTGAGCGTCTTTGGAAAATAATCTGCAAACAAGACGCTGCGGGCTATAAAATCACTCCCTCTCCTTCGCTTTAGATCGCAGCTTAATAAAAGCATAACACGAGGTAGCCGAGGAAACCGCCGCACTTTGCCCAGCCACATCATCCCTTTGTGTATTATTAATCGGTTTCAAGTTGTACCACGGTTTCCTGGGGCGGGAAGGAGAAGGGGGCTCCGGCTGTGGAGGAGACTTGTCTTTCCCTTTCAAGAGTCGCTGCTAAAATCTCACTTAACGGAGCAGCGGAGAAACAGAGTGGCACTTACACCTCTGGCTCCCCACCATGCTCAAGGTGAGGATCAATAGGAAAAGTCATTTTGGGGGTTTATCTGTGCTGAAGGACACAGGCGCAGCACTGGAATGGAGAAGTTTCAGCCAAACCGGGTGGGAAAAGCGTTGTTGGGAGAATAGGGAAAAAACACCAATTTCTGAGAGTGGAATTGGGCCCTAAGTGGCACCCTGGGTTTTTATGGTAGGTGTCTCTCACCCAAAGCTTTCCAACACTCCCTTGCTTCATAAAATCATGGAGTTCAGTTTGGAAAAGACCTCTAAGAACTTTCTGGGTCCCTGATGGGTTTGCAACAGCTCAGTGCAGGGGTCTCCTCCCCGATCACAACACATCGCACAGGAACATTAATTCTGAGGTCTGCAACCTGTTCCCAGACCTCCACATGGGTTTGGTTTCAGGCACAGGCAGAATCCTCTCCAAAAGCTCCCAGCATGGAATCAGCAGCTCCCTGGATGCTGCAGAGCTTGTTGGAGAGTGGCTCTGAGATGCTGAGTGCTCCCATCTGTGGGATTTCTGCATCACCTGGATGAAGAAGGGTTTCACGGTGGGGAAGAAAGGCACGGAGCATCCATCAGAACCCCAGGAGCTGCACGGGCAGGAGATGAACAGGCTGCTGCAGAGGCTTTTGGTAATTTTTCCACTCCCACTAAAAAAGTACAATATATTGTCTATTCGGGAGCAGTTTGAGTTGGTTCATTTCACACAGTGAATTAACATGATTCCTTTAATAGGGGATTTTTATTTGGTGTCAAGCCCCAACTGTTATCCCAAACCCTGCACCCTGGGACTCCAGCTATTAAATCTTCTCTCTGGATAAGGAGCTGGAAGCGCTGCTGGGGCAGCGGGTTTGGTGACACTCAGAAATAAATGGCTCAATCATTTCTAAACATCCTGGCCATTTACTGCTGCCACCTGACCCAAGGGATTTCTAGAAGCAAAGCTGCTTTTCAGATTTACCAAATGGAAAACAAGGTATTGGGAACCCTCCTGAAGTGCAGACCCTTCCCAAGCTCCTGTGAGGATGTTGAGGGCAGCTCCATGCATGGAAATTCACTCTAGGATGGGATAAAACACTAAAAAACCCTGAATACCCTGGCCAGGGAGAACATCAAGGTTTTCTCTTCTCGATGGGTTCAGTCCTGACTTCCCTTCACATGGCTGCTGCAGCCCAGATGGGAGCTCACTGGAAATTGGTTCTCTCTGTGCCAGGGATGAACCACTGGACAAGGCCAGGCTGATCCAGGTTGGGCAAATAACAGCACAGATGCAGCAGCCCAACTGCTCCCCCCAGTCCCTTCCATGGCTACTGGGGCTCCACAGCTCTTAATGGGACCAGAACCAGTTGGGAGTCACCAGCCCTCACTCTGCCAGCAGAGGGGCACCATCTTTGGAGATTAAAAAAACATCCTGAGATTTTTAATTCCTGAGAGGTGAAGAGAAGTGTAAGGATGCAGTAATTTTTTTTAACTTCAATGGAAAACATGGCTCAACATAGCACCCACAGCACTGAGCAGAAACTGCCTGTAGGACAGAGCCCAGCCCTGAAGGCAAAATTCCCCTCTCCAGTAAATCCAGCTCCCTCCTGCCCCTCTCCCTCCCCTCAATGCCTCCCATCCCATCCTGGCAGCCGTCACCTCGGCATCCAAGCGCTCTGCTCGATCCACGCCTGGTTAACCAGGTGACAAATGCCCCCAGTTAATTTTCCTCCTCTCCCCTATCTGGGGTGCCGCTGACATTTTGATATTTCCCGCTGAGATTATCCTTCACATAATGAATTTTCTCCCCAGCCCCTCCTCTCCTCGCGCCTTTTGGCTCTGCCGGCGCACACTCTCTCTCAACTCCACCAGCTCCAGGAGCATGCCCGACACAAGATGAATCGCCCGGAGACTCCTGGAGCATCCTTCTTTACACTTCACATCTTCCCAGCGCCGATGAGAAATGGGTTTTTTCCTCATCCATCATAAGTCAGCGTGACAGGGCTGTCGTTCTCCGGCGCCGCAGCGCTGTATCATGCGCCTCTCCGTCCCGCTTGGCTGAGCAACCCTCTTCCCTGTGAGCATCTGGGACCTTTCCGAAGTGCTGCCGGTTGGATCGGGAATTTGGGCACTGACAAAAAGTTATTTCCGAACGTTTCCAGCCTCCGAGTTGCTCCTTGCCTCTTGGGCTGTGCCCCAGTAAAATCCTGCATGGATCAGGCTGTGTTAAGCCTAAGGAGGACTCGTGTGGAAGGAGAAACTGAGGCACAGAGCTGCTTTGTGACTCCCACGGGGTCTGACTGTGAGCCAGGAACAGCTATCCACAAATCCTGCTTTTTATCCCAGCAGTGCTTCAATAACCAAACCCCAAACATGAGCAATGGCATCAAAACCAAAGGAATCAAAAGGTGAAATTGTCAACTCTCATCTCTTCAATAAACTCCAAGTGTTTCACTTCAATTTTCCTCCTGTAACATCAGTCAAAGAAAGCAGAGGATTCTGCCTCTGGTACAATTTGATATGGATACTTCTCTTTTTTTTACACAACCTTCTCTTTTTTTCTGACAACTTCCACTTACTCAGAATTTCCTCTGAGGCCTGGGATAGAGGGAATTTGGAATGGGGGAATCACCCTACTATGAATTCAGGCAATAGAAAGTCCAACATAAAGTTGGAATCTTCTACCAAGGTTAGGAGCAATGCACTGCTTTCACTTCCTGCTGAGCATCCATCCTTGGGAAGGCAGCCTGTGAGTCTGGAAGTGGTTCTGGGGGATTTGGTGTCAGGATTTCAGGGAAGGCAGGGGGAATCAGAGGCAGGCCAGGGTCAGGTGTCTCTGTGCTGCCTGCTGCCACCTGGCCCTGCGTCCAAGCTTGTTTCCATGACAATGGCAGGTAACTTCACTCCAAGCCATCCAAAAGCAATGGGATGGAAAGCTGTCCAACAGAGACAGAGAAGTGACAGCTCAGCCATTGTGATCAGACCCCCACGGCCAGGTTCCCTCTCAGCTTTACTGCTCATGCTCAGATAAACCCCTGCATTTTGGGGTTTCCCCCTAAAAACAGCAGCAATGCCTTGGTGGTGGTGATGAGCCTGCAGCCCTTTCCATGATAGATCCCTACAACACCTGCTCCCTCCAGCAAAGCCAGGTGCAGTTTGGAGAGGCAGGAGCAGTGAAGGAGCATCCCTGAGTCTCTGGCAGGAGCAGGGAAAGGCTCCCAGCCGTCCGCCCTCCCATCATTCCGAGACAAGCAGCTCAGCTGGGAAAAGAAGATTTAACTGTGTTTGCTTCAAAACCCCAAAATGAGTTCCCTCCCATCTGCCAGAAGAGATTGATCTTCTAAGTCAGCTGTAAATCGCCCAAAAACTCCCTTGGAGCATTTAGGCAGGAGAGGGATGAGGCTGGGAATGGTGTGCTCTCAGGCTCACATCCTGCAAGGACACTGCCTGGAGACAGGCAAATTATCCAGCTTGGATTTTAAAGATTTTGGCTTGCTAATTAATTTTCTAATTTCTTTTATCTGCAGGTAAAGATCTTTCCACCCCAACATGAGAACCCCAGTTCCCCAATTCTTTATTCAACTTCCTAAATAATGCTGACTCGGCATTATGACGAGGAGGAGACCCCCCTGCCATCACTGAGGTCACAGATACCCTCAGGACAAACTTTGCACCTCCTTAATGTCACTTTTGGGCACTGGAAAGTGTCACAAGGGGAGAGGAGCCTCTTGCAACGGAGCAGGAAGTAAGAAAATGCAGAAAATTCAGAATGAATAGTGGACATCCAATATCATGTGTGTTTGCAGCCCAGCCTAACCCAAGATATCCAACTGCCAGTACTTCAAAGGTACAAATGTGAGATATAGAGATACAGAGATATAGAGATACAGAGAAATATATAATCTTTTTTTTAAACTCTCAGGCTCATTAGTCCAGTTCAAGCTGTGTTGCTCCACTAGAAAGGCTCTGATGATGCCAGTTTTATTCCCTACTGGTTCCATAGTTTTTCCTTTAACTTCTGCAAGTTCAAGTTTTCAAAGAGAACTGCTTGAAAGTCCTTTCTGTAAATCCATATTAACTAATTCCATGCAAACTCATGGAAGGTGCTCTCAGTATTGTTGATCACAAACCTTCAGCAGGAGTGAAATCAGATTGGAAAATATTGGGGTTGCTTTTTCAGCCTTTTAACCTAAAACCTGCTTTTGGTTGGTGCTTTTGAGTTGTTTCTTGCCTCAGTGGAAGAGGAGATTTCTCCACAGCATTCCAAAATCCTACAGATGTTTGCAAAGGCTGGACACTCAGAGACAGTGGGAGAGGAATCCAAGTTGTCTGAATTCTGCTGTGGCAATTCCTGCTGAATGCAAACTGCAAAATAATTGGGGACTCGAGATGCTCGTGGCTATTCGGAATGGCAGGATAAAAGAAAAACTCTTTTCTGTGAACAATCACCAAACAAATCACTCCTGAGCATATGCTCAGATGAATTAGTAGGAAAACCAGAGGGGCCCAAACGGGCCAGTCATGGTGCACACACTGCAGGAGGCTGGAATTCCCAAAGGAATGGAATGGAATGGAATGGAATGGAATGGAATGGAATGGAATGGAATGGATGCTCAGCCCTGCCAAGCCCAGGAAAGGAGCAGAGGGTAATGGGGAAGGTGGGAATCAAAGGGTACTTGGGGGAGCAGTTGTGGGGTGGGTCCTAAACATCCTAAAAAAAAGGATGGGGAGCTGCTGGACAGAGTCCAAAGGAGACAACAAAGATGCTCCAAGAGCTGGAGCCCCTCTGCTCTGGAGCCAGGCTGGGAGAGCTGGGGGTGCTCACCTGGAGAAGAGAAGCCAGGCTGGGAGAGCTCAGAGCCCCTTGCAGGGCCTGAAGGGGCTCCAGAAGAGCTGGAGAGGGACAAGGGATGGAGGGACAGGACACAGGGAATGGCTTCCCACTGCCAGAGGGCAGGGATGGATGGGATAATTGCTCCCTGTGAGGGTGGGGAGGCCCTGGCACAGGGTGCCCAGAGAAGCTGTGGCTGCCCCTGGATCCCTGGCAGTGCCCAAGGCCAGGTTGGACACTGGGGCTTGGAGCCACCTCGGACAGTGGAAGGTGTCCCTGCCCATGGCAGGGGGTGGAATGAGATGATCTGTAAGGTCCCTCCCAACCCAAGCCATCCCCTGACTCTGATGATTCCCTGGCTCTGGTTCCGGCACGCTCACATTCTGCAAACTCTCCTGGGATGTTCCTAAACCACAGCCTGCTCTGCCCCTGCCCCAGCAGGAGATGTCACAAAGCTGGATCAGCACCACAATCTCAATTCCATCTCGCTCAGGACAAATGCAATTCCTGGTGCCACAGGAGGTCCAGAAGATCCAGATTTACACATCTCCAGCTGGGACATTTAGATTGAGGTGAGATGTCCCTCTAACCCATGTTAACCCTCCCTGTCCTGGCAGGTGCCAACACCTGAGATGGTGACAGCACTGGCACTGCAAGGGTGGGATAGAGATTTAGGAATCCCAATCCTTCCACTTCCAAATAAAACTCACAGATCTTGAAAAGAACCATCCCTGTGGATCTCACAGCAGTTCCAAATCCTGCACAAGAAGACAAACACCACTGTCCTTGTCTGTCTCAGCTGAGCCAGCTCCTACCCCCCACCTCCCACCACCTCCCCATCCTCACCTGAGTGCAGGATGCAATTCCCAGGGCTTCCCAGTGCTCCCCACCTTATCTCCCACCTCTCAGGACCAGCTGTGAGGGATAAACAGCTGGAGATGGACACAGGGAGGGAAAGTATCCGTGAGGAAAGTGATGGAAGCTGCCATGAGTCACCGAGCTGCAGCCACCAAGGCTAATTGAGCCTTCAGGCCCTGCTCCTCCCGATGACGGGAGCAGGTGAGATTAATGAACAGCACCAACCTTTCCCTTTCTTTTATGGTTCTTTTTCCCTAGCAGTGTCTGAGCACGGCAGCAGAACCAGGATCAATAGGTGGGCAATGTAGGTAATAAGTGGCCTTTAGGAAGACAGCTGGGACCTGCATGTCCTGCTCAGCTACAAATCCCAATCCTGCCCGACAGGCACAGCTCTGGCTCACAGATCCCTGGACTGATGCAAATCATGGGACAAAGGCCAACAACTGCAGCTGCTCTAAGGACTGAGTTCATCCCTCAGTCCCCACCTAAGGAAGGGATCCAGGATCAGTTTCATTGTGGGGGCAGCAGGGGGATGGCTGGAATGAGATCCCCAGAATACAGAAGACTGCTGAAATATCCACTACTTTTGGGAAAATGTTCAAGCTCTGCCAAACCACATCCACTCTTAGCACCCACCAGTCAGTTAAGGATAATTATAATCAAGGTTTGCAAAGGAGCCACTGGCACAGCTTGGGATTATGAAGCATCCTTCGTCTGCAGGCCATGAATTGTTGGAGAGGGACTTTGGAAAAAGCCTGGTACAGGTCAAGGAAGAACAGCTTTAAACTGCCAGAGGGCAGGGGGGAAGAAATTCCTCCCTGTGAGGGTGGGCAGGCCCTGGCACAGGGTGTCCAGAGAAGCTGTGGCTGCCCCTGGATCCCTGGAAGTGCCCAAGGCCAGATTGGACAGGGCTTGGAGTACCCTGGGATAGGGGAAGGTGTCCTTGCCCATGGCAGGGGTGGGATTGGATGAGCTTTAAAGCCCTTTCTAACCCAAACCATTCTGTGATGATTTGATGATGATGATGGGAGGGAGAGAGAACACACTCTGATGGGTCAGACCTGGGTCAGCATCACATCCAGCCAGAGCCAGCACCATCCATGCCAGATATCATAACTGTATGAGCTCCTCAGCCTTGTCCTGGATGCCCTTAGCTGCTCAGAGCCATGAGGAGCTCTTGGAAGGTCGTCCAGGTGGGAGGGCAGGGCAGGGCAGCCCCCAGGAAAGGCACCTGCTCTGGCTGGGGCCCCCACGTGAGAGGGCAGAGGGTCAGGGCAGCACGGCTGGGCTGGCAAACCCAATTCCTGCCTCACACAGCATTCCAGCTGGGATTCGAGCAGCCTGGGGGCTGTGTATGGCCCGAAGTGCTGGTTGTTATGCGAGTCAGGCAGCCCTGGTGACAATTAGGCATCGCTGAGGCGGCGCAGGTGGCTGCCTGCACCTGGGGCTGTGCTCCGGGAATCCGGGGCTGCTCTGGGAGAGCTGCTCCCCCTGCTGCACTTTCCCCCTTGCCCTCCTGACTCAGGGTCACAAATCACCTCAGGATCCTGCTTTTATTGAGATTTTTCTCCACCGAGATCAGCCACATTTCAGCAGACAGCAGCCCCTCTAAGGAAGCCACCTGAGACAGGAGAAGTGCTGCCCATGCAGAAAGGATGGACTAATTCATCTCCTGGCCACCAAAAGCATCCCAAGTCCTGGCTAATGACCTTTCCCGTCCTGTCGAGGCATTAATCAGCTCGGAGTGCTGATTTCACGCGACTTCTGGAGGCAGGCAGGCTCCCTGGCAGGAGCATGGCCATGGACTCCTCCAGACCTCTTTCTCTCCTCATCAGAGTTACTGTTTTGGGTAATGATGAAGCAGGGGAATTGATTTGAAGCCTAATGAATAATCAGCCACCATCAATAATTGTAATCACTAATCTGGTGCAATTAGAGGCAATTATAGTAAATGCAATTTCCTCCCGAGCTGCTAACGAACTGCAAAAATATGAATTGACTTGAACTGGCTGCCTGTGATTTATGCAGCCGCAAGATCAAGGATCCCATTACACCAACAAAGGCTCTTAAAGCGACATGGAAGTTGCTTTGTCCCCCTTTTCCACCCCACCCGCCCAGCTAAACCACCAAACTTTGGAGGGAATCCCAAGGCAGCACCATGAAAGGGATGCAATCCCTTTTTCCCCTCTTCTTTCCCTCCACGTGAGCCGTGCCACATCCAATTCCCACCCCGGCTCCTGCCAAGCGAGGATAACACGTGTGAGGAGAGGTGCCACACGCCACATCCTCTGCGTGGAGACATTGCCACCTATTGGCACATCCTCGGGGACGGTGGAGGAGGCAGTGTCACCTCCAGATCCACGAGGAGCAGCGTGTTCCTGTCAGTTTGGAGATGAGGCAGCGATTCTGAGCTGCCTGTTCTCCTCCCAGCTCCGTTAAAAGCGCTGTTTCAAAGCACCCTTTAATTTCAAGTGCCCGGGAGGACGCGCACCAGCCTCAATTGGAAAAGGTGATAAGCACAAGAGTGGGATCTTAGGAGAGTTTTTGAGATTAAAAGAGAGCTGTCGAGCACTTTTTTTCCTCCCAAACGGCAACAGAAATGGAAAGACCTTGAAGAAAAGCACAAGCCACTTCCAGAAACAAAAGAGCTGAATTCAGTGCCAAGAATTGAATGGAAAAGCACCAAAAGGAGCAATTTCAGGGACTTGGGGCAGGTCCCAACTTCTCTATCAGTCTGGGAACTCTACAAAACTGGATTTTGTGTAGAAAATACTCGATCTTGACAAAGGTAGCTCTAATGAAACCCGGTCTAGAAGAACCTGTCCCTGCCTGTGGCAGGGGGTTGGGATAGGATGATCCTTGAGGTCTCTCCCAACCCAAACCAGTCTGGAATTCCATGATAATGTGGAGTTTCATTAAATTTCCATTCTCAAAGCCCATTTGATGACAAGCCACGGGTAGACAGCTCCCACCAGGCAGGTACACACACCAAGGCATTGCATTTCCACGGTCTGTCCATCTTGAGGCTGGAGAGGCACAAACCACTGGATCAGACATGGAAATGAAGCTGCCTCCATGAGCAAACCCCACTCGATTCCAGCTATTATTCTCCTCAGAGTCAATAGCTTCCACTCTCCCGTCCGTAAATCTTGATATTCACCTCCCCCGAAATCAATAGCTGCCTATTATTGGTCTGTAATTGTTACAAAAATTTAATCAAGGGTCAATAAAGGAAAGGAACAAGTCTATTGCAGCAGCAGAACTTCCAACACAAAGTATTTCACTGCCCAATTATCCACTGCTCCTGATTTTTGCTAATATTATTTATTATTCAGGCAACTACAACGCCCAGAAGACTCAATCTGAGCTCCGAACAAGGTTCCTGCACAAGAAACAAAACTCCCACTGTTGCCCAAACCACTTGCAAGGCAAAGCACCAACTATATTGTACAAAAAAAAAAGGGTACAGACTGCTGGGGAAATGATCACTGCAATAAATCTGTGCCCAAAACTAAGCACCAAGTGAGCGCTGAGAAATTAAAAGACAAATGAGAGACTCGTTCCCAGAGGAAACACGAGCCGGCGGTAACTGGTGGAAGCTGGAGAGGTTTTTTTCTGGGTGTATTTTGGAAATGCAAATTGGGTTTCTGTGCAAAATTGCTACATCTGGGGAGATTATTGGATCAAATTCACCTTAAAGTTAAAAAAAAAATACCCAAACCATTAGGAGAGAAAGGGATTTAAAAATCCTTTGTTATTTCCACCCAAATCTGTTCCAGGGGGTTATTTGCTCTCCAGGCTTCATTTGTCTATGCCTTGCAGTCAAAAAAGGTGAGGAAAATAGCAGGAACATTAAAACAAGTTCAAATGTCTTTCAAAATAAAAATAATTGTCATTTCTGACCTGTGCCAGTTCCACTGATGATTTCTGAGAGGTTTGAAAGGGTGAGAAACTTTCCCACGGTTGCCACGTCCCACATTGCCACTTGGAAAGAAATCACATTTCCAGTTTTCCTGCAGGTTTGGAGATGCTCTAACCTGGAGGTCTCTCTTACCTCATTCTCCACTCGCCTTTTGGGCTTTAAAAATCAAATTTTAAAGCTTTCCATAGATCCAGCATGTTTATTCCATACAAAACACAGGGAAGTGTACCACAGACCTTCTGCTCACAGGCTGAAAAGCAGTTGGTTGCATTTATGAGGAATTTGGGGGGATTTTCCTGAGGCAGCCAAGGGTCACTATTGCTTCTCAAACTCCTCTTCCTTTGATGTCTGTTCACCTTCCCCCCTTCAAAATGCATGGAACCTAAACAATTCCTATATATGCACTTTCCCTCAAAACAAAGCACAGGCTGCATTTGTGCTCGAAGGTTTTATGCCCAAGCAAGGATCTAAATAAAGCCATCACATAAAACCCCCTGAGAAAACATAACCATAAAAAAAACCCCCACCAAAACACCACCTCAAACAGATAAAATATAATTATCCAGCAACAAATGGTGCCAACACTCCAAAGAAGCAGGAGGAGCACAGGCATCTCCAAACCCACTGAAATTTCCAATTGCAGAACATTTTTCCCCCCTGTGGCACAACACAAGTAATAAATATGGAAATCTGTAAAGAAAGGGAAAGCAGGGACTCTGCTGTGTCTCACCAACAAAGTACAACACAGGTTTGGAAGGAAATGAGGAGCTTTATTCTTTCTCTAGGCTTTGATTGGCTCCATAGGGTTTGGGATATTGCTGGTCCATCCCTGGCCTGGAGGATGGACACAGCAGCTGTAGGGATGTCTGGAAAGCAGGAGATGCAGCAAAGCATCCTCACCCCATCCCAAATCTATGGGTTTGGAGCTTCATTCCACTCTCCCAATCAGCTGTCCCAGCCGTATTTTCCACCAGTGACTTCCACAACCCAACCAAACCCCGCTTAAAATGATATTTCCTTGGATCTCTCATGTATTTCTCACTTTGCCATTTCCCCAAGAACTCTGTCATATTCTCCTGCCAGGCTGCAGATGGCCAAATCCCCCCAAAAAAGCTTTTTTAGAGCTGTTCCTCAGTGCACATATCCAATCAAAAAGCCTCCAAAAACAGGATTAAACCCTTAATTTGCTGTGAGTTGGTAAAAATTTGGCTTTATTTCAAATCAGACCCGAAGCTGAAGTTTTCTCCAAATGTTTTGCTGCTGGGCAAGTGAAGCATTTCATTTGCACACAACAATTTCTGCCTGCTTCAGTTTTCCCTGTTTCCCAATTCTACATTGCGAGATGCAATCAGAGGAGTGAAAATAAAGCAATTAAAGGAATCGCATGGGATTCCCAGATGGCCACTGATACCAATCAGCTTCAAGAGGGTCTTGGCACCCAACCTGCAAAATATTTGATTTTCTGGAGTGGGTTTGGTTTTTTTTTCTTTGGTGAGTGGAGTTGGAGCTCAGATCCACATTTGCATATAAAGGGTGCTCTAGAGAAGACCCCAAGTGGCAACTGAGCTCCTGCTCTTTGAGATGTTTTTGCTATTGGTGCATCCTGGGTTTATTCCCTGGAGCCTGAGGATCAGGTTTAGCCCTTCCTCAGCCTCTTGCTCTTTCCTTGTTCATCCCTACCTTTATCTCCTCCTCCCAGAGCTCCCGTTTACATCTCCATGTAAGCAGCCGCCCTGGTAATCACAAAGCAGCTTATTTTTAATTGTGCTGAAACCAAATTGTTATTTAAACTTCAGATCTTGCTTTTCTCCCCCAAGACCCCTTTAATTCCTCCCAGATGTTAATTATACTGAATCACAGAGCTGCAAAAATCTCAGGCTGGCTGAAGGAAGAGCCCCTCCGGCCGGATGCTGATGGGAAATCAATGCCACCACCGGAGCCATATCGTCATCATCCACGCCCAGCTTTGGGGATGAGAACCATGTCCCTGTCTACAGCACCACAAGGACACTTCCCAAAGGACCGAGGTGATTTTAGAGGTTCAATTCCCATTTCTCCATGCAATTCCCATCCTAAGCTCCATTGATTTTTAATGAAACCGTGTGGTTTGCCAAATCTCCTCTGGAATTTGGAGCAAAGCCTCCATCCCATCACTGCTGTTGTATCCTGGGTGTTTACACCTTTGCCCTTATGCTTAAGCCCCAGTTTCTTTTTCCTTGCAGATGATGAGGAGGCAGGAGATGATCTGGAGATAGCAGGGATTTTATCTGGGAGGATTTGGGATCATTTTCGTATTTATTTGGAACCAAGCAATTTAAATGGATTTCCAGGGTCCTTCCACCAGCACATACCAGTCTAGTGGAAGGTGTCCATATCCACGGCAGGAAGATGGAACAAAATTATTTTTAAGATTCCTTCCAACCTAAACCATTCCAGGACTCCATGATTCCATGATATTAGTGGTTTTCACACAGGATAACGCTTTTCTATTACAGCTGGATATGGGAAGCAGAACTTGCACCCAACTTCATCAGTTTAGATGTGTTTTAGTGTTTCTGCTTCTGCATTATTTTATTGTTGGGATTGTTTTTTTACTTTAAATGCCCATCACGTTGTCGTGGCATTTTGGTGGCTGACTTGATAACCCTTAGGATATGAAAGGGAATGTGAAAAGTGCAGAGAAAAATCTGTTCTTCCTTCTCCTCCCCACCACGGTTCAGCAAAAATACAACCCGTAACAAATTGATTTGTTAGGACAAGAGAGACAGCACATGGTATTAAGAAATTATGAATTATTAGGGAGCTTTAAAAGCCAAAAATTTGATACCTATAAAGCATTGCTCTGAGCAGATGCCAAACCCTTTGGAACTCGCAATACACACGGCTACAGTACAGGTCCTGCAATCCTGCATCCGGGCTAAAAATACCAGAGAACAGGGCCAAGCTCCATTTTTAAGCCCTTTTCCATGCCAAACCCTCAATAGGGATGCTCCAGCTCTGATTTCCCTCCTGCTCCTCGCAGCTCTTCACAAATCAAAAGCATTCCCAATTTATTCCTCTCCTTTCCAAGCTCCGCACTCCTCTCATCTGTTCAGCCTCGCAGAAAGCTCGTTAAACAATTCATTGCAAGCGCCTGGAATATAATGAGCAATGGGAGGGTTGGGAAGGCTGGTGCCTGCAGGCACACAGGACTCTGCATTCCCAGGGGCTCTGCACCCCCAGGATGCTTGGGATGGCCCCAAATCCCACGTCTGGAAGTGCCCATCCACTGCTGCAGGTGCTACGGAGCGGCTTGTGTCCCTGAGCAGGTGAGTTTAGTGATTCCTCTCTCTCCTGCTGGTGGGAAGCAGGTGCTTGGAGAAAATGAAAATAAAAAGAAGGCTGAGGAATGCCTGAGAGTAGGATGAAGCCCAAGGGAGCTGGGGCATGGCTGAGGGAGAACAGCCTGACCTCCACCGAGAGCCTGAGCAAAGTGCAAATAAACCGCTGGCACAGAGCTGCGCGTTCCCAGGATGCTCCTGCATCTCTCTGCTCTCCTCCAGCCCCAATCCCAAACCCCCTTATCCCTGGGGGAATCACCAACCTCGGAGGTGTCCAAGGAACTACTGGATGTGGCACTCAGTGCTCTGGTGTAGCTGACAAGGTGGGGATTGGTCACAGGTTGGACTGGACCTGGGAGGTCTTTTCCAACCATAAAAATTCTGGGATTCAGCTGCTCTGCAGCATAGGGGGCTCCCCTGGGGAAGGCTGTTCCTCTCCTGCCCCACCACGGACACACAGCCCCTCCCAGTACCCAGCCAGGCACCCAGCACTGCCTCTCCCTCTTCCCAGGAGATCTGAACCCACTCCATTCACACAACATTAACCCCAGCACTGCAATCCCCGGGCGAGGCAGGACTTTAGCCGAATATGTATTTAAAAATTGAGCGTATGTATCTATTTCCAAACATCCGCCGCGCAGACACACGGCTAATCCACTTCCAGACATTTTACCAATTATGCCAGGGTCTTCTGCACAGCCCATTACCCCGTAGATGTTACTAAGTGCTGCATAAACAATCCTCTGCTGTGTGGCTGACACTTAAGCGGACAAGTGGAAGCCAATTGCAGCAGGACAGCAAATGGAGCTGGAACAGCCACAGCAGCAGCTCCCCCGCTGACAAAGCCATAATCATCAGCACATCTGGGCTGCCTTCCCACACAGGAATCAGCTGGAAGAGCCACCTCTGCAGAAAACTGCCCCCCCTCCCCACTGGTGATGTGCTGTCTGGTGGGGTCAAGAGAAATTCGGGGTTTGCAGGAGGTTGGGGGCTCTGTGGAGCTCATCTGTGTGATGCCATGGATCTGGAGTGAGAGAGGACTCCCAGCAAACCTCTCCTTCCTTGGCTGTCCATGTGGAAAGCACTGTCCATAAATCCCTACACACCCAAGTGCATGGGCAGCAGGGGAGCACAGCAAGGTCCAGAGGCAAAAGGAAAGCCTGGCAAAGGAATGGCATCCATTTGGCCCCTTCCCTACCAAAGCCATGGTCCTGCTCCTCACAGCAGCTCCATGACACTGGAGAAGGCAGAGGATGGTGGGATCATGTCCCCCTCTCCATCCACCTGTGGATTTGCCCAGCAGGGTGGGTGAGGGAGATGTCCCAGCACAGCCTGTCCCCCTCCACAGCTCCCACAGCCTGAGCAGTCCCTGACTCAGGATGACAACCCCAATCCTCACAGGCTGCTTGATGCAGGGAATGCCCCAGCCCCACTCTCTGCCTCCTCTCCAGGAAGCAATTCCCTCTCTAAACTGGAACCAGTCCATCTGAACTCTCTGGGAGCTGGGCAGCACCTTGATCTTCCTGCAGAGCCCACAGAGCACCTGTCCATCCCCACGTCACCAGCTCCAAATGTCACCACGTGCTTTTCCCCTTCCTTTCCCTCCTCCCCATTGTTTTTAAAAGCAGCCAGACTGTTAATTAAAAAGGCAGAAATCAATTGCCCTCATCTCCCCATCAGAAGCTCCTCTGCATGCCGGGATTAAAGCTGGCTTCTACTTTAAGTCAATTAGAGATAAGGGGAAGCTGACATTTCTACAACCCGCCTTATCAAACTGCTTGAAAACTGCTCAGATTAAAATGTAAAAAGATTATTTCCTCAGCTCTCTCTGCCTCTCCTGCCTTTCTTTTTTAATAATTATTCATAAGAAACCCAACAAACGGGCGCTGATAGTCTGAGATAGTCCTGCTCCTCCATAGGGCTATTCTCAGGATCATCCAGGAGCATCCTGTGGGATACTGAGAACCCCCAGCACCCCCAAAACAGGGGAGAGAGTCCTCAGGAGTGCAAAATTCCATCCCTGTGAGCCACATCCTGACTTCCCATCCAAGAGCCACAGGGAAAGGGTCAAAGCCCTGTTCTGGATGCGATCCTAATGAGGCTCTGCTGTCCCTAATTAGCTGGAAGCAGGAGGAAGCTGGGATGAGAGCAGGATGCAGGCCAGGGACCACATCTGAACCCAGGACTGGGCTGGAATGATAAACACAGTCAGAGACAGGGCAGGGACACTGCTGGCAGGGCACAGGCTTTGTCAGCAGTGCCTGGGAGCTGCATCCACATGGGAGAATGCAACTCCTGTGAATGCAGTTCCTGAGGATGCAATTCCTGTGAATGCAATTCCTGTGGATGCAATTCCTGAGGATGCCATTCCTGCACCAGAATCTCCTGCCCTGCATCACTCTGCTCCCACCCCCTCAAGGCTTTGCTGGGATTGGGAGAAAATGGGGCTGGAGATGGAATTGAGCATTGAGCCAGCTCTGCTGATGGGGAGTGACCTGATGAGCTGGAATTGTGGCATCTCCCCTCTCCCTCCATCCATCTTCTCCTCTGAGGAGAATACAGCAACAGGATCCTCCTCAAAATGCAGGTTTAGGGGAGAAAAAAAAAAGAGAGAGAAAATATCAAAGTTTTATATCACAAATGCATGAGGATTTTTTTCAGAAATACTCCAAGTGTTAGAAGCAAACTGCAACAGCCACTGAGGGATTTCACTGATGTTTTTCGCATTGAAGGAAAAAAAAAATCTCATTCCAGCCCCAGCTGCAGGAAGCAGAAAGCTCTTTATTCCTCCAGGCAGCAGTGCCACCCCCAAAGTCACCAAGCAGAAAATCTTTACGTCACAAACAACAACAGAGATGTTCCCTGGGCTGATCCATGTCCCCAAAATCCCCTGTACCCCCAGAGCAGGGAATTTCTGCAGGGCTGGAGCTGCCCTTGCAGGAATAACACTCCAGGTGGATCCAAGGCAATGCATTACTGCAGCAGCAGCAGCTTGGGAAGGCCAGGAGATGGATTTTGGGTCCACATCAACAAAAGCCCCAGAAAAGGGAGTGGGAGATGAGCACCAAAAAAAGAGTGGGGGGAAAAAGGGGAAAAAAGTGTGAAATAAAGTCAAAGGGGAAAGGGAAAAAGAAAAAAGAGGAAAGAAAATAGAAAAAAGGGAAAGGGAAAAAAGGGAAGGAAAAGAAAAAAAGGGAAAAGAAAAAAGGGAAAAGGGAAAAGTGAAAAGAGGAAAGAAAAAGGAAAAAAGAGAATGAAGGAAAACNGGTTTGGAGAGGTTCGGAGAGGTTCGGAGAGGAGAGGGAAAAAGAAAAAAGAAAATTAAGGAAAAAGGGGAAGAGAAAAAAGAAAAAGGGAAAGAGAAAATAGAAAGGAGAAAATGAAAATAAGAGAAAGAAGAAAAAAAGAAAAATGAGTATAAAAGGAAAAACGTAAAAGAAAAAAATATAAAGGAAAAAGAAAAAAGAATGAAAAAGGGGGGAAAAAAGAAAAAGGAAAAACTGATGGGAAGGAAGTGGGGGCAGAGGGCAGGGTCCAGGAGCTGTCCCAGCAGGACACTTGATACATCCTCTGCTTCCACCAAAGTCTGCAAAACCACATGAAAGGCAAAAAACCCCAAACCCACGGAGATACAAAGCACAGCATTGTCTGATCTCTGGGGAAATACCACAAAGTGTCTGAACTACCCTGATCCACATGGGACTGACATCTCCCATCCCTCCCTCTGCACATTCCTGTATCCCAGCCTCAGTTTCCCCGTCGGCAGAGGAGGTGGAATCCTTCCCACTGGCATAAGGATTTCATTAACTTAAACCCTTCAAGATTTATAAAGCACTTGTGAAAGCTCCTGCGTAGGAAATATCCCAGTGTCACTGCAAACGTCAACTGAAACATATTAAATCTCTCTCTCTTAAAAAAATAATAATATGAGATTATGTCCCAGGAGGAAGTTTTCCCACCAGACTTCTCTATTCTTATAAAAACGATCCGGCATCACTTAACGGCTCATAAATTCCATCTCCCATTAAGCAGATATTAAACACGTATTTATAAAGGTTTAAACAGATCAGTTCGCTTAATTTTCAGTTCGCCTTTAGGCAGAAAATGGTGTGTTTGAATCAGGAGAAATCCTGCTGGAGCTGACGGGGGAGGATCCCTGGGAGCAGGGACAGAGGGGAACCTCTCCCCAGGATCAGCAGCACCTCCATGGCCTGCTGGGACAGCACCTGTGGACAAATCCATCATGGAAAATCCAGGATCCTGCACTTCAGCAGCTCAGAGACCTGAAAGTTAAGTATAGGGCATAATTCTCCCATCTGCTTTAAAAAGGGAGTAAAATCAATTTAATTCCCCAGGCAGGTGCATGGACCAGAGCTTTGATACACTGCAGCCCCATCCACCAATCTGACTTAATCAGTGCTATTGATATTCTCATATTCATCTTCATCATTTAATTACTTGTTTTACATCCAGGTCTTTGGTCAGACCATTTTAACAGCCCATTCCAGTACTGAGTGACACATCAATATTGAATCCTGGAATTGGATACTGGGAATATCAATATTCATAATGGGACAGGTGGTGACACTGAGAAGGTGACCTGCAGCCACAGGTTGTGGAGAAGCCTCAGACCCACTCATTCCAACCCAAATTTATCCTTTTTCCTTGAAAACAAAGGCTGGGACCACCACCCAGTGCTGTATTGATCACCAAAAAAAAAGCAAGGACAGAACAAACAGTCATCCCTATGAAATCCCAGAGTGGGATTCAATGGGAAATCTCTCTAAAGGCCATCTACACAAAATACATAAAACCAGACACTGAAATTCCACATGGTCAAATTAATCCTGGTCTCTCCCAAGATTTAGAAAAATCATTCCAACACCTTTACCTAAAGCAGCCTAAAAATAAGGGGATTCAGACTTGCTCCCAGGGTCAGGCATTGCTTTTTGGGTCCATCAGTGTGAATTTCAGACAACAAACACAGACACAAACTCCATAGTTCATGTGGAAAAGTTTTCCCTGTTTGTTTTAGGCACACAAAGGCTGGATTTGCTGCAAAAATCAAGGGTTTAAAGCTCAGTAAATAGCAGAGAAGGACACTGTGACCCAGGAAAAAGAGCCAGGAGGTCTCCCCAGTGGGCAGTGAGCAAAGTCAGAGCAGAGAGAACAACCTCAGATCTTCCCATCTCACCCACAACCTCCCCAAACCAGCTCCTGAGCAGAATCCCTGAGCACGGGCAGCAGGAAGCTTTCCAACAGCACAGGTCTGCTGGGGAGCAATTAGAGAGTGAGGACATGGAGGAGAAATGGAATCAATTCCGTGGGCAGCTTCTCCTCAGCAGGCGGGGGGAGGCGGCTGTCCCGGACTCGCGTCTGCCGCATATTGAAGGGGGATTGGCGGGATCAGGGTGGGAAACAAAGAATTAAATGACAAGCCCTGGGACAGCTGGTGACATTGAGAAGGCAAACTCCTGCCACGGGGTGTGGTAAAGCCACAGATCCCATATTCCAAGAAAAATGGATTGCCTCTTCCTTGAAACCAAAGGAAGCGTTTGTGTCCATTCTGTATCCATCAAAAAAAAAAAAAAAAAAAAAAAAAGAAAGCAAGGACAAGGACAGACCAAGCAGGCGTCCTCACAAAGTCCAGTGATTTGGCAGAGCTGTGATGAGCAAACCTCCAGCCAGTTCTCCATCCCTAATCCTCTCGCTGCTTCCAAGACATCCACAAAAGGCTTTTAACAAAAGCAAACACAACTCCATTATTATCGTATAAAGCAATCTATGAATGTAATATTCCTCAAATGCTCTGTGCCTTCAGTTGGAATTTTCTCAGTGTGACGAAGATTGAGGGTTCCTGTCTTGATGAGTGGGATAACACAGGAGCAAAAGCAGACAGCTTTACTTCCTAGGGGGGAAAAAAGCCAAAAAATGTAAATTCTCTTTTATATGAGAAAGACTTTGAAATCTGGGGCAAAACCTGGGGCAAAAATCTGAAACTGTGAATTTCCTTCATATCACAGAATATTCCCAGGAACAATCTTTTGAGATCACTGAATGGTCTCATTTTGATTCCATTGGTTTTTATTACATAAAATAAGACAAAAGGACAACTCTGGAAGAGTCTTCCAGTGCCTAAAGGGGCTCCAAGGGAGCTGGAGAGGGACTGGAAGGACAGGACAAGGGGGAATGGCTTCCCACTGCCAGAGGGCAGGGCTAGATGGGATATTGGGAAGAATTTCTTCCTTGTGGGGGTGGTGAGGACCTGGCACAGGGTGCCCAGAGAAGCTGCCCCATCCCTGGCAGTGCCCAAGGCCAGGCTGGACAGAGCTTGGAGCACCCTGGGACAGTGGAAGGTGTCCCTGCCCATGGCAGGGGTGGAATGAGATGAGCTTTAATGTCCCTTTCAAGCCAAACCATTCCATGATATTCCAACCTATGGAGATTATATCCACTGGTGATATTGTGCAGAAACTCAAGCAGAAAAGATCTTACCAGATACTCTGATTTCACTGTAATTGGTGTTGGGAAAGCCTTTCACCACAAGCCCAGTGCCTGGTGCTTCCCAGTCCTCAAAGAGGAGAAACTGAGGAGTCTCCGTGAAATTCAACAGGCAGCTCCACGCAGAGGCAGGAGATGAGGCCCCTCTTTGCACAAGGTGTGATTAACCTCTGACACCAGGTATTATTAAACAGAAGAGCTTAAAAGGGAAGCAAAAGGCTGAAGGACTTGTATGAGTAATGAGAACCTGCACAGCTCCACAGCGGAACAGAACAAGCCCTTGTGCTTTCAGAGAAAGAAACTTCTCCAAGTGGGATGTGTTGGCAGTGCTGGGCTAATGGCTGGACTCAGTGATCTCAGAGGTCTTTTCCAACCTCAGAGATTCTGTGATTCTGCGATTCTCTGATTGTAACTCTGCAGCCACATTCTGAGACGCTTCTTGGACCTTCCCCAGATTCCCATTTTTCAGAAAAGAGGACAGGGGATGAGCTGGCCCACTGATCCTGCAAGTCCCACGCTAGTCCAAAAGGCGGGAGTACTGAAAAATAAATGACAAACCCCTCGTGTTCCCGTGACAGGGTCGCTGGAAGCGTGGCACTGACTTGTCCCTTTTAATGAGTGTTAATGCTCCCCTTTCATTTCTGCGGCCATGGGATGCCAACACATTTATCTGTTTTATGCGTCTCCGTTCAATTTCAAGAGACATTTCTTTGGACATCGAACATTGTAATTTGCAGTGGCTCCCCATTGCGAACGGCTGAAGTTGGAAAAATCACCGAGTGAGTGATCAAACACATTATAAAAATAGTCAGGCAAATGCACCACTATCTTCTTCTCAAGAGCCATTTATAGGGGCCAATCCTAAAGCCATTGAAGTCAATGGAAAGACTCCTGCAGAATTCAATGGGGTTTTGATCGAGTCCTTATTGTGCTATCCATAAGAAATAGGTCAGATATTTATATATAGTCTTGAAATGTTGTGTGCCACCACGCTGGCAGCTCGCCTTTTGAGGCACAGCGTCACTTCTTGCTGTACCTGCTGCAAAGCCAAGGACTTTGCAAGTCCAGCTTCCGAACCTTTCCCACATTGGCACCGCTGCCATGTTGGCTTCCACCCTCATCTGTCCCTCCTGCACGAAACCCACACCAGCACATTCCTCCTCTGACCTGGGAATGGTTCCATGTCCAGCCTGCACTCTCTTTGAACATGGGTAACGCAAACCTGAGGTGGAAAATTGCTCCTGGAATCCACATGTAGGGAATAACAGAGGGTGGGGAGCTGAGCAAGAGCCATTTAATGAGACCCCATTATTAAACCAACCCACCTAAATGGGGGCAAACACTCATGAGCACAAACCATTTCAGCTTGAAAAGGGCTCGTTCCAGCCTGATTTTGAATATGTTCCAGATCAAGTTGAAGCAAATTGGAGCCCTTCACCCTCACAGGTTTTCCTGCTTAAATATATTGGGTTAAACTCATATAAAACTGAACAAGGAGATGAGTCTTGTGCTGTTGGCACAACCTTCATCACACGCACCTTGAGAGCACAACTGCAAATTAACCACCTAATTCTGCATTCAGGATGTGCTGCTTTGTGATGACTCGGGAAGGGGCTTGAAGCAGGTTCAGGGAATATTATTTCAACTGAACACAAAGGCTTCCAGTGAATTAATTGTTATTTGTTACCAAAGTGACTTCCTTCAGTCCCAGTTTTAGTTGAGACGAGCCTTTAGAATCGATATTTTCTGGGGAAACAAACCTCACCTTTCTTTATCTGACGCACCCGCCAGTTTTTGAGCACTGTGAGATGAATAAAAGCGAACCTCAGCCCTTCAAACCATTATTCATAAGCTTAAATTTATACAAGTGAATCATCCCACTGAAAGTGGTAATACCTCTCATGTACTCCAAGTGAAATACATGGCTGTTTACCAATTAGTCGGACTGCAGTAGGTTCAGTCGCTGTAGTTCCACGTTAATTATTTATAACACTTTGCAGTACCACCAGTAAATGTACAGTAGCATCTTCTTTAAAAATAATGAGACCTTAGTCCTGTGCAAAGTCCCTGCAGCAGCTGTTATTAAAACTTCAGTGAAGCGAGAGAAGAAATGGATGTTTTTGCATCTGCAGTGTGAGCAGCAAACTTCTGCCACGTTGGGTTTAGCCTTTGCACGGTTTAGGTCCTTTCAGGAAAAATCAATCGGGAAAAATAACAACATCTAGGTTTTCTCTGACCCTTTTATTACAAAAAAAAAACCAAAAAAGGACACTTTGGGAATGTGTCAGTTTAATGACTTGTCATTTTAAGCAGCCAAGGACCAGGAAATGGGAGAGAGGCTCTGAGGTGCCCTAATGGAGCTTTAGGTAGGTATTCTTGTAAGATCAATTTGACTGCAGGCAACTCTCACTTCTTGGCATGGATTTGATGAATGCTGGGCATGGCTTAAAGATGAGATAATCTGCTCAATTTATTCTTATTATTTATTTGCTCTCCTTGTGACAAAATGAATTATGGTTCTGCACGGAGCCAGAAGCGGGGATAAAGTTACCATTGGGGAAGAATATGTCACTGTAATGGGATCTTTGCTTTTTTCCTTCCCCTGAATGAAATCAGCACTCTGAAAAAAACGCTTCACACATAACCTAAAGGAATCATTTCCAGACAGCAGAGGGGTAAACTGAGCCTTTTTGCTTCACTGTACAAACACAATTACTACAACAGCAGCTTAATACAATTGTTTATACAGATGCCTCATGTTTCCAACAGCTAGAAAAACCCTTGTCTTTCTAGGAAGCGATGAAGGGCTCAGCAATGCCGTGGAGGCGTGCTTGAGGAGAAGAGGGGTGGATAATGGGGTTGTGATTTGGGGCATCTTGGTGATCTCCACTTGCCTCAGACTCTACTCTTTCATCCCAGGTTGTCCTCCCAAAATGTAATAGTTGAAGCTCACAGAATTACCAAATTATTTAGGCTGAAAAAGCCCTCATAGACCAGAGTCCAATCATTAACCCAGCATTTCCAAGGCCACCACTAAACAATGTCTCCAAGTGCCATACCAACGTGACTTTTCAATCCCTCCTGGAATGGGGACTCCACCACTGCCCTGGGCAGCCTGTGGCAGGGCTGGACAACCCTTTCCATGAAGAAATTTTCCCAGTATTCAACCTAAACCTCTCTTGGCACAACCTGAGGCCATTCCCTCTCCTCCTGTCCCTGTTCTCTGGAAGCAGAGCCCAACCCCAATGTCAGGGAATTGTGGAGAGTGAGAAGGTCTCCCCTGATCCTCCTTTTCTCTAAGCTGAGCCTCCTTCCCAGCTCCCTCAGCTGCTCCTTGTTCTCCAGACCCTTCTCCAGCTTTCTTGCCCTCTTAGGACATATCATGGGACAACCTGCATGGACGAACACCTCCATCATCAGCAGATGGTACCTAAACCCTCTGGGCACGAAGCAGGTTGGTATTAAACCAACAGCCAGCACAGACAGTTTGTGTGTGGGGTAGAATCATCAAAAACCCTGAGTTGGAAGGGAACCATAAGGATCATCAAGTCCAGTTCCTGGCTGCACTCACATTTTGCTGCCTCCTTCCCATAATGAGATGCTTGGCTTTGGCTTGGTTGCCTCCACTCCCCACCCTCATCAGCAGGTGAACATTTCCCTGCCATACAACTGAGAGTGGATAAACCCAGCAGCAGCCTCAGTCTGATGTTCTACATCCCACAGCCCATTAATTTACTATCAAAGGGGTGTTGCAAGGATAACAGCGTTAATGATCGAGCCCTTGGATGTCTGAGTGTTGGGCAGCCGAGGGTGCACCAAGGAACGTGGCAGACAAGTGTTTAAATTTGCTCCCTACACACAGTGCTGGGTATTAACCCTTCATCAAGGCTTTGTGTTTATTTTCCCTCAAATAAAGGAAGGGCACAAGCCCTTTGAAGAGCTGAGCTGCAAGAAGAACACACAAGGTTAAAGCCCTGAAAAGTCCTGATCAAGGAGCCGACTGGATTACAGCCAAAGCTGCAGCAAATTTCTCTCTTTCTTCCCAGACAGGGATCTAAACACAAAAGAAATAGGTTTTTGGGGGGAATTCCATCTAATTCCATCAAATCCTTTTTGTCATTTCCTCGCCATCCTTTAAACATCTGACAAGGCCAATCGACCGCGCCAGGCACGGAGGGAATCGCAGCACCGGGGCTATAACTCTAAGTTCATTAAGCGTGAATTATTATTTGAGCCAGCCTCAATTTTCGCCAGCAGAATTAGACATTCCTAAAATAATGTCCCTGACACATGCAGAAAATGGGCTTTACGGCTCTCACCTTGAACTCCACCAGAACTCCCACCTCATCTGTTACCCTTCCACGGGCAGGAGACGGAGCGCGGCGCTGCGGCTTCACCTTTAATTATGCCAGGTATTTAAGGGCTAATGTTCATAGAAGAGGAGTATACGAGGCAATAAATGGCTTTTGCAGGTGATTAAATGCCCAAGCAGAACAGAGGCACTTGATAAGTGCAAAGGCCGTTTGCTCGATTATGTTCCCGGCGCTGGGAACTTTATTCCTGCTTCCTGATGAGGAAGGGGAATATTCAACAAGAGAAAGAAAAACACCAATGGACTGAATTTTACATATTAAATATGAATATTACACACACATAGTTCTTGTATTTTTTTTCTTCACTGTACACTGAGATTTGCTCTGCCCAAGGGCAACAGCTTCAGGGGTTTAAATGACAGGTGAAATGTCACGAATTGCCCAGATCAAGGAGGATTTCATCCCAGATTCTTGCTGCAAGGGACACAAGTCACCCCTCCCTATAGCTCCTTTCCACAGAGTGAACTCGTGGAGCAAGGAGAATTTTAAGAGGGTTTGCAAGGTTTGGTGATGCTGTTGGTTCCCCCAAGGGCCAGCAGGCAGCGTGTGAGGTGCCAAAGCTCAGAGAGGCCCTGGAGACAACAGATGGGGCCTAAACCATAGGAGAACCAGGTCTGGACAAGTCTTTGGCACCAAAAAATGTCCCAATGGGTATGGCTGAGCCTCTGCTGGCTTCATACAGTGGTTGTGGGGAGAAAAAAGTCACCTTTTAGGCAAAAATTTCAATCTTATTAAGTACTTAAATTAATTTTGGGGCTCTTTATATAATGTCACATTGCAAAACTCTTTATTTTAATGTTTATTTTCTTGGTAATGGTGAGGAGTCTCCAGAAACATCTTTATATCAGCAATTCCTAGCAGTTGCAGCTGCAGCCCAGAAGCTGCAAAAGCAGCTCTAAATCCCACTCTGGCCATATGTCCAGCAGCACAAAAAAATCTATAACTCTATTTTGCATCGGGTCACTTCCACCGGCGTGACTAAGGACATCAGCCCCATGTGTTAGGAGATACCCACTCCTTCCTGCCAGTGCCTAACCGAGAGCTTTTCCTTGCCATAAAATCACACACAGAGCCCTCCTCAGCGCTTCAATTTCCTCCCATCTCTGCTGATCCCAGAAACCTGCCTGGTTTTTGCCAGTGGCGCATCTTGGATTGCCTCTCTGCAATTCCTGGGAACGTGTGAAATCCCACCACTCCATGAACACATGGATGCAGCATCACCCATCCCAGTGTCTGGAATAGATTCTCCACATACAGCAGATTTGACCTGTTTTCTCCTTCCCCTCAGTTAATGCTGATCGTTATCTCTCCAGGAGGACACTGCCATTGCCACACACAAGGCCACAATCTAATTTATCCAGTTCCTTTTCATAACTCCCAATGCTCCATTATTAGGGCAACTTTATATTTCTCTTGCAGTCAAAGGCCACAGCCCCGGTCACCCCATGTTTCAGACCATTAAGAAATAAGTTAAACAACATTAGACCCCAGAGGAAATTTGAAGCCCACGACCGCTAAGCTTTCGCTGCAATGAAAATTGATCTATTTGTCTTATTTTCCATTTGCCGTCAAGGAGAGAGTTTGCAGCTCCTAACAAGGCTTGGCCATGCACGACTTTCACATCCATAGTATCCTTGGTATGGCATACAAAGCTTCAGACTCTTCCAAGCTCAATTATTATTAAAAAAAAATCAATTAAAAAATCTTTAATATAAAGTTATTGAATGAAAAATCATGCCAAGGTTCAACAAAAGCATAGGAAGGTCAAGAGCAAATGGACTCAAGTTATACCAAGGGAGGTTTAGGTTGGATATTGGGGGAAATTTCTACACTGAAAGGTTTGGCACAGGCTGCCCAGGGGTGAATTTGCCAACCCTGGAAGGATTTAAAAGCCATGCAGATGTGGCACTTGGGGATGTGGATAATGGTAACCTTGGCAGGGCTGGGTTGGTTGGACTCAATGACCTTTGAGGGTTTTTCCAACCTAAACCATTCTATGATTTGGTTTTCTCTCTCCTCCTTGTTTGTCTTCCTCCCATGAAATCCTTTCTACAAACAAAACCCAAAGATCATCACTACAAGCTCATTTTTGTTCTGAATGGGAAAGGAGTATCCTATTCTGGTAGGGATAGGAATAAAACACTCCTCTGCAAGCCAAATATTCATCTTTCTTCTGCCTTGCTTGCACTCACTGCTGAGCTCTTTGTTGTCAGCGTTTGTTTCCTACCTGCAGAAATTGATGTTTCTGCTGAAATCCCATTGGTTTGGGATATGTTGCCAGCAGTGCCCAGAGCCAGATGCTCCAGGAGGTGGGAAACCCCTTCTAGGGCCCATCCTGGTTTGCAATGCTGCACTGGGAGATGCATTTTTTCCTCTCCAAAATCCAAATCCTCAATCGCCTGACTGCTTGTCGAGCAAACGGATTTGGTCACAGCCAACTCTGGGAGTAAAAGAGGGAAAAATCTCACCTCCTTCTCCTGCTTCTCACCTCAGTGTGCAGTGCACCCTGACAGGTTTGGGGAGGGGATGGAATATCCTGGGGTTAAAGCACAGGGAGAGAGTAGGACCTACCAAAACACACCCACACACCACTGAAGGTGTGCAACTCAGAGCCACAGTTCCAGATATTTCCTACCAAGTCTCACACCAAAGACTAAAAACTAAGGAAACAAATCTCCACAAGCTTTTCTGGGAAGAAGGGAGCAGGGAAGATGCAGCCCTGGAAGTGGCTTTGACAGGACCTGACACTCAGTGCTCTGGTGCAGTTGAAAAGGAGGTGATTGGTCAAAGATTGGACTCCATGATATTGGAGGTCTTTTCCAAACTTACTGGTTCCATGATTCTATGATTTGGCAAGTCCCTTGGTCCAGGAGAGGACATCCCACCCATTCCCATCAAAACCTACATGATGTTGATTCAACCCCAGTTCCAGGACTTTGGGAGCACAGAGAGCTGGAGCCACTGCTCCAAGCAGAGAAAAGCTTGGGATCTTCAGATTCTGGAAGGATTTGGAGCAGCCTGAGCTAAAACACCACCTGGTAAGTTCAAGGGTTGCTGTCCCCAGCAGCTGCCTCACCACCTCTCCTTGCCCAGATGTGTTCAGGGAGGGTGGAACAGTACAGGAAGAAAATCCTGAAGTGCAGCAGATGGTAAATTTTAAAAAAAATTTTAAAAAAGCAGACTTTGCATTTACTCTCAGCTGGAACTCTGGTGGCAGCTCAGGAGCCCTTTTTTCCATGGTGTTTCCATGTCCTGACTGCACAGGCACCTGTGATATCCTTACCAGGGACACTCACTTCCTCCACCTCCTCCTGCAGCTGAGGCTCTGAAAAAGCCACTTTGCTGCTATTTTATTTTCCCCAAACACATCAGTCTCAGAGAAGATATTTTCTCCCGTCACAGATTTTCCCTCAATAAAATGTGACATTTTCCTGCCTTCACCCATTTATTGCACAACACGAGCTCATTCTCTGGTGCCGATTTACATGCAGAACTTTTCAAATTTGTTTTATTTTTTAATTGGGGAAGGAACTCTGCTGCTTTGGTTGCATCCTGACAGTTTAAAACCCTGGAGCTAGCTGTTTACAGACTACCAAATTTCTGTTTAGCGCTCTCCGCATCTCTCTTCAAACCTCAGCCTTCCCTTATAACCTTGGAAAAATCACAGGGGGATTATTCGAGGAGTTTTTATTAACTTGGACCATGCATTTCCCCTCGGCTCAGCTGCCTGTAAAATGGGAATAAGGAGAGCTGCTCTATTACCTGTGGGGCAGCTCTGTCTCTCACAATCAACCTGTGCAGCTCTTGGCATGAGGATTCCTGACGTCAGGGTGGGACTTTTGGGCAGCCGTAGGAATGTGATGACAAATAAGATTTGCGAGAGAGGTAGATGAGATCTTGTTAGCTCTCGGGCAGAGGTGATAATAGATAAGATAAAACCGACATGCCCACACTGCTGTAGAACAAGAAGGGTCAGGCCACTCTCCTGTACCAATTTGCAGCAGAGCACAACGAAACCCCGGAGAATGTCCCAGGGAAATAGGTGCTACTCTGAGCACAGCATGGGGAGCTGCTTATTTACTGATGGCAAAAAGTGTGGAAGCAGCTGCAAGGAGCCATCAACCTGTGATTGCCCTGGAAAATAATCCCGTCTCCCTGCCTTCCCACGATCAAGGCTGGAGGAAAATCAATCCAGAGCTGAGATTGGATACAGTGATACAATATTTATGGCTTTGGCACTCGAGCCGGGCACTGCCTGCTGAGGAGGGGATGAAGTGCAGCTCCTGGTGGGTCCCATGGGTGCCAGAGTGATGTTCAGATGGAGTGGAATCTGTTTGCAACTATGGATCTTGCCCTCTCTGCCAGCCCTGCTCTAGCCAAGGGATTTAGAGCAAGGCCATAAATACATCACTGTTCTGTAATTCCATCAACATTTCCATGTGCATGGACACAAGGCAGGGAACAGGGTCCCAAAGACATGACACTCCTGCTCTTTCAGGGAGTTTCCCTGACCAGGGTAGGGTTCCATGCATGGCCACCCTGCAGTGACCACTGCCAATAAACCCCTGTCCTGCCATTCCATACACTGGATGCTGCCACTGCCCTGGGCCCCAGCACTGGAGCAGGCTGGGAAAGGCAGCTGGGAGCTGGATGTGACCTTCACACTGGAGCCTTCCACCACTGGGACAGAGGAGACACATCCAAGGGGTAGCAATGGAGGGGAGGAACAAACAGATCCCGCCGGAACCTTCCCAGGTTTTTCAGGGCTTAGCAATTCCTTTAAATCAACATGAAGACCACTGAGTACCCAATTCTTTACTTTGCCTGCTGAGAGCATCAAAGAGATGCTCAACCTGGCACACACATGCAGGGGGGCATGGAGGGAACAAGGAGGGTATGGAGGGAGCAAGGAGGGCACGGAGTTAGCAAGGAAGGCATGGAGGGAACAAGGAGGGCACAGAGGGAACAAGGAGGGCTTGAAGGGAGCAAGGAGGGCATGGAGGGAACAAGGAGGGCTTGGAGGGAGCAAGGAGGGCATGAAGGGAGCAAGGAGGGCATGGAGTGAGCAAGGAGGGCACGGAGTGAGCAAGGAGGGCAAGTCCAGAATTCCAGATACCAACCCCAAAACCTACTAAAAATAGCCAAACCACCCCTGTCCTGTCTGCCCAACCACCAGCCCAGCAACATTGCCCAGTCAAGCCATGGTGATGCTCCAAGAGCATGGAAAACAGCAACAGGGCATCCAGCCAATCCTTCCCAAACATCATCAGCAAGGGCACCATTCCCCCTCCCAGGCCACCAGCCCCCTCCATCTGCAGAATTTATGGGGCTGTCCCGGTGACACACCGGCTCCGTAACTGCAGAATGGCAGTTGTAAAAAATCCCATTTGCCAGCGTATTAGAATCCTATTAGCGCTCCCGGCGGAGAAATAACGCTGGCCCTCCTGGCGGGATTAAAGGGACTAGGATTCAGCCTCCACAGTTTTATGGCCCTCTCCCCCATTTGCTGATCAAACTGACAGATATAAAGCTGCAGGCGAGGAGTGTCCTTGGCCCATGAGCCCCACAACGAGAAAATGCCTTTGAAGAAACATGAGTGAGACTCCAGTGCTGCCAGGAAAGGGAAAGGGGTCATTCCTTCTTCCTCACAGCATCCTCTCCATCAACCCTAATTCTGGGGTAGGAAATGCACAGGGGCAGGGTAGGACAGTGCCTCCCAGACACATCCCTGTGCAAGGCAAGGTCCTGCAGATATGGCCCAGTGAACCCTGACTCGTCTCTTGGCTGTTTGAAGGATCTGTTTTCACAAAACACAGGGGGTTGTATAATTACTGGAAGGGTCACTCATTAATAGCTATTGATTGTCTGGGAATGATGCAGGGAAAAATGGCTATTTCATAACATCAAGCCCCATCCCCAGAATTGTTCAAGGCCAGGATGGATGGAGCTTGGAGCAACCTGTTCTAGTGGAAGGTGTCCCTGCCCATGGCAGGGGGTGGAACAAAATTATCTTTAATATATCTCTTCCAACCCAAACCAGTTTTTGATCTTCCCTCACACCCCAAAACAGCTGCAGATGCATTTCATGTGCAACAGGCTCTTCTGATACATCTCCATGCAAAATATTCTCCTCTTCCACAATATGATTTTCCTTCTTTTTGTGGTCTTGAGCACAAGGATGCACAGCCAGAGCAGGGCTGAAAATACCTCAGCACAAGGAAGGGTTGGGTTTTATTCCCTCCAAAGACACACACAGCACACAGATGTTCCCAGGGCATGTGTGCTGCCTTTTGGGGTCTTCAGGGATTTACCTGCCCACTGGGAGCCCCATGCAGAGGAGACAGCATGGGGCTGGCCTGGGAAGCCCTGGCAGCATTCTCAGCTCTCTGGGTTCACCAGTGCAGCGTCCTGGGGAGAATAAATAAATAATTGCAGACTGCTTGCTCAGCACTGCTGTAAATAGTTCATGAGTTCCAAGAGATTTATTTCCCTCCTCTCGCCTTAACGAGCCCAGAGCCGCCATGGAGGGGTGGGGAGGTTCACAGTCTGCAGCCACCAAGCACTGTGATCTGGGGCTAACAGATCCCTGTTACCCACAGTGCTGGCGAGTGGGAATTTTGGGAACAGCACACACAGACCCACCAGCATCAGCTCATCCAGCAGCTTGTGTCTGTACCCATTCCCAAACCCAGGATTTATATGCCCACATGCCAATGAGCAAATGCTTTTTCCAGCCCTCGAGGGTTTGTTACGAGGTCCTTGGCAGTGATCCCAAGTGCTGCCTGCCTTCCCCTTGAGATGGCTCTATCCAGCAGCCATTAGGAAGACACTTCCCAAGAGATTTACAGTGTGGTCTCACACAGACCCAGGAGACCCAGTCGGGCTCCCAGGGAAACAGTCTGTCCCCACGGGATTTGCAGTGCCAAGAGGACATGGGAAGTATTAAGAGCTAATGAAGAGTTGTAAGTGTGACAGCCACCCCTGGGACAAACACAGCCGAGGACTGCACAAGGAGGAACTATTCATCCAAGCTTTCATTTCGAGGTCCCTGCTTTATTTCCAAAGCAAACTTGGCCAGACAGAGTTGTTCCAGAAGAATTTCTCCCATGTCACCTCTCCCTTGGAGCCACCTAACAAAAGGACCAGCAAAGCGTGTGAGCTGCAGCGGGCACCCACCCCTCCTCACAGCAGAGCTGCTGCTGTAAAGGCTTTATCAATCCCCGGAGCCATCCAGCCTCCCCTGCTAGGTCTCTTTATTATGTGCCTTGACATTTCCAAGGGTTATATTTCCGCCTGTGAGAACCATCAGTCCAGCAGCACACAGTAATATATGGAGTAATAGAGTCTCAGCACAGCAGGTTTAATCTCATATTGCTGAAGCCCCTGGTGTCCTAGCTGAAGTAAGTTTGTCATTAGGAATTCCTTTCTCCCGACCTTGTTTTGTTTGGGGTTATTATTTTACCCCTAAAGAGAAGAGAAACACTCGAGATTGATTTATGACTTTCCCGTTTCTTCCTGTGCAACGCAAACTGGCAAGCTCCAGGCAGGAGGAGAGGAGAGGGAGAGAGCCCAGTGCTTGTTCTTCCCTCCAGCCAGCACAGCCACACTGTGCCACCAGCTGGGTGACACCTCGGGGACCCTCCTGAGCCCTGAGCAGGGGCAGAGCCCTGTGCAGCGATGACTGCACAGCCTCACCCCAGCAGATTTACCAGCAGAGCCACAGAAGATTAATGATCAGCCCTGGTGCATCCACTGATTCAATGAAAGGGGCAAGGCAGGGGAAGGGAATATAATCAGGATGTTTTCTATAGTGCCAACTTGGATTTGGAGGGACAAGGAGGCAAATAGGGCAGCAGAGACTGAAAATTCAGAATTCCTCTGTGCCTTTTTAGGGCTATCCAAGGGAAAGGGGTTGAGCCCTAAAAGCTGAAAGCGTTCAGAGCAAATCAAAGATATGCTGGAGGAAATAACCTGCCTGGACAGGAGAGAACCCCAGCACTCCCATGCCCAAGCATCGTGTTCCTTCACTCCTTGGAGCCTCAAATTTACCTCCCTACCCAAACACAACACTTGGGAGAAGATACCAATATGAAACCAGTTCATTTTCTCTGGGTATCCCAGGCATCTGGGAAAGATCATAGAATAGACTCTTGGAATAGCTGGAGTGGGAAGGGACCTTCTAAATGTAATCTGGTCCTGCCTGTGCATCCCAGCTCCTCCCCACGGCTACGACAGCCCTGGGAGTGTGTCCACAGGAGCCCAGAACAAGGCTGGAACACATGTCCCCAGATCCCTAATGTGCTGTGCCCTGATGGCCGGGAGGATTTTCAGGCTGTTGCACAAAAGCCAGGATTAAATCAAGCCCAGGAACGGGGCTGGCAGCCTCCTGGAGCCATCTCAGGGCAAGAAGGCCCAGGGGACAGAGCGGCTTTGTGCTCTGCTGCTGTGTGGCTCCAAAAAGGAGGGGATGAGGTGGAGGGAGCTGGGACAGGGATCCACGTGGCTGTGCCAGATACCAGCCTGAAAGCCCCACACAGAGAGGCTGCCCCACTACATCCAGCTCCACCTGGAAAGCAGAAACACCACCACAGCCTCCAGCTCCTCAGAGCCCTTCCCAGTCTCCTGGGACAGATGAGTAACACTGAAAGCTTTATCTCAGACCCCCAAAGTGCAGGAAAATCAGGGAAGGTGCCAAAAATGCCATTCCCAAACAGAAGCACCAGCTGAATGAATCAAAGGACTTGGGAAGCCTGTCCACACTCAGGGCCTTAGGAATAGGGTTTGCTCTGTTGCAGGAGCTTTACTCCTCGCTGCATTTGACTGTTGCTTTCCCCTGGAGCACAGTCATCCCTGAGATCACAGCTTCATGGAGGAACGAGATAAAAAGGTGCCAGGAATGACGCCAAAAGCCCTTAATCCATCCAAGGCTAGCTGACATTTCCCAGCTGAAATCTCTGGCTCTATCAGAGCAGGAGATGCTCTGGCAGGTACCACATAGCAAGTCTGAGGACATGGACACAACAAGAGGCTTCACTCTGATGCCCTGGCCATGCCAAGGAGCTCAGTTGGCCTCTGCAATCTATAGAATTCCATTTGGGAAAAAAATTGTGGAAGTTTAGGGGTGCTTTGGGGGCCATCCAGGTGCATCTAAGTGTTGCACTGCTGGACACGAAAGAAATACGCAGACTTTAGAGCAGTAGTTAGGACTACTAGGCAGGACCACTAAAAGGGTCTGCCTTTCTTTATTCTCTCACTTATATATCTTTCTTAAGACAATCATGGATTGGTCAATGAGGTAACCACCTCTATAATTTCACAGGGTAAAGACATGGTCAATCATCTTTCTCTGCCCCAGGGGAAAGGAATGAAAAACAATCTAAAAGTTTAAAACAATCTTGACCAGTTAAGAAAACAAGGACTGTGTTTATAGAAAATGTATGAGAACTCCTACTACAGAAGTAAAAACACAGAACACTGCAAAAAGCAGGGCAACATCTAAGCAAGCAGGGGCCACATGGACTTGCAGAATTCCTTTGGGGCAACAAATTCTGTTGGAAGCACCCACTGGGAGTTCCAGAGCAAACCCATTGAAGCTCTGCACTGGCTTTGAAAGCCTCCAGGAGCCAGCAGGTACGGGCTGGAGGGGAATGAGGCTGAGCTGAGCATGGCACCCTCCCTTTGCTGGGATGTGCACCCGCTGTGTGCTGTGATGGCAGCTCATCCTCACTGCCCACGGCAGCGGAAGGACACCACTGGCTCATGAATATGCAGAGGCAGGGCCAGAATTAGCATCCTTAATGAAATTAAACACAGGGCTCTTTGCCTGACCACGGCTTGGGGAGCATGGGAAAAAGCCATGCTTTTTCTTGGAGAGAAGCAAGTCCTGGAGACTGCATGGTAAAAATACTCTTCCCTCCTCCTGCCATTTGCCCTCCTCTCCCAGCCCTCTCCCCATGTGGAGCCATGGAAAGATACCTATGCCAAACCCATGGGGATGGGAGCTGAGAGGCCAATAAAAATAAATAAATTATAAATATTGAGGGCACGTTGTATCGCCTAAACCATGAGGATCAGACCCAGCCTGGGAATCCCAAAATAGCATGGCTGGGATCTCCAGATGAGGCTGTGGACTCCTATGTTCCCCCAATATCAGGGCAGGCTGTCCCTCTAGCAGGAGACAAGGATCCTCTCTCACCAGCCAACCAATCACTGCTGTATTGATCACATTTCAATGAGCACAAATCCCATGGAACGGTGGGCTGGGCAGAACCAGAGAGAGAGGCTGTGACAGGGCTGGTGGGACTATTGAGGCTGCCTTGCAAAGAGAAACACATCCCAACCCACAGGCACTTCTTGTGCCTCTTGCCATAGCAAGAAGCCCCAGAAAAAATGACCTAAAGACTCCTTGAGAAGAGCCCTAAGCTACAAACCCCAGCCATGCTACCTGCTCCTGGTGCACATTCCCATTATCCCAGCCCCTTGTTTCCTTCCCAATCCACTCATTTTCAGGCCACTCAGGATGGCAGTCAGTCCTTCCCATGGGCACTGGGACCAAGGCTCAACCTCACAGCCCCAGCCAAAGCAAGAAGGGTTTTTTTCTGGTGCAGAAGTGATCCCTGTCTTTCCTTACCATGTCTCCAGTGGCAAGGGCAGTGTCCATCCCCCTGCCAGGAATATACTCTGTTTAATCTACACCAGCAGCCCTTTCGGAGGCTCCAGCTCCATCAATAAGACTTTCCACAGGGAAGTAATTTCAGTATCAGTGACTTCTCTCACACAGAGCATCCTGACCCAGCCTTTGGATGTTGCAGCATCACAGCAAAGCCTTTCCCACAGAGGTTTGGGGCTGGCCAGCCCAAATCCCAGCTTGCTGTGGGGTTAGGAGACCCTTATGGCACTGAAGGAGGCTGAAGTTTCTCCCTCTGTTTTGTCAGGTCAAATTTACTGCAACAGGAGAACGTTTCAGGAGAGATTTGTCATTGTTTGTGGCAGTTTGGAAAGCTCCTAAATATGCTCCGTGCAATCGTGAATGTAAATTGAATAGAAGGAAAAGCAATTTGCGAGGCATTAAAATCCCTCTGCAGGTTCCTTTGAAGTGATCGATGTCTTAAACCACGATGTTATCTCCACGTAACTGAGTTGGGCAACGCAATCCAATCCCTGAAGTCATTCCCTTCTCAGGTAACTTATCAGCCCATGGACCACATTTGCTCCCGACCTCTGCAGGCACCACTCTGCCTGCAAAGCGCTCCCCTCCCTGTCTCCCAGGGCACCTCTGTCCCCTCCCTGTCTCCCAGGGTACCTTTATCCTCTCCCTGTCTCCCAGGGCACCTTTATCCCCTCCCTGTCTCCCAGGGCACCTCTGTCCCCTCCCTGTCTCCCAGGGTACCTTTATCCTCTCCCTGTCTCCCAGGGCACCTTTGTCCCCTCCCTGTCTCCCAGGGCACCTTTATCCCCTCCCTGTCTCCCAGGGCACCTCTGTCCCCTCCCTGTCTCCCAGGGCACCTTTATCTCAGAGAAAGGGAAGGGAAGGACCTGGCATAGCCAAATTTTGGGATGCACATGCCCGGCCTGGCTGAGCTCCCTCCCAGCAGCATCACTGACTCTGCAAAGGGGACCAGGGTGGCTTTTGCTCCTATTTTTGCAGGATGCATCAAAACCAGGTGGGTGTGAAGCCATCAACCTTGAAGAAGTGCAGTTCTCAGCCCTGTGCAGCACAACCTCAGTGCTCCTCAGCTCCTTCACCCAGCAAGGACAATCTGCAGCCAGACAGGAGAGATCACTGCATCCTCGTTGCCTGCAGGAGTGATTTTTTGGGAAGGATTCTCATCACACCAGGTGCCTGGCAGATTTCAGCGTTCTGCAATCCAAGCCCCAAGGCAACACGTGGAATCCAGATTTGCACTCATCAAACTCCAGGACCATTCCCACAGCCTGTGCCTCTCCACTGTGAAAAGGTGTGCATCCACTGGATTAAGGATTACGGAGATTTAAGAGCTTTTATGAGTTTTCACAAGATGGGAATTAGCAAAAAGCTCATGCAGCTCCAGCAGCACTTGTGCCAAGCTACTGCTGGAATGGCCCCTCCGTGATGCTCTTTTTATAGGGATCCCTGAATCCTGCATCCCAGGATTCTGGATCCCACTCCCTGGGAGCATGCAAAGCATGTGAAGGTCCTATCCTTGGAAGTGTTCCAGACCAAGCTGGACAAGGCTTGGAACAACCTGGACACTTGGAGAAATGGAAAGGAGAAACCACGTGGGAAAAGATGAGCTTTAAGGTCCCTTCCAACCCAAACCCTTCCGTGATTCTATGAGCTGTGAGGCTGCTTCCCACCAATCCACCTGCAAGGAGCAAAGGGGCCGTGTGGGCCAGGTGTTGTTGGATGCACCACGGGAAGCAGCTGTGATTAGGAGGACAAGAACTGGGATAGAACTGACACTGATCCACTGAGCTGAGGCTTCCACCTCCCCCGGTGACCACTGCTCCCGGCATCCCGGGGCACCCAGCTGCAGCAGGCAGATAGGCAAGGATTCCTCTGCAGGAAAAGTTTCTTCCTAATCATATTAGCTGGAGCTGGGCCCGTGCCCTGCAGCAGCAGGTCAGTATCTATTTCAAAGCTCTCAATTATGAAAATAAATTTCCCATTAGCGCCGCAGACCTCTGGCGCATGTCTAAGCAGGAGATTTGGGGAGTGGGTTTGGAGTCTTTGGGCAAGGGGAGAAAGCAAGAGAGGAGTGAGACAGCAGAGAGGGAAGAGGGAGAAAGGGTTAAAGCTCTCTCCTTCCCTCCCAGCCCAGGCAGAGGAGCTGCTCTCAATCAGTGTGTGATTGCAATCAGCGGGAAGGTGCCGTTTGCATTAAACAGAGCAGACAGGGGAAAAAAAAGACAAGACAGGCTGTGCAATCTGAAAAATTTATGTAAAAATCACAAACAACAATAAAAACCAGCTTTTTTTTTCTTCCCCTCTCTCCCTCTGCTTCTCCTTGTTATTATTTTCCCCAAGGGCAGAGAGCTGGGATGGAGCAGGGAGCCAGCACTTCCCGGTGCTCCTCTGCCGTACCTAAATCCGCCCTACATCAAACCTTGCAATCAGCCTCCTTTACTACTAATTTTGCCTCATGTTTTTTAATTAAATTTGCCGCTTCCTTCAAACACCAGTCAATGAACCATCCACATTTCCTCCAAATACCCTTGAAAAATGTAGAATCAAACAGCTAAGCCCGATGATACCCAAAGAAATGTCAGTGAAGAGGCATTGCCCGGAGCATTCATGGCCACAGCAGGAGCCAGGCAAGAGAATTGAGGCAAAACACGGAAAACTTGGCCAACAGAGGATTTTCAGCGAGCTCAAACGGCAGTAGCAGCACCCAACCTGCTCGTCAGAACTTCAGGAAAAAAGGTAACGACAATCCTGAAGATGGCACTCCTGGGCTACCCTTCCCAAGCCAACCTCCCTTCCTGACCCTCCCCAAGCAGAGGGTGCTCAGCACCCTGATCTGGGATGATTCAGAGCTCCTCCAAACCCTCCAAGGTTGTCCAGGTCAGCTGGGAAAGGTGTCCTTCCCTCCCACCCTTCCACAGCTACTCTTTGGTTTCACAGGTAGCTCTTGACCAGGGATTTGGGGCCGAAGACCAAGGGAAAAGCAGGCTGAGAAACTCCAGGAGTAGCAGTGTGTTCTGTGAGAAGGCAAAGATTTTTCTTTCATCTGATTTGACATTTGCTGCTTTTTGGTTTCTCTCAGCAGCATCTCCCCACTGTGCACCACGAGACAGGGGGGCCACCTGCTCCGTTTATTCACCTGAATCCCCTGTGCCAACCCGGGACCAATTTATCCCATCTGGACTCAATGGGAATGGGATGAACTATGACAGTTTTGCTCAGTGTTTCTCTTTGAGGGCTGAGGCTCGTTTGAACAAGCAGCTCAAAGGGAAGGGAAAGGGCCTTTGAAGCCCCCCATGGTGTGGGACCACATGAAAAAGGCCCCTGAGCCGCCACTGACTCAGTAACACCCTCATTCCCTCACTTGCTCCTCCCTGGAGCATCGCTCAGAGCTCAGGACTGAGCCCACACAAGTCCTCGCTGCTCCACAGGAGCCACTTCCAACCCTGAGCAGGAGAGAGCTTTGTGTGGAGCAGACAGGACTAACCACACCTCAGCTGGGCTGTCCCCCTCCCACCAACAAACCTTCCCAAGTCATCCTCCAACAGAGGAGTGGCTCAGGTCACCAGCAGTTGAGACCTGGAAAGGAGGGTGGGGGGCGGGGAAGGCTTCTGGGAGGAGCTGGAAGCAATTAGATCAATGATACGGAGCAAGGGTGACTCCTGTGAGGCATCTTGTGCATCACAAGCCTTGTGGGTGAAGGTCCAACCTCAGCTACATCTGAATCTCCTCCACGTTCTCAGTTTCCTCAGATTTGGCATTCCAGCCCAGCACAGGGACATATTCTGCATTTAAATGGACAAGTATCTTATCCCAAAGCTGAAGGGGGATGGTGGGAAGGCGGCGTTCCAGCCTGGGGAGGGATGGCAGGAGGACAACCAGGCACATTTTTCCCCTTGTCCTCACATCACCTTGAGCACGGTGACTTCCAGAAGCACTAAGCCCAGGACACCACTGGGAGCAGGGCATTCCCAGGGCTGCAGCGACAGGATCAGGCAGGAATGGTGCTAACCAGAGCCTTTATCAGGCTCCTTTATTTATTTATTTATTTATTTCTGCGAGCAGTGAGTGTCAGCCTAAGGTGAGTGAAGAAGCGCCGGCACAGGGAGACAGGGTAATACGTTATGGAGAAATCTTCTCCGTGTGAGCAGAGGGCTGGGCTGGCTGCTCCTGTGCTCTATGCATTATTTATGGCCCTGCTGAGCTCCGCCAGCCCCTTTATCTGCCTTCCAAGGGGCTCGAGAAGAAAATGAATCTTTGACTCAGCAATTTTTATCCCAGCCAAATGAAAGAGAAATACACACATATATATATGTGTGAATATATATATATATATATATATATATAAACTGAATCCACTCTGGGGAGGTGACAAGGAGCTAATCCAGCCCCCCGAGAGGCTGCAGGTACTGGTTCTGGGTGGCTCAGAGTGAAGAGATTTAGCTCGTACATAAATTGTCTGCAGCTCTTCCCCTTCTGCTGACCTCCACTGCTGTGTCTGTCTGTCCTTAGGCTGAGCACAAACCCAAAGCCCGGCCTTTGGGAGAGCTTAGGAAGTGCCTGCCACACTCCAGGTGCTGCCATCAATTAAATAAATCTGCATGATGCATCACACAAATAAATAAATAAGTGGAGATGACTGAAGAGCTCCATTTTTTCCCTGCACATATACACACGTGTACTTAAAGCCGATTTTTCAAACAATAAAACACTTGAATTTTTTTCTGCATGAAAAATTCATCCTGTCTCACAGCCATCTAAAAAGCGAATAAGCAAACAAACAGATAAATTCTTCTTGGTGGAAAACGTCACCCAAATCATTCCTGATGATCTTCACCACACAGACACAATTCCCAACCAGCCCTCGACGCCCTAGTTGCTCCCACTGTGGGAGTGAAGAGCGGGTCCTACAAAAAATAAAACAGTGATGATAAAATAGCAGAGAGAGAGAGAGAAGGGAGTGAGTCCTTCCCAGATGCCAGCAGTGGTTTTTCTGGGTGTGTGGATCTCCCTGTTAGCACAGGGACCCATCTGAGCCCCGTCCTGCAGCGTGGCCACTGCCACCAGCTAATTATCACCTCATCCTCCCTGCATCCAGGCTCTTTAAAAATAGTTCTTTTAATCAGGGCCGCCTCCCCCGCCGGGAGCCTGTGTGCAGTCCTGGCACCGGTTGCAAATGGGTGCCCCAGATCTATTTTGGGCTCCCCAGGGCTGTGCCTCTGCCAGGTGCCCATCATTGGACACAGCAGCACGGTGTGAGAGCAGCTCGGGCTGCCTGAGCCTCAGGGAGCACCAAGGAGGAGAAATTTCCTTTCCCTTCCTCCTGCAGATGAGGAGCCAAAGGCCCTCACCTCCTCATATCCAGGTAAAACCCTGGCCAGAGAGCCCCCGAGAAGGGATGCTGAAGACTTTTGCAATATGTAGCATGGAGATAAGCTGCTTCCAGACTCTGTGAGGGGGAAACAGCTCCTCCCTCCTCTCCTTTACAGCCCCCCCTTAGAAAATTCTCACCTGGCACCTCCTCTCCACGGTAAAACGTGGGAGAAGGGCCAGGTTGGATGGGGCTTTGAGCAGCCTGGTCTAGTGGAAAGTGGGAGAGGGTGGGACAAGATGAGCCTCAAGGTCCCTTCTAAACCATTCTGTGATTCTGTGACAAAGTGGGTTCCTCATCCCAACTCTCCACAAGACTTTTCCCATCACAATGGGAGCAAAAGCCAAGAGACCAAAATGGATTTTCCAAACCCCGGTGTGAACACAGCCACGGCATAGACAGAGATGAATCCATCATAGAATCCTATGGAATACCTTGAAAAATATTGTACACCGCACTTAAAACATCATGAAATACCATCCTTAAAAACAACCAAACCGACTCAAGAGTCTTCCCTGGGATTTTTTTTTGGAGGGCAGACGGTGGTTCAGATGTTAATACTGAGTCTTCTTCAGCCTGCCACCCCCCTCCCGGGGTGACACAGCTCCGTACAGCCGTGCCTTTGGCTCTGGGACAGCTCTGCTCTACCAGCTGGTGGGGAGAAAGGTCGACCAAGTGACAGCCAGCACTGCTCACGGCTGAAATCCATCACGAGACAGGTGGAGCAGCCTGGCTTTTCTGGTTTATTTTTTGGTGCTTTTTTTTTTTTTTTTTGAGACATTTGCTGCTCATCAAAGCCTCTCTTAGCGTAGAAAACATCCTCTGCCACCGACCCGGCACGGAGAGGGCTCACAGAGGAGACATGTTCGTTATCAAAGTTCGGAAAAGCCTTAAAATAATTGAAAAGGTAAATAAAAGAGAGGCGGCGAAGCAGAACGGCTGGCAGTGCCTCCTGCTCGTTAGGAAAGGGGGGCACTTAACACTACACAGACAGCAAATTAGCCTTTAATCATCGCCTGCCTTCGCTGGGTTTTATCTACGAGTGAGTTTCAGCCCAGGCACCTCCCTCGTGCCGGCAGCCCTGGGGACTCCAGCTCGCCTCCTGTTTATTCCCCAGCTGCTTTGTTGTCTCAGATCAGCAGAATAAGGGAGCCGTGTCGGCAGAAGACACTTCTGTGCAGCCAGCGAGAAGTTCACACAGAAAATTGATATTCGCCGCAAATTATTTTGGATGATTTACTGGAATGAATTAACTCACAGCGACGCGGAGAAAATTCCAACAGCACTGCTGCTGCCTGCCTCCCACCACCGAGAGCACCGCTCGGATTCCAGCCTCAACTTTCTGCTGGGAGGATGAGGATGAGGATGAGGATGAGGATGAGGATGAGGATGAGGATGGCGGGAGCCCCTGAGCAGGGCTGTGGCTCAGGAAGCTCCGACAGGGATGGATTTGCTGTGTGGGTGCTTGCAGAGCCTCCAGGTTTGGGAAAACGAAACCAACCCACCACAGACATCCCAAGTTACTCATCTTGCACTCAAAGCAGCCTGGGGAGGGAGGGGATTCTGTCCCCTGGTGAGATCCCACCTGCAGAGCTGCCTCCAGTTCTGGGGCACCCAACAGCAGAAGGATGTGGAGCTGCTGGAGCCAGTCCAGAGGAGAAACCAGAAATGCTCTGAGGCCTGGAGCCCCTCTGCTCTGGAGCCAGGGTGGGAGAGCTGGGGGTGCTCACCTGGAGAAGAAAAGGCTCCAGGGAGAGCTCAGAGCCCCTGCCAGGGCCTAAAGGGGCTCCAGGAGAGCTGGAGAGGGACTGGGGACAAGGGATGGAGGGACAGGACACAGGGAATGGCTTCCCAGTGCCAGAGGGCAGGGATGGATGGGATATTGGGCAGGAATTGTTCCCTGTGAGGATAATGATGAAATCCTGGCACAGGGTGCCCAGAGAAGCTGTGGCTGCCCCTGGATCCCTGGCAGTGCCCAAGGCCAGGCTGGACATTGGGGCTTGGAGCCACCTCGGACAGTGGAAGGGTGCCCTGCCCATGGCAGGGGTTTGGAACAGGATGAGCTTTAAGGTCTCTTCCAACCCAAACCATTCCAGGATTCTCTAATTCTCTCTTGGTTTCCTAGCAGGCAGCAGGAGGGGAGATGTCCCGTGGATGACACCTCCTGCAGACCCCAGATGCTCATGTTGGCACCCGGGGGAGTTTTGAGAAGGATGGGAGCACCAAGGAGGGCAGGAGCTTGTCTGACCCCAGCTCAGCTCTGCTACCTTCATTCTGTTTGCAAGAAGCAGAGATAATGGCACTGATTGATCTTTTTCAGCTCTTTTGAAATCGCAGGATAAAAGACTCTGGGCTTAACACCGTGAAAAGGGAGCATGTCCTGCTGGGACAGCTCTTCCCTTTGTCCATGCCCTCGTCATGGTGACTTCTGTGGTGCTCCCTCGCCACCAAAGTGGCATCACGAGGGATCTTAGTGACTCATGCAGGGTCTGTGTCACTGCCAGCCAGCTCAGCAGAGGGTCACACTGGGGCAGTGGCATTTAGGGATTGCTCGCAGGCCAGGAACGCACCCGGCCAGCTCTTCTCCCTCCCCGACTCTGCTGATTTTGACGGGCTTACAAGAGGCATGAACTCAATCCCTCAATCCTGGATTTCCCTCCCACCACCTCCTCGGCCCTAAATATGAGCAGCAAGGTTTTTTGGGAAGAGGGAGCCCTCCTGCACTGGGGGCTTCCTCAACCACCCCCCCACAAATGGCAAAACTAAGACAAAAAGATCCCTCCACTCTTTTCCTTGGCTGGAGGGGAGGAGGATGAGGCTGGCTGCAAGCTGCCTCCACATTTCCTCTGCCCTGGGATTGCTCATAACCCTGCCTAATCCCTTGAGTAGCTTAAAGCACCCGCGGGGATCTGCTGCTTTACCTGCTGAGCCCTGCAAAGCCAAGAACAGCGAAGGACACTCGCGACAACGGCGTCCCCATCCGGGAAGGAGCCCAGCATCCCATGATCCAGGATGCCCAGAGGCAGCACTGCCCACCACAACCCCCTTTTCAGGGGGAGAATATGGGCTCCAGTCCCTCCTCCAGCACAGGACCCTGTCCCAAAAGCAACACTGATTTTCATCCTCTGTGATTTTCATCCTCTGTGATTTTCATCCTCCGTGATTTTCATCCTCCATGATTTTTCACCCTCGGTGATTTTCACCCCCACTCATCCTGAAGTACAAATGTCCATCAGGCAGGAGTTATCCCATATTTACCCCTCCCCTCCCTGCCCACTGTCCCCCTCCCCACAGGGCATCCAGCCCTGCCAGGCTGTTTTCCCATGGTCAGTCCATGTAATAGCCTGTACATAACCACCTAAACGCTGCAAACTCTTTGAAATAAGCACGGAAATTGGTTTCCAGGCTCCAGCAGTTTCTAAATAATGGATGTTTAAGATAATAATGAAAAAAAAAAGAAAAAGCAAGTGACATACAAAGTGGATTCTAGAGGGGAAAAGAAAAAAGGTGGAGCATGTTCTCAACAAAAAATCTCCAAGAAAACCTGAAACAGCACAGAGGGACCAAGAAGCTCTGGCTGCAGCTGCCAATTTAACCCTGTGCTCTCGCAGTGGAGAAAACCTCATTTCCCTGTGCTCCCCCTGTAACTCCTCCTCACTTTATATTCTGCCTCGCCGCAGATGTAATATATTCTGTCAGTGCAAAATTTGGGCTGAAAAATGTGCTGGCCTTGGGGAGACATCTGGGTTGGATTGGATGGGAGAGAAGAGATGAGAAGGGTGTGTGCCGAGAGCAGGGATGGAACGGAGCTGGAAGGCATCAACCTTTAGCTCTCTCCATCAGCCAAAAGACATCCCAGGCTACCACTCTAAGCAAAGGTCAACTAAACTGCTCATTCCTGTCGGCAGCATCACCTGCACGGCTCCATTTCAGCCACAAAAGAGAGTATTTGCTTAAATCCATAAAAATTCCTTAATGCTGGGCTTGCAGCTGGAGTGGGCAAGGTGGGCATCTCTCAGAAGATCATCAGCAAGAAGGATCACAGAAATGAGGATTTTGGAGGCTGGGAATAGCTGGCAATGTGGGAAGGAGGTTGAGGTACCACTACAGAGAAAACCATAAGAGAATGGAGGAACAGCGAGTCCCTTTTCCCCTCTTCCAGTGTTTCAGGAGGACAGCATTCTCTTTTCCTCCTCAGCAGGCATCCACAGCTCGGTCATCAAGGATCACCCTTTGAGGGAAGGGATAGTTTAGGAGAGCTGAGCGATGCTTCCCACACCAGCAGCAGGATCTGCTCGTGGCAAGACCATCAAAGCAGCTGCTGGACACGCCGAGGGCAGCGGCACCGGCAGCGACGGATGTTTGCTTTAATTACAGCCAGTGTGTGTTACCTTTACACATCACCCAAATCACCCACCCCCGGGCATAATTCACTCAAAGGGGCTTTTTCACCCGACTCAGCAAAATGAAGAGATTCAATTACAGCCTTTGACTGGGCCTGCTTATTGTTATTTATAATACAATACATCGCAGCTGCTGCGGAGAGAGATGTACAGGTCCTGAAATGTTGGCTGTCTTGGCAGTTAATTGAAACGCTGGCGCCTCGCTAGGATTGCTTGTCCTGGCCTCCCTGACGCCGAGTGGTGGCATCTACCTGCTGTCCCATAATAGAGAGGCACTGTCACCAAAGGACACCTGTGGCAGGAGCAGACCTCTTAATAGCTGTCAACTCCTGCGCTCCGAACCCAACGGCCGCCAAGCTACAATGGGGGGTTTCAAATGAATCCTGGAAGAGCACTTGGAGGAGAATGGCTCTATTTTTGAAGAATGACACGGGGGGGATCCACAGCCATTTCCTCTGAATGGCTGCAGACCCAGCTGCACTTTAGAAGCAAAGTGATGGATATTTTTTCTCCCCTCTAGCTGCTCCGTCTCACTCCATCTGAGATGAAGTCGTGCTACCTGAGTCCTTTCTGTCCCTGCCTTGTGATTAGGGAGGGGATGCTGAGGTGGAAAAGGAGCTCATTAGCTGATACCAGGGGCACAAAGTGGGAGGAGAAGTGATTTTCCCTCCTGGAGCAGGGCGGGATTCACTGGGCTTGTGGGAAGGGCTCGGCTCAGTGCCAAGGACTTCACAGCTTGCCTGGATCAAGGCACAGAGGGAAAATTCCCCAGGCAAGCAGCATCCAACACCACCAGTGTGGGCAGCAAACACCCAGCAGCAGCTTCACAAACACACACAAACCTGAACCAGCATTTCATGGAATCACAGGATGGTTTGGGTTGGAAGAGACCCTAAAAATCATCTCATTCCAACCCCCTGCCATGAACAGCCCTTCCAGTAGGTCAGGTTGCTCAGAACTCCATCCCACCTGGTCCTGAACACTTCCAGGGATGGGGCAGCCACATCTTCTCTGGATGTCCCTATTTTATTTTGATGGAGAAACTCAGCCCTACAGCACTCACAGCCACACAGGGGAGAAGAGGAGGAATGAGAAGTCTGGGGTGTCCCAGCACCTGCAGCCCTTTAGGCTGTCACCTGCTCCTGGGTGCGCCATGGAGAGGTTTGGGAATGGCACAGGAGTTTCTGCACAAGGATTTGCCAGCAGCCAAGGCAGTGAATCAAAATTTACCATGCCTTAGAATCACAGAATCATTGAGGTTGGAAAAGCCCTCTGAGATCATTAAGCTCAACCATTCCCCCAGCACTGCCAAGGCCACCACTAAAACATATCCCCAAGTGCCACATCTATGCCTGTTAAATCCCTCCAGGAATGGGGATTCCACCACTGACAGGGCAGCCTGTTCCAGTGCTTGACATCCTTTTAGATGAAGAAATTTTTCCTATTTCTTATATGATCCAGGATACTTTTGGCCTTCTTGGCCACCTGGGCACTCACTGGCTCATATCCAGCCTTCCCACAAGTGCTCCTGTGCTTCCCCCCAAGTGCCACCAGTGGAAGCAAATGGCTGAGAACGAGTAGGGCTGGAGGGTACATGGGGCTCCTGGGACTGTCCTGGATCCAGCCCCTCTCCTAACAGGGCAGGTGAGGCCTCTAACCTAATCCTAACGTATGGGAATAATGCTCAAATGAGCCATGCCAAGAAGGTGAGAATGCAGATCCAGCCAACCCAGAGCCTTTCTTTGATGCTCCATCAGCTGGAAACCCTGGAGGAACTCAATACAAAGCAAATATCAGGTGGAAACAGAGGCAGGGTCAGCCAGGAGGAGAGACTTTCTGTGTCAGCAGGACGCTGAGACGACATCTTTCGTACCGAGTTTCAGTAAACACTCAACTAACCTTATTATTATTATTTTTATGTGCCTATAACGTGCTTCAATGGCCTGAAACAAAGCCCTGCTTTTCAACGGCAACCATCTGAGCGCCTCGGAGTCTTTTTCCCTTCCACTCTGCAAAGCACTCCTGCTCCTTTCAGAGGCGTGGGCTGTGCTCCAGGCAGCCCCATCCATGGAATGCTGCCTGCCTGCTGCCTGCCCGTGTCCCTTCCAGCCAGCTCGTCGCTGCCTTGTGATTGATTGATCGGCGTGGCAGCCTAATAAGCGATAACAGCACATATGACAAACTAAACAACCATCTAATGAATTGATTGACATCCGAAGGATTTGACTTGATGCACAACCCCAGTCACAGATAAGGTTAATGAGGGAGAAATTAAAATGTAGCTCAATGGGTAATGAATACAGCATGTGCCTTGTTGGAACACATGCCAGATCCATCACTCTGAATCAAGTGGTGGTAGCAATTTCTAAATTATTTATTGCACCCCTCATCCCTCCTGTCTCGAGGGAAGAGGCACTTGGACTGGCCTTTGTATTATTTTTGTATATATATATATATATAACTGCATCTCTCTATCTCTGCATTGTGAGGATCCGTAGCCAAAGAAAATTGCTTTGAATTTTGCAATTTTCATGTTGGTTTTTTTTTCCTTTTTGTAAACTCAATAGCAAAAAAATACAACAATCCAGAACCTGTCATGCCATTTGAATCATAATAGCTACAAATTCACTCCTCTGAATAAATGGAGAGGCTTATTTATCAAATATATACAAGATGTCTGTCTAGTTGTTAACACACAGAGGTATGAGTAGGCAGAGGAAATCGAGAAAGTTTACATATTCACTGCTGTCTCCAGGGACCTTCCTTTTCCTCCTACTTCTTATTCTCTCTCCCTTCCCCCAATCACATCTCTAGCTTGCTTTGACTTGCTGTGTTTTTCCTCTTTTCTTTTCCTTTTTTTGCCTCAAATGCGTCTGGCTGACAAAACTTAGGCTGTCAGAAATGATCAAGAGATGAAGTTGCCAGGGAAGGGGAGAGAGACTTGCATGGAGATGCATTTCCCTGTGTCTCACTGCCTGCATGAGAGGGGATCTCCTCTGCTACCCAGGAGGGGAGCAGGGGACTCTCAGTCTGCTGGAAATATTTGATTATTGCGTGGATTTATTTCCTCTTTAGGAAAGGGGAAGCCAGATTCACCAGAAATGGGTCTCTGCTGGTTCTCAAAGGGACAGATGCTGGTGGAGAAAGAAGTCAACCAGCATCACATGGGCTCTCTATATTATTTATTCCTGAACTCCAGGATGCTTGGAGCAGTGACCAGGGGATGTGCTGTCCAAAGAGGGATGAGGAGTAGACAGGGACTGAGCAAATGTCTTCATACTGACACAGGGCAGGTTTACATTGGATATTGGTGAGAAATCCTTCCCTGTGAGGGTGGTGGGGCACTGGCACAGGGTGTCCAGAGAAGCTGTGGCTGCCCCTGGGTCCCTGGAAGTGCCCAAGGCCAGGCTGGACAGGGCTTGGAGCACCCTGGGATAGGGGAAGGTGTCCCTGCCCAGGGCAGGGGGTGGAACAGGATGAGCTTTGAGGTCCTTTCAACCCAAACCATTCTGGGTCTCTATGAAATGCTGAGTCTGCATCCAGCGAGGAGACACCAGCTGCAGCCTTTCCTTGCAAAGTTTGGGGACTCCTGTGGCTCCAGGTCCTGAACGATCTGCCAGGACACCCCGGCTGCTGAGCTGAGTATCAGCAGAGGAAAACACCCCTTCAACCAACTCTTGGGTGAACCTAAGAGCCAGGGAGAGCCTAATGACCTTTCTCCTCATCAGCAACCCGAGACAGTGAAGCCAACAGGTCTGAACTGTGTTTTCCACCAAATCCTTTAAAAACAGTGCCTGGCTGTTGTGGGGATAAGTCCCTGCAGCAGCAGAAGCAAAGCCATTGCTCAGTCCAGGAGTCCTGTCTCTCTCCCATGTCCTCCCCAGCAGAAAGCCCAGCACAGACACAGACAGCTGGATAAAACAGCAATCTGCAGCTCCTAAAGGTGAGCTGAGGTCAAACCTCTGTGGGGATGTTCAGAAAACACCTCGGGGGCTCCCTGACCTTCCATACCACGTGTGGGACGGTGAGGAAAATCCCACTATGAAAAGGAGACAGAGGAGTCCTGCAACTTTATTGGAATAAAGGGAGAGAGTCCACTGGGGCACAGCCCGTGGGGTTTTCTCTCTCAAGGTTTTGGAGGGCACAGCCTCCTTTTATCCTGAACTCCTGGCTGCACATTGCCCTCTTCCCCATCAGCTGAGGTACCAGGAAGGTACAGCCTTCCCAAACTCATGCCTTGGAATGGCTACCTAGAACACAGGCTAGACAAGATAAAAGAATAAGAACAGGCATTTATTGAAGGCCTTCAATAGAGACACCTTGCTCAGTCAAAGACTGCCAGTGGGGCTACACCCAAGATGGACAATGATCATGAACTTTTCAGACAATTGTAAATTTGGTCTATTTGCATATCAGGGGTTAATTGTCCAATTACAGCTTCAGGTAATGAAGTCACATTCCCCCAGTTTGCTCCCACCAATTCACTTTTGTTTATACTTTTCGTGACTTGAGGCTGTCAAGTGTCCTTGAATCTCAGGCCCAGAGGAATTATTTTGTCTGACCAAAATGTGAAGACAGTAACTACACTCTATATGGAGTTTAGAGCTATGCACTAATGCAGTACATGATTTGAAAAATATGAAGTCTAAAACCCTAGGGCATCAGAACTGCTTACCCCATATTTCCCCTTGCACCTCTCATTTTACCCCAAATTTCGGAAGTTCAGCCTTGTGCAGACCCAGCTGTCTCTCAGGAGCCAGGCTGTCCCTGGTCTCTGTAAAGAACCTGCTGCTTGAAGTTGGTGGAGAAATTAAGACCCATTCCAAAGCCGTTAACACCCAAAACCTGACCCATGGAATTGTTTGTGAAGACACCAGCACGCATCTTCCCTGTCAGGACCAAGAGGTCACTGCAGATGCCACCGCAGAAGGCGCTTGTGCTGCGGAACGCTTTCCTTCCCCACCAGCAGGAATGTTTGCAGATGAGCAAAAGCTTCCAGAAGGCTCGAGCGAAACATCCACATTTTTTAGGTGCTCGTCTGAACCCATTAGCACATCTTAATTGCTATCGGCACAGACTTCCCCACGTCTGCCGAGTCTGTCTGCCTGCTCGGGGATGAGGGAAAAGCACCGGCGCGCAGCCCCGGATCCTGCCGGCTGCAAGTTCGCTCTCCTCCGTGCACAATCTGTCCCCGGGGCTCCTCAGCTGTTTGCAGGAGGAGGCAGGGAGAGGGAAAGGAGCCAAGGCTCATCTTACAGCCCTTCTCTTGCTGAACGCCGCGAATCACGGCGGGCTTTGCCAAAACACCCCGAGCCCAGAGGGACGCCCCGCTTCCAGCGAGCAGCGCCGGGGACATCCCGCACACCGGTGCCTTGCGTGCCTACAGCGCTGTGGGCACATGAGGAGGTTTTCCGAGGACAGAGGGGCTTCCCCAAACCAGGGAGGGAGGTGGCAGCCAAGGGACGGCATCTGCCTGCCGACTCCCGGGCAGGGAAAAACTTGGAGCTGCTGCAGAGCATCAGTTAATTTGTCATCATGGAAACAGCCGGCCCGGGTCAGCGGCTGTTGGCGGAGGAGTCGGGAAGTGCTGCTGGTGGTGATCTGTTCTTTTTCTCTCTTTTTTTTTTTTTTTTCCTTTTTTTTTTTAAGGGGATTTCATTTTTTTTTTTAAGGGAAAAAAAAAAAAAAGCTGCCTTGATAAGGAATTTACCAGGGCAAAATGAGATTACACCGGAGCTCGGAGTAGCTAAAAGCAGCAGTTTGCTGGGGACTCGGAGGCTGCTGCTTACACTATCTCTCTATCATCACATATATCCTTCTATCTAATCTATCTCGCACCATATATACCCTTTAGCTCTCCAGCTCCCACAATCCCTGCCCTCTATCCATCATCCACCTATTCATCAACACATATCCAGTTCTATCTACCTAGCCATCACTATAAATATCCCATCCATCCATCTCCCTCAATCTATCTCTCATCAGAGAGACCCTTTCCCTACCTACCTGCTCATATACCCACAGATATATCCCCGCACCCCCCCGTCTGTCCATCTGTCACCGGCAGGGCGCTCACCTCCTCTCCCCCATCCCTCACCGCACGTTTCCTCCCATCCGCCGGCCCATCCATCACAGCCTCTCGCTGCGAGGGGCTGGGGCGCCTCTCTGCTCCATTTACTACCCGAGGGCACCAGATATTTCCCTGTGGATCACTGGATTCATAGCCCGCCGAGCAGCAGGACCTCTTCTCCCACACGCCGGCAGCCCCGGGGAGGGGATGGAGCAGGAAAGGCGCTCTGAGCCAGCCGGGGAGACTCAGTGATGGTGTGGGTGTGGAGAGCTCACAGCGCTCAGCCGGGCTGGGCTGCACCTGCACATCCACCGGCAGGAGCACGGAGCCAGACCAAACCACGGGAATGCACAAAATCCCAGGCACGCACTTATAAGGAAGGTGCTGAGTACCTTCTTCAAGGTGCAGAAAGGATGTGAAGAAAATCCTGATCCCCACACTAGGGAAGAGCATCAGTGCCCTGCATCCCCCCAGATCCTGCCCAGCTCCTCTGGCAAGCAAGAGGAGAGGAATTTTCCTTGTACTGATCCATTTGCTACCGGGGCTCCAAAAATGCCGTATTCCCTCCCCAAATCAGCCGCTGACCAAATCACACCATAGCCAGCCCCTCACCAACTGCCAGGCTGGCACAGCGCCTCCAGGCTGGAGCCAAAGGCAGCCTAGGCTGGGGGTGGTGGGGGGAGGATGCTGCCGAGTGGCACCGAGCCACAAAATTTGCCAGAGAGAAGAAAACACCCAAGCAGTGCTTAAAAACTGAAAGCTGTTACTTTAATTACGGGCTTTCTGCTTTATCACCAATAGCGTTTCTCACACATTCATCAGTAAACCTGGTAATAAATCAATCGCGGGTAGCCAGGAGCTGCAGTCTGGCTCCTTCCCTTTCTCTCCCCTGCTCCCTGCGAGCTCTCACACCATTAGTATGCAGTCCTGCACTGCCAGTCTGTGCATTCCTCATCGGCTTTGGACTGGAGCTGGTATCAAGCGGATGCCCCCAGCACAGATTTCACACAGCCAGCTCTGCCTGTGGGGAAGGCAGGCGCTGGTGGAGGAGATGCTGGACGTGCCTGTGTCTCCCAGGGCACATGCACAGTCCTGGCTGCACGCTGCAGGGATATTTCTGCATCCACGGGGAATTTCAGGATGGGAGGGATGCAGGGATGGGGCAGGGCACTCGTGTCCCACATCTGCATGCAGGCATCAGCTGCTGTGCATCCTCCCACTCCGTCTGCTCCTTGTTTTGTGCCCAGAAATCCCAATGGTGAGGCCGGGGTGGGGGCTGTGGGCACACTGGCTGAGCAGAGGGGTGACAAAGTCTCAGCTACAAAATCTTTTCCATGCATGGACAGCGGTCCTGCACACTCGAGGCTGGGGAGAACCACGTGAAGGTGTTTCCCTGTGCCTTTGCTGTGCCCTTGCACTTGAGGCAGCCATGAAAAGCCACCTCTGCCACCTGTCCCACACCCAAAAAAGCAAAAAGTTCTGGTCAGTGAAACATCCAGTCATTATGCACTGGAGGTGCCAGTGTTATCCCTGCGTGCACCAGGTCCTGGAGAGGATATTGCATGTCCTGACTGTCCACAAGTCCCAGAATGTGCCAAATCCTCCTGTCTGGATCTTGCTGGAGCAAGATTCAGCAGTGGGAGCTGAGGCTGAGGATGCTGACCCTTGCTGAGAACTCTCTGCAGGGGCTGTTTGACACCTGCCCTCTCCTCGACCTCCCTCTGTCCTCTGCAGCAAAACCAACAACAGCTCTGCTGCTGAAACACAAATTAAACAATTCCAACCCCTTCATTTCCCTATCACCTCTGCCAACTTCCCAAATCTGTTTTTTCCTCCCATTTGAATGTTTCTGGGTTCACTTCACTGAGGCAGAGGTGCTCCCCTCTCCCCTCTCCCCATGCCGGTACCTGCTGCTTCCCATCAGCCGTGTGAGGGCTGCACAGATGTGCACACAGCAGTCCAGATGTGCACGGCACATTGCCAGGCTGCTGGGGTGATGATGGAGAAGGAGCAGCCTCCCACCTCCCAAAATGAGGAGATGGGCTCCCTCCAACTGCTGCTGGAGCGAGTGTGTAAATCCAATTGACCTTGAACACTACTTGGCCCGCTAATTAATGCTCAGCAGAGAAGCAAAGGGCCAAGACTCTTTCCAGAGGAGGTGGCCAGGGAAGAGGAGCAGCCGTCCCTCCGTGCTGTGTGTTTCTGTGTGGATGAAAGGACACAGCTCTATGTTTAACCAGGAAAATCCCTTCCCTGGGGCCCATCCTTGGGAGTGGGAGCCAGCCGGACGCTCTGGGACCACAGACCCAGGGAAAGCACCCTAAGGCAGAGCCACTGCACAGCCCAGCACACACCTCCCGTGCTCACAGACCCCACACAGGATCCCAAGCACCTTCCTGGGATCTCTCCCAGCCTGTTCCCTGCAGAGATCAGCTCCAGCCTTCTCTGTCGGGGTTTGCATCTCCGGCACGCACTGACTGTCTCCCCCCATCACTCTCTCTGTATCTCACCCTCCCACACCAACACACACATTTCCCTCTGCTCATCCCCTCCTTCAGCCTGGCACCGGGAGCTCCAGGCTTGACATTTCCATCTCTGGGTTATTTACAGGAGGGCACATCCGAGGCAGCGGTCACAGGTGATTTCCCCGCGCCGCCGGCTCGGTTCCGCGCGGAGCCGCAGGGGGCAGATTCCTCACTGCAGATATCATTAATTCTGCAAATCCCCAAATCCCACCCTCCTGCCATCCTCGTCCTGGGGAATGTGGAGTCACAACAGCCTAAAACTGGCAGCAGCCAGAGTCCTGCAGGAGCTCCCGCTGTCCTGGCTGCTCTTCCCTCCACAGCCCCAGGGGAAAGTGGAGTCCCACGGGCTGGATCCCGCCTGGTCCAGGGGCAAGTGGAGTGAAAAAGGAGGGAGGAAGCCCCTCCATGGCTCTGCTTCCCAGGCAGGGAATTGCTGGGATCACACCTGATTTGGATCCAGCAATGGAGGGACTGAATTCTGGACTGGTCCTGCTCTTACATAGGGTGAGGCCAAAGAGCATCACCTGCAAACCCAAACCCAGCCCATAACACACTTTCTTCCAAAAAATAACAAACTGATACCAAGTGATTGCAACCGCCAGGAACTGAGGGAGATTCATCTGCTACAGCTCCTGCCAGGAGCTGCTGGTGAACTGGAAAATCGTGTCACAGCCTCCTCTTTGGAGCTGCTCCTGCACAAGGGACACCTTGAGCCTCCAGCTCAGGTGAGCTCCATCACTGTCTTGCATTTCTCAGGTGGACGGTCAGAAAGGAGGTGAAGTCACTCCTGCAGCCACCAAGCTGCTGCTCTGCCCCTGCCCTGAATCCTGATGCCGTTGGTAAATCCCCACCTAGCAGGGATGGTGCCCCAGAACAGCTGGGCTGGCCAGGATCCGAGGAGTTGAGCATCACCTGCACCCCCAGCAATGCTCAGAGCCCAGAGCAGCACACAAACAAGGCCCCAGAAAAACCCAGTGCTCCTGGCTCACACCTCACTGCAGGAATGGGATGGGAAGGTGCCATCCCAGGGAGCTCCCAGCACACCCAGGAGCTCCCCAGCTGCTGCTTTCCTCACTCAGTTGCCTCCCTGACCATAACTACTCCTTAATTATTTAATGTCTGCAAGACACCTCAAGACTTTGCATGGGAAGGGAGATGAACTGCACGACCTAAAATTGGTCTTTTCCATCTCGAACTCCTTGCATTTTATCCTGGGATGAAAGGAGCTCTATTAGGCAAAGCATCAGTATTATTAGATTTCCTTGGAGCCCTAACAAACGGATATTAGATTATTACTGCAGATGCATTTCTAAGGCACTCATCACCAGAGTATCTGAGCATCAATTACACAGATTTAGAGATAAAAAATGCTTTCCCCCGGAGAACAGGGTACAAAACCCCCTCTCTTTTTGCCTCCCTTCCCCATCTCTTCCAAATACATTTACCTCCCTCCCACTGCCTTCTGCAGAGCTGCAGCTGCTTACGAGGAAAGCTCTCAGGTTGATGGGCAACCCTGCAATCTTTGAAACATCTGAAGCAGCAAAAGCTTTTTGTAAAGACTGGCAGGAGTCAGCTGAAGAGATTTCAATGTGCAAATGGACATAAAAAGATGCAAGAGGGGGAACGAAACGTTGGATTTATTGTTCTAAGGACAAAGGATTTGCTATTAGATGAGATGACCCCACGGCCTGGCTCCAGCACCTACAGGTCACAGTGCACAGAAAACCCGTCCTGCTTTTGGGGTGAAAGGGAAAAATGGAAAAAAGTTCAGGTTTGACTGTGCTGATAAGGTCTCTGATAATTCCCTGCCTTACTATTGCCATTATGCTAACCCCTAGCAACACCACAGGAACTGGGCTGGATATTGAACACACAAATCCACGGCTGGAAGTGCTTAAAGGCTGAAGAGAAAAGATCAAAGTTTGAGAGGGAAAAACACAGAGAAGAGGCTTGGCCAGGATCACATGACTGGTACCAAACTGCTCCTCATCCCCCAGGCCCCAGCACACTCAGGGACCCTGCCACACCACCCCTGCCTAATTCAGGATTTCCTGCCCTTTCAGCTGATCTTGCTTCCAAAAAGACAAAATATCTCAATGAATTTAATCTCAGTGCATGTTCTTTAATTTCAGCTGCTGGATCCAGAGATTGTGGTTTGGCCCAATTTCAGAGCAAAGCATCAAATCCATTCCTTTCACCAAGCCAAGTCCCTTCCAACCTGTAGGTAAATACTTCAGGACTACACTCAGGAGGTGTTTCCAGCCCCATGACAGTCCCCTCAGCAAGCTGTCAGAAGGGCCAAAACCCAAACAAAATCCCTTAATTCTCTTTCCAGACCTGGATCCCATCTCCACTGTGCATTCACGCTGCCCTGTGAGCCCAGCCCAGCTGCTTGGCTCATCCCAAAGCCCCTCCTGCACGGCTGGTGCAGACAAAGCCACTGTTCTGGTCAGCCCAGCTTTGTGTGTCAGCCAGAGCAGCCACTGGGCAGCAGGGGAAGCAGCCCTACTTCACAGAAAAGCTGTCAAAATCACCTTCTGCTTCTCTCCATGGCCAGGACTCAGAGCCAGGATAAGGCTCTCCTCCTGCCATCCCAGCTCTGCCCCACCAGGATCAGGAGCCCTATGTGGCAGTCTTGAAAGGGACCTTAAAAATCATCTTTTTCCACCCCCTGCCATGGGCAGGGACACCTTCCACTATCCCAGGTTGCTCCAAGCCCTGTCCAGCCTTGCCTGGAGCACTTCCAGGGCTGGTGTGTGTGTGGCCATTCCAGTGGTCAAGTGCAACTTCCAAGCAATGCAGCTCTTGGCATCCAACTGACTCAGCATCACTGGGATGGACCAGATGTCCCTTGGTGTGACAGCTGCCAGCCCTGGGAGCACTGTCTGCAGGGTTAAACACTTTGCAGGATATCTGGGAAGGCCCAACTCATCCACAAGGTGGTTTGGATGTAGCCATGATCCTGAGTCCTGCCCTGCAGGGGAAACCTGCACAGAGGAGATGAAAGAGAGCCAGGGCCCAGCTCTGGGACACTTTAAAGGGAGAGGGCTTGGGATGGACAGGACCCAATGCAGAGAGAGGGAGCACGAGCAGAGGGGTTTGGCTATGGCAGAGCAGGGCATGGTCAGCAAATCAACCACAAATCCAAGAAACAGAGCATTCCTCCTGCCCCAGCACTGCAGGATGCCCACAGCAGCATCCAGCCAAGGGACTGGCACAGGGGGATGGGCACCCAGCACTGACAGTGGATGTCAGGAACAGCCAAAGCTCAAATGTTAAAGAACAAAACCCATCCCCCTCTCATGAGTGATTTCACAAGTTACAAGGTCAATGCACTTGTTCCTCTCTCAGGCAGAGACACAGTTTGACCTTGTGCTGCTGCCCTGAGCACGGCTGGAAAGGCATTTTCCAGCCCCAGTGAAGGTCGGGCATCAGCAGCACTTCTGTTCGTGTCCCAGATCCCTGCCAAGCTCAGAACAGAGCCTGGGGATCTCATTGCTGAACCCCCCCAGGACTGCAGGTCTCCTCCCCATCAACCCCACACAATTCCATCACCATCTTCGCTGCCTGTGCTGGGGAGGAAAAGATATTCCAGCACATCACCTGCCCTGCACAGATTTATAAAGAAGAGGAGGGAGGTTTCCCAAAGGTTCAAAGACCCATCTGTTCCTCCTCTCCTGCAGCTTCCCCTCCATCTCAAGCATCTCTCCACGTTTCAGGAGCAGCCTCAGAAATCGATGCTCACTGAATCACAGTTAGATCCTTTGGTTTATTTATTATTTTCCCAGCTTGAACTCAAACCTCCTTCCGCATGGCGAGAGCAGGGGATGAGCTACGCAGCGTTCCACAAGCGCAGGCACCGCGGGAGGGACAGACAGCAGCGAGGGAAGGGCAGGGCAGGAGACCTCCCCTCCCTGCACATTGCTCCAGACACCACCAGGCTTCCAGAGCCCAGAATGGCCTGGATTGGAAAGGGACATTAAAGCCAATCCTATTCCAACTCCCTGCCATGGGCAGGGACACTTTCCACCATCCCAGGTTACTCCAACCTCGAATCCAATCTGGCCTTGGGCACTTCCAGGGATGGAGCAGCCACAGCTGCTCTGGGCATGCTGTGCCAGTAAGGAATGACCTGATCCAAGTCAGTGATCAGCTGATGGATGCAAGATCTGGGAGAAGAAGGTTTTCTGTGCATGCCTGCTGTTGAACAAGGGTTTTTCTGAGTATTCTTCTGCATTTTGCACCACCTGGGCTGTGCTCAACACATCGACCCTGATGCAATTCTTCTGTGAAGGCCAGATGAAGGAAAAAAGCAGGCAGTTATCAAAAATCCCTGGCAGCAAGGACAGAGGAACACCAGGGCACATGCCCTGCTCTGATATCTTCACCAGCAGTGTCTCTCCATCACCTTTCTGCTCCTAATCCACCACCTTTACCCCAGCTGAGCATCCAACACTTTCGATCAAGGTTGGATGTCAAGGGTGTTGGATGTCTATGGACAACATCTTTGAAACAAGGAGGCAGCACCGGCAGGTTCCCACCTTGGCTCTGCCCGCAGCAACACTGGGCAGCTCACAGGAGTTTCCACAACAGGCACCAGCCCATTACACCCTCCACCAGAGGGATCCAGACCCACTGGGGCTTCCCCAAATCCCCATCCCCCAGAGCAGAGCCCTCCCGCAGCCCCGCGCTCGCCGCTTCCCAGGCGGGGCTCACCCTGGCCAAGTTAATTGCAAAGACGGCAGCACCAGAGCAGAAAGCAACCAGCAGGGCTCCCTGGAAAAGTCAATTCCCACAGCACAGAGCTGATGGGATTCCTGTGCAGAGGAGGGCAGAGAGGGGCAGGGGTGAGGGAGCTGAGCGTGTCCCAGACAATCGCGCGGATAAATAACCAGTGCTGACATCTGCCGAGAAACACCTTCCCCTCTCCACGCTGAGAACTGCAGCCTAATAATATCCCAATTGCCCCCCCCCATCCTTCTCCATCCCTCCCCCACCCAATTACCGAGCCTGACATTATCCGTCATCTTCCCTTTGTGTCGGCGAGAATCCAAACGCAGACGCCGAGAAATTAATAATAATTGTTGTGTCAAAATGCGGGATGTAATCAGGATGCGGCGTGGAAGCTAATACAAACACAAACAAATGGTATTTATCCTCCCGAAAGATCCCTCCCCTCCCTTCCCCAAGGGCCGCTGATGATAATACTCATGGAAGAGATGAATCAGTGCTAATATAGGGATTAGGAATAGATCCCAAACCCCAGCCTGGGCTGCAATCAAAAGGAGCGCTCTTAATTGAAATTAGAGCTGGGATTTCGGTGCCTCTGCAGAGATGGGTTAAGCCCATTGGGGCTAAACAGAAGGGAAAATAAAAATAGCATCTTTATTCAAGAACAAGAAGGTGGGAATGAGAAAAAAGATCCTCTCTGGCTTCGACACACCTGGTTTGCTCAGTCTTGGCTTTGGAGCTGGGTTTTGTCCCAGCGCCGATTCCCGTAGGCAGGGCAGAGACGATGCTCCCGCTTCTCCCTCAGGCATCTCTCTGCCTTTTCAGCTTGAGATGGGTTCAGAAAGGATATTTCAAGATCAAACCACACCTCCCATGCTCTGAGGGAACCCAGGGCAAGCTGAACTCGGGGTCCTGTCCCCAACTCTTTCCTGAAACTTTTTACGGCTCTGCAAGTGAAACGTGCTCTTTCCCCCGATGCTCACGCCAGCAAAGATAAGCGTTCTCACTTTCATTCCTTTTTTTCAGAGGCACAAAAGGAGAGGAAAAGACCACCTGAAAAAAGGCACAACTTCTGCTTTTATTGCTGCTTCATTTCCCACATCCCTCTGCATCCCAGGGCCACCTGGACCGATATCCTCAGCAGCAAAAAGACAATTTCATCACCCCACCAAGCCCATCTGAGCCATTTATTTAGAGAGGCTGAATTCTTCCCAAATCCCAGTCCCAGGCAAGAGGGATGCTCAGGAGCTTAATGGCAGCATCTCACTTTCTCCCTTTCCAAAGGTTTTGGTGATTACTGACTCCTCTTCCTGACTCTCTCCCAGCCCCACGCATCACCCTGAGTGATCCCTCTCTGTGGATGTTGCTCAAACACACATGAGAAGCAGAAAATAGGATCCAGGCACAGATTATTCCCACGAGCGTATTAGCAATTCCTGTGCTTTAATTCCAAATTAGATTTTACGTCTAAAAACAGGTTTCTAAATTCTTGGCTTGGGCACTGTGCCACAGTCTGTGCCTTCTGCTGGCACATACAAACCCAGACTGAAACCTGGCACCAAAATAAATCACCCAACTCCAAACCCTCCTGCTGCCAAAGGCTGGGGTTTGGCTCTGACCTTCACCATTCTCGCTCCAGCCTCACACAGCCCAGTTGTGCAAAAAACTTTTGTGATTTTCTTTTTTTTTCCAGCCAGGAAAATCCCATTTCCAAAGCTGAGAGACAAAGAGAAAACCCTCTATGAGCAGCACAGACTTAATTCATCTCCTCAGTGGCAGCAGGTCCTTGAGGGCAACCCAAGGGCTTGCAGGTCAGGAGAGACTCAGTGGAGTATGGCCAGTTAGAGATGACTTAGATGCATTCCCATTCCCTGGTTAAACTTCCTGTATCTCCACAGTGTCCTCTCCAGGGGAAGCTGACCCCACAGCACACAAGTGTTCAGAGACATAAAGGAACAAACGGTGATGCTGTCCCTCACTCCAGGATGGTGCCGTGGGTTTTACAGCCTGCCTGCATCCCAGCCAGACTTGGATTTATCCCCTAAGGCTGCTGACAGCTCTGAGGACTCCAAGCTCTCTAGATGGCTGTAATGACCAACATAGCAGGCAGTGACTGGTGATACAGACACCAGAGCTTTGAAGACCACCCAAAAATCCCCTAGCAGCTTTTGTTTGTGCCTTCAATTACGAGTGCACCAGGATTAGCCACAAGAGCAGACTCTGAGAGCAGCTCCCAGCTCCGAAAAGCCTGGCTCATCCCACACTGAGACACTGAATCCAGTACAGGTCTTGAGCCCAGTCCAGAGATAAATTTATTTTAAACACAAGCACGGTGTGGAAACTTGGCATTCTGCAGCCAGATGCCTCTGGAGCCAGTGTGCAGCTGGGCAGAGCAGCCCACCAGGAGCTGGGGCATGTGCAGCTAAATGAGCTCCCCACAGGCACACAGCAGGAGCAGATCCATCCTGTCCAAATTCTGCTCCCAAAAACTTGGCTAGCTGCCCCAAGGCAGGAATCTGGTTTCTCCACCAACAGCAGAGGTTGATGTCTCTAAAAGAGTCCTATTTAAGGATGATGTGAGGGGCACCTTGGCACTGCCTCTCTCCCTGCTATCCACCGGACACGAGGGCTGGAGCGCAGCCTCCACACCCAAGGATGCTGTAGCACAGAGAATCCCAGAGTGGTTTGGGTGGGAAGGGACTTAAAGCTCATCTTATTCAACTCTCCTGCCATGGGCAGGGACACCTTCCACTATCCCAGGTGACTCCAAGCTCCATCCAACCTGGCTTTGGACACTTCCAGGGATGGGGCAGCCACAGCTTCCCTGGGCAACCTGTGCTAGGGCCTCACCACCCTCATAGGGAAGAATTCCTTCCTAATATCCCGTACAGACCTATCCTACTTCAGGTTTATCCCATTCAGTGCTCCACCTAACGAGACTCAGCAGAAAAGCAAAGACCTGAGAATCCCTTGTCCCTCCCGCCACCTCTAAACAGGCGCTTTATTCCCAAGCTGATTTTCCTGTCTGCAAAGCACACATCTGCCCCGCCAGCATCCCGAGGCTGGCCATTATCCAGGCCCTCCTCCCAGCTCTACCAGCCCCTCGCTGAGCTGGAGCTGTCCCTGCATGATCCCTCTCAAGTCACAAATTAGGACGGCAGAAGAGGAGCCGGGCAAACCCCGCACCCACGGCGGGGCCGCGGATTGGCGCGAGCATGGAAATTCATTCATATGAATTTGGAATATAATACCTGACACAAGATGTATCGCTGCTGCCATGCTGCAATCCCAGATAAGGACACAGCAGTAACAGATGGAGGAACAAGGCACTTATCTTGTTAGCTGATGGATTTATCTCTCCTTCCCCCACCCTTGCCTACATATTCCATAGTGTGCAGGGAGCCGCGTTCCTCGGCAGAGCAGCATATGGAGCACGAATTGATTTCTTCCTAACACCCCCTCCACACTTTAATTCAATAAGAGCTGGAGTGGCGGATAAACAGCTTGTTGTGCTAGGAAAATTTCAAAACAGTCAAGAAAATGTCAAACTGTCTTTTTTATGAGTGTCTTTCTTTTTTTTTCTTTTTTTTTCCCCTTTTTTATTTTTTTCCCCTATTCGTTCCCCTTTCTTCTCGGATGTTCAGTGAGGAGCTCCATGCCTGGAGTGAGCAGTCCTTCCCTGGCAGACACCTGGACATCTCCTGTCAGGCCAGTCCATGGCAAAAGGTGGCTTTGGTCCCATCCTTGGATGGGAGCTGGGAACACAGTGACTCCGGGTAGAAGATTAGGCAGATGGTTTCATCTGGCAGCTCCCTTAATCTCATTACTGGAGCTGGTGGAAGTTTTTAATGTGATCTCTCTTTCCTTCTCTACCCTCACCCCATTCAAAATGCCTGTTCTCAAAAAAACCCAGACATGTTTCCTTAGTGGTTTCTTTGTTAGGAACAGATAAAAAATTTCTTTAAAAAACTACTCCGTTTTTATTTTTGGTGTCCTCTCCTTCTCTATTATTTAGCTGTGAAAAGGAGGAATTATTAGAGAAGAGGAAAAAGCACAATTGGATGTTTTCTGGTCCTTGCTCAAAAATATGGAGCACTTTGGAAATAGCAGGGACGTGTTTCTGAGGACCATAAGGCACCTTGTGTGCTCTTGCCCTGCAGCCTCCTGTGCCAGCAAACCCAAGCAAAGGCTGCAGCCATGGAGGTTTATTTAGGAATGTGGAAATCTGGATTTCCCAGCATGTCCCACACTCAAGGATCCTTGCTTGCCTTCAGACTTCTCCCAAACACCTCACTCCTGCTATTCCTCTTGCAGCTGCCTGCTTCCTTCCACCCTATAAACCAGCCAAGAGCCTGAACTGCACCCAAACACACCAACCCATCACTGTCCTCCTTCCCAGCTCTCTCCACACCTCCCTAGCTTGGTCTCCTGAGGGATTCTCCCAAGATAAAACCCTTCAGGGCTTCTCCTCCCCATCCATGCGTCCATTCAGGAGCTCATTTCTCTTGAATTTCCCTGCAGAGCAGAGATCAGCAGTCCCAAAGCTCAGCCTGGCGCCACACATGGTCAGAGCCATCCCTGGCTCTCAGCTCCCAGTGCTGGTGAAAACTATCTCCAAGTGAGTTTGGAGGAGGAGATGGAGCAATGAAGACCACTCCAAGAGACTGCTTTCATATTTTGAATAAATTGACAAGAACACAGAGAAAGAAGAGGGGAATGTGCTCCCATGAATGACCAAAAGGAAACCAAATGGATTCCCAACAGGAACAACAGAAAACTTCACTTAAGTGAAGGAATAAAAATGTGTCCCTTAAAAAATGTAGGAGCTGCTCTGTTTCCTTCAAAACTTCTCCTACAGAGTCTCAGCACGGATTCAGGAGTCACTCAGACATGCAGGGGACACCCTGTGCATCCTTGTTTAAGTGTCATGGGTGGCCTCAGCATCCTGGTCAGGATAGGACACCACCTTACCCCGCATCACCAGCAATAACTTTGGGAGGTCAAACAAGGAAGGAGTCAGCATCCACAAATCCCACCCCAGGACAGTTTCATCCCCTGGGGAGCAGAAATAAAGACAGCCAAACCCACGGGACAGGCAGCACACGGGGCTGGGGCTGCACATCCCTGCGGGGTCAGCGTTACACTCCAGCAGCAGGAGCAGCAGCAGCGCGGGCTGGGCGTGAGCTGGGATGGTCTGGGGGGAGAAAACGGACCTGCAGGAGAGTGCCCAGGGAAGGAGGGCTCTGTCCTGCAGCTCTCCACCTCCCGCCATCCGCCTGCTGCGGTGCTGGAAGGCGAGAGCCGCCTCCCCACCCCCTCTGCAGCAGAGCAGTGCAGAAGGCTGCAGGATCCTGCAGGGAGCCGGCGTGTTTAGCATGCAGGAGAGAGCGCAGAGCAAAGCCCTGGCTCGTGCCACGGAGCAGCCGGCCGGGAGCAGCAAATTGCTGCTGGAAGGAGCTTGGTGAATCCACAGCCCCTCGCTGCTCCCCCTCCTCTTCCCATTTAGCTCCTGGCTGCAAAGCAGGGATGGGGTTCGGTGCCTCAGTTTCCCCTCTGTGAGAGAATCCCACCACCCTTCTTGCTACGGCCCCAAACTGACGGGGAGGAGCAGCGAGGAACTCACCCCTCTGCTCCAGAACCATCACCCCCTTGCTCCATCCCTTCCTCCCTGCCAGCTTGCACTGGGCACCCACAACCCCAGTGACAGTGGCAGCACACAGGCACCCACAGGTGATCCATAACAGCACCCCGACACCCACAGGTGATGCCTTCCAGCACCCCGACACCCACAGGTGATGCCTTCCAGCACCCAGACACCCACAGGTGATCCATAGCAGCACCCAGGCACCCATGGGTGATGCCTCCCACCACCAGGGGTGATCCATCCCAGCACCCAGGCACCCACGGGTAATGCCTCCCAACCAGCACCCACCTCATGCCACAGCCCCACACTGAGCTCTCCTCCTCCACAGCAGGCTGGGGCTCAGCCCCTCCAAGCCTTACCTGTCACCAGTGTCCCCTCCTTGTCCCTTCCTCACCTCCCTCCATGGTCACACCAGGGAGGGGACCAAAGCAGGTGACAGCACACCAGCACCAAGGGCAGACAGTCCCCGTTTGATGCCGGTGTCTCTGGTCAGCTCTGACCCCCTGCATCCACCTTCCCCCCGAAAAGGACATGAAGAGCCCCTTCTCCCCCCACCCAGAGCACTTCAAACCTGCCCCTTTCAAAAGAAGCTCTCTCCAAGCACCCAATTACAGCTCAGTGACTGAGGATGAAAAGCTGCTCTCGGAGCATCCTGTTTTCTCTTTATTTTCCCCCCTTTTCAAGGTTCCTTTTCCCTCCCTTCTCATGAGGTTAAAGAGCTAAAGACCAGCTCAGAGCCAGATAATAGAGTGACAGTGCCTCATAAAGAAGCAGCCGAAGCTTTGGAGAAAGCTGGCATACGGTGCATTAGGGATTTCTGTCGCAGCAGCTGGGAGTAACAGTGACCCCCTGAACTCAATTTGCTCCACGGCTTGAAAACCAAGGAAAGCCTTTGGACTGTCACACTCCTGCTCTGGCTTCCAAGGGTGGCTGTGGACTTTGAGTGAGCTCTCGGGGGCTCAGAGTGCCCCTCAACCTACAGCTCCTGCCCTTGGTTCATGTCTGGGACTGGAGGTGGCACCCCAAACCCTGCAGGGACACAGGATGTGGTGCAAAAGGGAGGATAACCCACAGGATGTGGGGCAAAAGGGAGGATAACCCACTGGATGTGGTGTAAAAGGAAGGATAACCCACGGGGTGTGGCGCAAAAGGGAGGATAACCCATGGAGTGTGGTGCAAAAGGGAGAATAACCCACGGGATGGGAGCTGTGGGGATGTGGATTTGTACGTTACAAGGACTCCACAGCTGCCCTGTCCCAGCCCAGCCAGAGCAGAGGGACGAGGAGGGGACACGTGAAAGGCCGGTGCTGCATGGGAAGAGCTCAAACCCATCATTTTCCCCTCTGCCTTCTTCTTCTTCTTCGTCCCTTTTTTTTTCTTTTTTAAATGAGTAGAAAATTCTTCCCACTACGCATTAGCGCCCAACGTAATGGTGCAAAGCATTTTTCATTTATCATCATAATGCCAGTCAAACGAACCCCCTAATAACATAAATGCAAGAGGAAAGCTATTAGAGTTTATTTGTGCAGTGGCTTTGAACTCGTCCCCACTGCTCCACCAGAGTGACTGCAGGGGCTGGATGGAGCTTGGATCTTTAAGATCTTCCATCCTCTGTGAGCCAGAGCCTTTCCTCACAGAGCACTGCAACCCTGCACATGCTGCTGTATCAGCTGAACTATCCAAATACCTAAACACCTGAAATATTCCATTGCAAACAGCCACTGGAAGCCCTTCCAGGTCAGGCTGGACAGGGCTTGGAACAAGTTGGGATAGAGGAAGGTGTCTCTGCCCGTGGCAGGAGGTGAAATGAGAGGGGCTCTGAGGTCCCTCCCAACCCAAATCAGTCTGGGATTCTCCAATCTTTTGTGCTTTTCCACAGCTGTGATGTGCTCCAAGTCAGGGCACAAGGGAACACACCTGGCTCTTGTTCACCTGCAGCTAAAGGTCTCCAAATCCTCTCCCTGTTATTCCTCCCATGCAGACCTGAGAACAGGCATTTATTTTCCACAGCCTGCAGTGCCTGGAGTTCCTATCCCATCTCTGCACCTCCACCAAGGTCCATCAGAGCATCTCTGCTCTGCCCACACCTCCTCCTCTGCCATCCCCAGACTGCACAGATTTGGGAGACCAGTGCCATGAAATAGCTCTACAGATGTTGGCGAGGCTCATGCAAGAAAACTTCCCTGTAAATAAAAATACTTGGAAAATCCAAGTCATTCCTTATACATCTCTTTGCTCTCCTTTGCCACAGCCATTCCCATCCTAGGGTTGCACAAAAAGGACAAGAGGAAACAGCCTTAGATTGGTCCAGAGGAGATTTAGGCTTGATATAGGGAAAAATTTCTTTATGGCAAGGGCTGTCAAGCCCTGGAACAGGCTGCCCAGGGAAGTGATGGAGTCACCATCCTTGGAGTAGGGATTTAAGAGATGTATGGATGTGGCACTTGAGGACACAGAATGGTTGTGGGCTTGGCAGTGCCCACAGGGAGAGAGGTTGGACTCAGTGACCTTAAAGATCTTTTCCAACCTGAATTATTCCATTATGCAGTGATCTTTCGCTGCTGCTTTGCAGGTCAATCCTCATCCTCAGGTCTGGCCCTCAGCATCCCCCATTCCCAAGATCTCCCAGCACCACTTGTCCCAGCAGCTCTCATCCCACAGCAGCCCCGTCCTGGAGAGCCATGACAAAGCATTTAATTTTATACACAATAATTTCCTCATTAAGCCGAAATTAAATGCGTATTTCAAAACCTACGAGCGAGAACAAACTGTTCAGTCTTATGCTTTATTAAACAAAAAAATCTTTGTGTGGAAAGAGGTTTGGTGCCAAATTACAGCCCTGCTGATGGGGCTGAGCTGTTCCCAACTGTGTCAGGATGTGTGGTGCAGGCAGAGAGGGCCCGCACTGCAGAGGGAAACAGGGGCACCAGCCTGAAAAATCAGTTTAGTCGTTAAGTTTAGAAGCCTATTTCGCTCAACTTTAACAAATTTTCGTGTTTAGCAGTCAGGAAACTTCCAGGGAAGGGATGTTGCAAAGCAGCAGGAGCCCCTGTGCAAGGGTAACCTTCCCTCCTTCAGCAGGCTGCCCGTTGGAGCGGGGAAAATTCACTGTACAGATGATATTAGGAAGAAGTGTTTTGTGCTGAGGGTGGTAAAACACTGGCACAGGTTTCCCAGAGAGGTGGTGAATGCTTCACCCTTGGAAAGAGACAAGGTTAGGCTGGATGGGGCTTGGAGCCACTCGTCCCCACTGCTCCACCAGTGTGACTCCAGGGATGGAGCTCGGATCTTTAGGACCTTTCATCCCAAGTTACTCCTCAGCTTTCCTTACAGACCACTGCAACCCTGCATGTGCTGCATGAATTACCAAAATAAACACATAAATACCTGAAATAGCCCATTGCAAACGGCTGCTGAGATGGGTGGCAGTGCCCAAGGCCAGGCTGGACAGGGCTTGGAGCAGACTGGAATAGTGGAAGGTGTCCCTGGCCATGGCAGGGGGTGGAACAGGATGTGCTTTAAGGTTCCTTCCAACCCAAACCACTTTATCATGGGATAGTTAAGAAATCCAGGCTAATTCCAGGCATGGATATAGGGGTGGGCAGCAGATACACCCTGAGGTGTGGGCTGGGGACAAGGTGCCATCAGTGAAGCAGATCTGGAGCTGTGGAGGAGCATTCCCTTGCCAAATGCAGCAGGTAACAGCAGGGACCAGGCTAGAGCAGCCCATCACCTGCCCACAGCCAGCAGCCACCCACCATCTCCCCCTGTGCTCCCACAGCCCCACAAAGCAATAAAAATAACCACTGATAAAATCCAGACGTGTTTCAAAAGCTCCACCCCTGCCTCTCAGTTTGAGCTGATGGGCTCAGACTGCAAAGGGCTTCCCTGGGGGCAGAGGTGCAGCAGGAGCCAGAAGGGGTGGGAGGCAAAACTCGGGTGGAAAGGAGATGACAGGAATTGAGAGAAGGGATCAGGGCAGAGCAGAGCTCGCAGGAAGGGAAGACAATAAAACCCAGCGAGGCAGACAGAGATTAATGAGTGTTTCCCAGATATGATAATTTCTGGACATCCATTAAATTTAATGTCCTCCTGGGCCAGTGAGAGGCACTGCAACTCTCTGACAGAGGGGAGGGGTCCTGAGGGGCTCACTGGGAGCCAGGCACGGCCAGCCCACCCCCCAGCACCTCTGCCTGAGCTCGTGGGTGATGTGTTTCCTATCAAACCTGTGTGTTCCTGCCTCCCTGCAGCAGCACATCCAGCTGTCACCGCTGGGCACTGCCGACACATCCCTGAGGACACAACAGCCTGTTTTGGAAGGTGTCTGTCAGCGAGCCCGTGTGCTCCCTGCCAAGGTGCTGGCACGTGGGGACACTGCTGTGGCACCCACAGCCCTGCCACCAGCTCCATGGAAATGCCAAACTGCATCCTCTGGGAGTGGCTGTGCAGCCTCCAGAGAGCAGCTGGGGGGAGGTTCAGCCCCCAAATCCCTGCATTTAGCACCAATCCAACACATGAGCCAGCCAGGGTTTAGCTCCACCTTGGCTGGTGCCAGCACAAGCAAAGCCACTCACACTTGTGGTTTCTCAGGCTCAGCTGGAGGGCCAAATCCCTTATTCTCACCAGACTCTGAGGGAATAGCATTGTTTCCTGAGTTATTTCAGGCTGGGCCTGTTGTTACCATCTCAGGCTTCACTGGGAGTCCCTTGATGCCTTCCAGGCACTCTGCAACATCTCCACATTTGCATCCAAGCCCTGCAGGAACCACGCCTGAGCTGCCACAGCCTGGCCTTGCTGCTTTAAGAGAGCTACCACAAATCCCATGGGAAAGGAGACTCCCACATGCCATCTCCACAGAAACCACTCAGTCACTGAATCTCAGATTGGTTTGGGTTGGGAAGGACCTTAAGGCTCATCTCATTCCACCACCTGGCATAGGCAGGGACACCTTCCACTAGATCAGGTCAGTCCAAGCCCCCTCCAACCTGGCCTTGGACACTTCCAGGGATCCAGGGGCAGCCACAGCTTCTCCGGGCACCCTGTGCCAGGGCCTCCCCATCCTCACTGGGAGGAATTTCCTCCCAATATCCAACCTAAACCTCCTGTGCTTCACTGAATCAGAGGGATGTGCTCCAGTGACCACCAGCACTCCCTGCTGAGACCCCTTGGCTCGTGACCACAGCTGCTCCCCAGGTCTGCTCTCTGCTCCCAGACAGACCTGCAGCTCTGGAGCCACAGAGCTCAGCCAGCACTGCAGTCCCTGTCAGCTCCCCACCATGATCTGTGGGCTCTGCAGAATTCCTTACTGACATTTAAAGGTCTTGGACGACCGGCCCTACACATCTTTGTTAGGGAGGACGGGAATTGCTTCACCCAAATCTGCTGCCTTCAAGTTCAGAGCCAAGTGTAAGGTATTTTTGCCTGGTTCGGTGACAAGCAGCATGTCCAGGTGCTGTCACTGCCCGTGGGGTCTGTCACAGCCACCAAACCCTTGTGTTCCTGGGACACTGATGCAGGAGGTGTGGAAAAGGAAGCCAGTCCTTCCTACACGGATCTGGACACGTATGTGCCACGTGGTTTGGACAGCAGTGAGGTGACCAGAATGGCAGCAAACCACCCAAAATCCTCATCTGGAGCAGGACACAACCAGGGGACACCCCCTGCCCGACCCAAAATGTGCAAGCATGAAATAGGGAAAGCACAGAGAGGCTGAGAGCCAAGGGAATGGGGTTCCATTCCTGGGAAGCCCTTATCCAACCAAGGAGCATTTCCTCCCAATAGAAGGACAGAGACAGAAGGACAGACAGAGCACTGCCTGGCAGCCCAGCAAGTCCAAGGGAAGCATTTGGGAAAGCACAAGGAAAAGCTTGATGTTTCCTGCCTAGGAAACAAAGACTGTTTCCTTTAAGGAGGAAAGAAATTTGGGTGAGAGGGGTGATGGAATGATCGAGTTCTGAGCCTGATGGAAAGCCTTGGAATGTGGATAATGGACTTCAAAAGGCAGATTTCAAAAAATTCAGGAAGCTGGTGGATGGGCTCTCCTGGGAAAATAATAACAAAGAAGGGGAGAGCTGGCAGTTACTGAAAGAGACTTTATTACACACATAATAGCAGACTATCCCCGTGCAAAGGGAAGGTAGGAATCCTAAGAAGAGGCTGCTGTGGCTGAATTCTGAGCCATTCAATGACCTGGGAATAAAAAAGGAATCATGAAAAAAATATGGAAACAAGGGCTAATAATTAGAGATGGGTATAACAGAGCCACAATGGCATAGAGGGATAAAGTCAGCAGCACCTACATGCAAAACAAGTTTTAATTAGCAAGAGATATGAGAGGAGAATAAAAAGGCTCTTGGATTTGTTCAAAGGAAAAGGAAAAGGAATGTTGAGTCCATCACCAAGCAGTCAAGGAAGGCATGTGACAGAGATTCTCAGAGCCATGCTTGATTTTATCCATACAGAGGCAGGAGTATGGTCAGCAGACAGCTCTAAAATTCATATTAACAGGGAGATGGTTTTCAGGCTGCAGCAGGGAGAGTAGAGGGGTTAAAAAAAAATTAAACTGGCAGAGATTGAGGAAGGTCTCTGGAGAGTGATGAAAAATCGGGCAGAAACGTCGCTGAGCCACCAGCGCTGCTCTTTGGGAGCTCGTGGAGGCCAGTAGCAAGGGCAAGAAATCTTCATATCTTTAAGTAAAAAAAACCCAGGAGCTGTAGGCAATCAGCTCAGCTTCAATCACTGGGAAGACACTAAAACAAACGATGAAACTATCATAGCTTGTAAGGCCCGGGAATTTAATAAAGTGAGAAAAAAAAAAACCCCACATACACCACCAACACGAGTTTGTCAAGAACAGATCATGTCAAACCAACCTAATTTCCTCCTTGACAGGATAACTAGACTTGGTGGATAAGAGGAAAGCTGTAGACATGATATACCTTGACTTTAATAAGGCTCCTGATGCTGGTCCCACGCGGCACCTCCGAGGGAAGTTGAGGAAGCAGGGAGTGGATGTAATCGCCGCGGCTGGGGCAGAGGGGAGGAGGGATAACAGCCTGTTGACAAAGCGCTCTCAAAGAGTGCTTATCTATTATTTACAACCGTGCCAGGAGGGCAACCTACAGCAGGATTCCTCTGGGGTCTGTCCGAGCCCTGCTCTCTCCAGCATTTACATTTAACTGCTTGCGTTACGGCGCTGGGAACGCGCTGAGTGAAATTTGGAGGTTGTTGCACTGTTGGACACGAAAGAAACACGCAGATTTCTTAGTAGCAGGTCAGGACCACACCAGGTAGGACCAGAAAGAGCGCCTGCCTTTCTTTATTCTCTCATTTTTATATCTTTCTGTTGTGGTTTGAAAGCAAATTAGTGAGACGCTCAAAGTCAGAACTACAATTTAATAGGAAAATTAAAATACATGCAATGGTACAAAAACGCTGATAGAGTCAGGATACAACCTGACACCCTGTGGGTCAGGGTGTTGGTAGCAGTGCAGTGATAGATGTGGCTCTGTTGAAGCCGTTCTCTGAAGGTCCAGTGAAGAAGCTGCCTTGTGCTGTTTCAGGGTCTGGATTATATTCAGATGGGGATGCTTNACTGCAAAAACCAGGGCAACAGGAGGTGATGCCCAGCCAGGAGGAGAGGGGCTGGAAGGGTTCTGAGGGTAGGACCAGAATCCCAAATCTCTTCTGGAAACGAGCGATCCAAAATCCAAGACAGACTACTGTGATGTGATGCACTTCAAAAACATCAAACGTGGATAAAAAGGAGAGGAAAAACCTCAGGAATTGGGGTGTTAGAGCCACCCACAAATTATGGAGGATTCCACCAGGCTACAGAAGATGGGAAATCGTAACATGAGTGCTGTAAAAAGGACAAAGGAGAATCGTTTTGCTCCACTTGGTTTAATGCCAGGGCTCAGCTGCAGGACTTCATCCCAACCTGCACACCGGGCTCTCAGAAAGGTAAAGGTCAACTCACTGCAACTTAACATGTTACCACCTCCCCACTGACCCGTGCTGACACTCTGTCTTCTTCCCCAGCACATCTGGCTGCCCTGAGCCTGCAGCTGGAGGTTCCCTTTCTTCTCAGATCAATCTAAAGTGCGTTTGCCACTGTGCAAGACACACATCTCTAATCGATGTGGAGCCATTGATCGCACGTCCCGGCCGGGACGAGCAAGGGTGAATCCATGGAATAGCAATGAAATGGGTGAGATATGCAGGCAACTCCAGAGGAAGATGAAAGACACCAGGGTTTGCTTTGTCACTGAAAGAGAAGATTGAGTAAGAATTGACAACTCTCTTCCCTTACATTAATATCATACAAAGGAGGAGAATAATTATTTGTGCATCCCTTCAAAGAGACAGAAGAAGGAAACGCTTATTCGCAACAGAGATTTTGTTTGGGAACTTGGAATAACTTTGAGGCTCGTGACACCCTTGCAGAAGGGCTCTGTCACCAGAGGGCAGCTCAGCTGCCCATGAAGAAGGTTTCAGGTGTGTCCAACTCCAGTGGAGGGTGAAATCTGCTGGGAACCACCCAACGCTAATCCCACAGAGGTCATTCAGCACCAGACTATGACACAGGAACCTCTCAAGGTCCACAAAACTATTGCAGCAGCATAAAATCCAGACCACAGATGGTTTCCTGCCACTGGCAAGTCCAAGTCCTCTCTGTGACATGCAGGAGATCCATCTGCAAGCTCCTCCTCACCAGTGGGAGCAAAGGCTCCACCATCTCAGACAGTGTGACCCCACAAATCACAGCAAGACACACTCAGCACTTTTATTCTTTATTGTTACAGTTCAGACAGCTCCATTATTTATCCAGATTACTTATTCATGTTCCATTTCCAGGGACAACCTGCTTCAGTGGATAGAGAGATTGTTGCCTCTCCCCTCCACTCTCCCCCAGCTCCTGGCCCACTTTGTGTGGTGTTTGCCCACGCTGCTGCCACTGTTTGTGTAAGAGCATTGACTTTAACTAGAGAATCATTCCATCCATCCCAGGCCTCCCTCCTGCACCGCTCAAGGGTTCTGACAAGGGGAGGACTGAAAAAGCTCAGCCCAAAATGACAGCTAAGCCTCAGACAGTGACTGGCAGAAGCACTGAACGTTTCCCGAGGCAACTCAATCAGAACAGGTTTTCTGGCCATCGTTAGAAGCTAAAGCAATTCAGACAAATATCACTCCTACCTGGAGGGACAGCAAGGGCTCATCATTAAGAGCAAGGTGGCAGCTGGCCTGGATTAAACAGAGCTATCCAATGCATTTCCATCTATCGCCCTCATTTCAAGGCTGCACCTCAGAGGGCAGATGGACCTTTATGCTTTTGCAAAGGTTTGAAGGCTGAAAGGTTATCCTGATGTGCTGTCTCCAACCTCAGATCACACCCTTTGCCCTCAGATCAGACCCCAAGCACAACTCTACCTCCCACACAGAGCCCTTCACCCAAGCTGAGTGCGATTGGTGGCTCCTGAACCCACCCAGACCTGGGAATCACATCCTTCTCCTGCTGGGGGGCTCAGTTTCCTTCTCTGAAGAGCTGACATTAAAGTTTCACCCCCATGAGAAAGCATTGAGAGGAGGAAAAGTATTTATAGGGGTCAAAACATATTAATTGTGGCTGCTCCTCTGCCAAGCCCCAGGTGGATCCTGCACCTCCAGGTACCACCAGCATCAGCTCAGACCCACATCTGCAACATCTGTCCTCTCCACCAGGCACAATTTCCCCGGGAAGATACTGAGGTGAAAGTGATGCCGAAAAGGATTTTTTGCCTTTTCTTCTATATACCTTTTACACAGTTCTCTGTATCCACAAGTATCAGCGTGCACACTTGTGATGCTTTAGGCCTGATAACTCAGCCTGGGTTCTTGGTGTCCTGCAACACCCCAGAACTGCAGAGTTAGAAGACCAAACATTCTACTATCTTAAGAACTCAAGGTCCCCTGGCAGGACATTCTATAAACTGGAAGTTAGCCCACCCCAGCCCCTTATTGGGCCCTCTTGTTAGATATGCTAATGAGTAAGGTCTTTAATTGTCCACTCGACTGGGGGGAAAGGGCTTTTGTGAAGCATTCTACCAGGACGGCAGAGCCATCAAACGGCACCCCATTAAAATACCGAGGTAAACGACCCCCAACCCTCTAACCGTGTCTGGGTTTTTTTTTTTTTTTCTAAGACCAGGAAAAAGGCGTCAAAAAGAATTAAAAAAAAACCCCTCAGAGCAACTGACAGAATCCCCTAACAAAATGCTCAACTCTTGTGAAGCCCAGGGAGGGCTCTCCGAGGAGCGATCACAGGCGGAGCAGCCGCCTAAGGAGGCTGCAGACAGCACTGCAGACACACACTGTGCCTGCCAGACAGCAGGGGCTGCACCCCTCTGCCACGGGGGCTGAGCAGGGAGCAGGGCTCTGCCAGCTCCAACACTGAACACAACCACAAACCAGTCCTGGAATCACAGAATGAAGGAAATTTAAAGCTCATCTCATCCCAGCCCCTGCCATCATCAAGCCCTGAGAGTTCTTTGCAAAACAGTTTGAGCCCCGCACAAAAAAACAACCAACAAGAAAACCCAAAGAACTGTCAAAACATTGAGAAGGAGGCTGAATTTTCCTGTTCGTTTCAAAAGGAACCATCAGCACCCAGGACCAACAGACTGCTGCAGAACAGCACATGGAATTCAGGTATTTGGATTTTCTGCCTTCCCCATGCGAGAGCCAAGTGCTTGCAGTGTCCCTTGTTGGAGAGACAGCATGAGGTCATTTCACTCAAAGCTCCAAAATTAGACACCTGGCTCTTTTTGCACCTAAAAAGTGCAACCCCCAAAAAAGCTGAGCCCCAAGTATCATAGAAATCCGGAATGGTTTGGGATGGGAGGGATTTTCAAGCTCATCTCATTCCAAACCCCTGCCATGGACAGGGACACCTCCCACTGTCCCAGGTTGCTCCAAGCCCCAATGTCCAACCTGGCCTTGGGCACTGCCAGGGATCCAGGGGCAGCCACAGCTTCTCTGGGCACCCTGTGCCAGGGCCTGCCCACCCTCACAGGGAACAATTCCTGCCCAATATCCCATCCATCCCTGCCCTCTGGCAGTGGGAAGCCATTCCCTGTGTCCTGTCCCTCCATCCCTTGTCCCCAGTCCCTCTCCAGCTCTTCTGGAGCCCCTTCAGGCCCTGGCAGGTGCGCTGAGCTCTCCCTGGAGCCTTCTCTTCTCCAGGTGAGCACCCCCAGCTCTCCCAGCCTGGCTCCAGAGCAGAGGGGCTCCAGCCCTGGAGCATCTCCTGACTGAGCCAGAATCACTCTCAGCTCAGAGTAGCAGGTGCAGCAATTTTCAGCGATTTGCTCGATATTTCACCACTCTCACTTATATTCTTACTTATAAAAAACACAGGGCAAAAGCACAGATGGAATCCTCTCCCACAGACACAGACCAGAGACATCCTCACACGGCCATCACTGACCTCCTGCCACCATCACCACTTCCAGTTCCTCACCTACCAGCAGACATCCATTTCCAGGTCACCTCTGGAGAGCTACAACAAGTGCAAAGCTCTAAAAAATGACATTCTGAGTGTGTGAATACCCCCAGCTCCAACTTCCAGCCTCTTCTCCGAGTTGTCCTTTGAGGTGCAGAGTGGTGGGGATGACTGAGAGATCTGATCACTGCATCTAATTTCAAACAGTGTGAGGGCCATGGTCTGCCTTGGGATAAATGGGGAGGGCTGCCATTGAAGTAAAAGAGAGGTAGGCACTTCAGAAGCTGCAGTTTGGCCTTAAAAACAAAAAAAAAAAGCCACTAAACCTCAAATATTAAAGAGCATTTAAAAATATAATGAGGCAGATTAGCAATCAAACCAAGCTTGCTGGGGGACTGGTAAGTGGGGAGGGTTCTAGAGGGTGAAAAAAGGCCAAAAAAGCCTTGTTTGGAGTAAAAATTACTTTTGATCCAAAAAACCAGCATGGAAATGCAGTTTTTCTCATGCATTTTCCATCAGAGAACAAGCCCAATCAGCCTTGTTTTAAGCAGTGATGCTGAAGCTCCCACCTGGAGTGTTCTGCACTGGGAGGGACAGGAAATTGCTCGGTGACTCAGTAGCAGGATGCACACAACAACCTTGTGCCTTTCCTGGATGTTCAAAGCACTTTTGACTCATTCAGGGAGTCACTTGACCCAACCCCATTCCACGTTTCTGAACCAGGCAGTGAAGGAGTTGTAAAAGCCTTGCTCCTTCACTAATCCTCCTGAAACTGGCTCTTGGTGTTTATTTGCTCATTCAAACAGCCATGAATGAGGCGTTTTTATCCTAAAACACGGTGTAGCCACTGGGAGGAGTCAGATTTGGGAATGGGCTGGGGGGAAGGTGTGTGGAAGAGTGGGGAGGATGGTGAGAGCTCAGCCTTTTCCTTCAAAGATTTTCTCAGCAAATCTCAACACAAAAACTTCAGAGACAGTGACGTGTTGAGCTTCAGAGGCTGAAGCACAGCTCCAAACCCCTCACTACCTCCAGACCGAGGGATCAATCCAGGGTTTGACACCCATCAAGCTTCCATGTGCCTGGAGGCCAGCAAGGGATGACCCAGGGCCACCTCCTCTGAGACCTCCTTCTGTCTCACAGCCTCCTGAGCTCTTGGCTTTGCAGAAATCCTCCTGCCCAGGAGGGCTCAGCAGTTTCAGTTCCCCAGGACTGCTCTGCTGAGCTTATTCCCAANAACCAACAAGAAAACCCAAAGAACTGTCAAAACATTGAGAAGGAGGCTGAATTTTCCTGTTCGTTTCAAAAGGAACCATCAGCACCCAGGACCAACAGACTGCTGCAGAACAGCACATGGAATTCAGGTATTTGGATTTTCTGCCTTCCCCATGCGAGAGCCAAGTGCTTGCAGTGTCCCTTGTTGGAGAGACAGCATGAGGTCATTTCACTCAAAGCTCCAAAATTAGACACCTGGCTCTTTTTGCACCTAAAAAGTGCAACCCCCAAAAAAGCTGAGCCCCAAGTATCATAGAAATCCGGAATGGTTTGGGATGGGAGGGATTTTCAAGCTCATCTCATTCCAAACCCCTGCCATGGACAGGGACACCTCCCACTGTCCCAGGTTGCTCCAAGCCC